>BLKR01000519.1:0-488222 GCA_011170035.1 Teleogryllus occipitalis
CTCTTAACAATTTGGGGGAGGGTCCGGCATTATAAATGACCTTATGCTGTTCTCCTTCCCGTACGCCGGGATCACCAGCGCCAGCCCCGCTGCAACAGTGCAATCGTTACCCGATCAATTGGAAAAGGATTCTTCGCGATTCGGGAATATATTACGACTTTTCTCTTAACAATTTGGGGAGGGTCTGGCATTATAAATGACCTTATGCCGTTCTCCTTCGCGTACGCCGGGATCACCAGCGCCAGCCCCGCTGCAACAGTGCAATCGTTACCCGATCAATTGGAAAAGGATTCTTCGCGATTCGGGAATATATTAAGACTTTACTCTTAACAATTTGGTTAGGGTCTGGCATTATAAATGACCATGCCGTTCTCCTTCCCGTACGCCGGGATCACCAGCGCCAGCCCCGCTGCAACAGTGCAATCGTTACCCGATCAATTGGAAAAGGATTCTTCGCGATTCGGGAATATATTACGACTTTTCTCTTAACAATTTGGGGAGGGTCTGGCATTATAAATGACCTTATGCCGTTCTCCTTCGCGTACGCCGGGATCACCAGCGCCAGCCCAGCTGCAACAGTGCAATCGTTACCCGATCAATTGGATAAGGGTTCTTCGCGAATCGGGAATATATTACGACTTTACTCTTAATATTTTTTTCTTTTAAGGGTGGGGTGGCATTGTAAATGACCTTATGCCGTTTTCCTTCCCGTACGCTGGGATCACCATTTCCAGACCCGCTGCAATAGTGCAATCGTTACCCGATCAATTGGAAAAGGATTCTTCGCGATTCGGGAATATATTACGACTTTTCTTTTAACAATTTGGGGAGGGTCTGGCATTATAAATGACCTTATGCCGTTCTCCTTCGCGTACGCCGGGATCACCAGCGCCAGCCCAGCTGCAACAGTGCAATCGTTGCCCGATCAATTCGATAAGAATTTTTCGCGAATCGGGGATATATTGCGACTTTAATCTTAAGAATTTGGGGGAGGGTCCAGCATTATAAATGACCTTATGCCGTCCTCCTTCCCGTACGCCGGGATCACCAGTCCTAGCCCCGCTGCAACAGTGGAATCGTTACCCGATCAATTGGGTAAGGGTTCTTCGCGAATCGGGAATTTATTACTTTACTCGTGATATTTTTTTCTTTTGAGTGTGAGGCCGCATTGTAAATGAGCTTATGCCGTTCTCTTTCCCGTACGGCGGGATCACCAGCGCCAGCCCAGCTGCAACAGTGCAATCGTTACCCGATCAATTGGATAAGGGTTCTTCGCGAATCGGGAATATATTACGACTTTACTCTTAATATTTTTTCCTTTTAAGGGTGGGGCGGCATTGTAAATGACCTTATGCCGTTCTCCTTCCTGTACGCTGGGATCACCATTTCCAGACCCGCTGCAATAGTGCAATCGTTACCCGATCAATTGGAAAAGGATTCTTCGCGATTCGGGAATATATTACGACTTTACTCTTAACAATTTGGGGAGGGTCCGGCATTATAAATTATCTTATGCCGTTCTCCTTCCCGTACTCCTGGATCACCAGTCCCAGCCCCGCTGCAACAGTGCAATCGTTATTATACCGATTCATTAGATAAGGATTCTTCGCGAATCGGGAATATATTACGACTTTACTCTTAATATTTTTTTTCTTTTGAGGGAGGGTTCCGGCATTATAAATGACCTTATGCCGTTCTCTTTCCCGTACGCCGGGATCACCAGCGCCAGCCCAGCTGCAACAGTGCAATCGTTGCCCGATCAATTGGATAAGGATTCTTCGCGAATCGGTAATTTTTACGACGTTACTCGTGGTATTTTTTTCCTTTGAGGGTGAGGCCGCATTGTAAATGAGCTTATGCCGTTCTCTTTCCCGTACGGCGGGATCACCAGCGCCAGCCCAGCTGCAACAGCAGCAAGAAAATAAACCCGTGTTTTTCTGGCTAATCACAATACATGTACTCATGTATAATTTTTGTATAATTTTATATACTATACCCGTACTTTCAATTAGTTGTAACATTCTAAAACTTTTTCTTTTTCATATTTTTTTTTCTTGCCTATTTATAGAGAAAATTTTGAAATTGATCTTTGACCCCACGCTAAGGCGATTGAAATATAAATAAAAGGGCTTTTAATTGAGTGATTTCAGTACGCGTTTTACGGTACTTAATTTATAGCGGCAAACGGAAAGGTGCCGTTAACCACAGAGACAATTAAAATATCTCCAAAAATTCGTGATAATACGGTGGATTACGGCATGGTCCAAGTTTTGCTGTTATCTAATAGAACCTTTTTGTTCTATTTTTGACAAGGTTAAAAAATAATATTTACACACATTCAATTCCTTCTATTCTTCCGAACTTATTAACAGCAATTGAAGTAATCATTCCTTCACCACCAAAGGGTACCCTTTTTCCAGTGTAAAAAAACAACACTTTTCTACAAAAATTCATCAATCTGCACAGTTTCAGCATAATACGTAAATCATTCATAATGGTTCGCTTTCACTCGTTCAAGACGCAGTTACGTAGTAAACATGGTTAATGTATTACAACTAGGCCAATTTCATGTAGAACACATGTGTGCATTCATACAAGAGATCTGCAAGGCTCGCTCGTATTCGCTCGAGCATTTCGTCCTCGAGTACCGTGACCGCCTGCATTCTGTGCTCGCTCGCTGTACGCGAGCCACGGTCTACGCGATTCGTTGATAGAGGAGGGTTCGGGAGCGCAGTGTGATCGGTCGCGTTTACAGAGTGCCGTGGCTTCATAAGTAAATTAAGGGGATTATGAAAGCATATTCGCCTGGAGATGGTGCCGTAATACAGAAAAGGAAATCTATAAAGCATAAGCATAAGAGAAAGAGGCTTCACACGTTGTGAAATTCCAAAGACGTTTCTCAGATTTGAGAAGTTAGTATGTAAACGAATATTTTTTCGCAAAAAGAAAAACAAGAACATTATATTTTCAGATGTTTTTGCAAACTTCACTTCTTTTATCGACGACACGTTTTTGTTTTTAGAGTATGGAAAAAGTGAAAAGTGAAGTGGAATTTGAAAAAATATGTAAGTAATATTATTATTACTACTATTACTATTATTATTATTATTATTATTATTACTATTATTATTATTATTATTATTATTTACCTCCGTAAATAAACTTAATACCGTTTGAAATCGGTAACAGAATTTTAGGGTTCGCACTGCAATTAACTTGCACAAATTTGTTGAATAATATATTATTTGAGTTTAATTTAGAAACGTTTATAATAATCAAGTATTATATTATAGTATTATATAAGAAACGTTTCTAATAATCAAGAAATATATATATTTACTCTCTTGTTTGAGCAGCAGCAAGTCACTGTGGTACTTTATCCAGAATGATAAAATAAAATAAAAACCTCAGAAAAGTGTATTATTCGTATTTACATGTTTCACTCACTGGATTATTTATTATTTTTATTTGAAGCGTAATATTTCCATGCATTAGCATAAACTGTCCCGTTTTTCCGTGCTCACATCGCCTTATTTTAGCTCAGACAGCCATCGTCCGTATTTTTGCTTGTATATGGCGCCCACTGCCCGTGAGGCGCCATTGCCGTCCTACGCAAGACTAGCCCACGTCGTTCCTCCTCGCACGGAGCATCGGATGCTCGCGTTTGAAGGCCGAGCCTATTTCACTCGGTGGGTCGCAGCCGAGCAAAACCCTGTCCAGCTGGTCACACGCCTAGCGGATTATCTGCGAACTACCGCGGCACTCGAGCAAAATCGTCTCGTACAGGACTATAATTCATAGCTTTTATCGTCCATATCAAACATCCACCAGCAAAAAGCAGTTTTCCGAACATTTCATACTTCTTTCTTGTATACTTAATACATTCACGTCTAGACACAATTAAAATAAATATCCAAGTAACTTTCATAAATAGAGTGGAGAAAAACTCAGAATCATTTCGATTTAGACAATTGACAGTAAAAATAAACTAGCAGTTCTGTAAATAAGCAATTGAGGTCAATCCTAGATCGCAGTCGACGTCCTCTGGTGGCGTGTAGCTAAACAATTGCATGTTGGAGCATTCTTGAATCTGTGATGTAATGCTAGGTGAAAATCATAGCCTATAGTACTCCTGACCTTTAAAGAAAGCTAGCACAAATGTTTCATCGATATTGATCCATTCGTGAGGTTGTGAGGGAAGCCCGTAGCAACGTAATTTGAAATGCGCGCTCCATACCAGCAGAGGAAGTAATGAAAGTTACGAACAGAGTTCGCTGGTGCAGAATGCAGTGTTGAAACTTACGTGCGCCCCAAAAATCTTTGTTTATGGTGGAGGTAAGCGACCCGAGAGGATGGTGGAATGGCGCGAGACAGGAGTGTGGAGCAGTGTTAAGATGTCGATCTTCGGTGGGCTGTAGCTCTCCACTACAAATATGAGATGAGGTAAATGGATTGATAAACTATGTACTTGAGTTTCTTGTGGAACATTTCATTCATGAGGAGAGGTGGCGTAGTGTTCGAGGTGCGTTGCAGGATGAAGGGACGGATGCGTGCAAATGAAATTGGATGGGAGAGTGGGAATATATACGTGAACTGGGGTCTTAACTGATTAATGTGAGCGCAAACAAAGCATTTAATTAATGGTTAATATAGTTGAACTGTCTAGGTGTGAGGTTAGAGAATCAATCTCTCCTTAAGCTGAGATGAGGTACTCCAATTTGGAATTGTTAAAGTATTGTAAGTGTAAGTCCTTACATTTGAAGTGGCAAGTGACTTTTTCTGACTGCACTTTTGCCAGATGTGTAATATTCTTTTAAATAAAGATGTTTTGTTGCATTATTCTAAGTTGAAGACTTAAACAGTCTAATAAATGAATTTGTGCATTTTAATGTGTCAATTACTAATATACTTATTTGGATTGTGAACAAATTATTTATTAATGGAAAAAGAGCTCGAAAAAAGTTGAACTTTATCTTTCATTAACTGGTACTGTTTACAAGTATTTGCTTTCTATTTATAACTTCTATTGCAATTTTCTTACTATAAGAAATGTGTCACGAGTTGTTAATTTCTGTTAAGTTGGGGATCAGATCCTGCAGTTTCTCTGTGTTAGTGCAATATTTTATTGGAGATTGTCCAATATCATAGATTGTCAAATAAATAGCTGAGTGAAAGGAGGATATTTACACAGCTATTTCTACTGCCATAACGTTTCTGCAAAATGTTTATCTATGAATTTCTTCTGATTGTAATTTGTATGATGTGATTTAATGGCATATAGAATTAGCATGTGACAGGATTGCTATGTGACCCTGCAAGGTAAAGAGGGCAGATTTTTGCAATGATTACTTTGAATGGCAATTAACTAGTATTATTATTTGAAAGTAAGGGAAATGATATTCTATACTGTCTTGAGTATTGAACGAAAGCAATAAAAAACTTTGTCAGTTTTGAATCTTTTTTTCCTTACAATTTCTGGAGAAATGGTACAGAATGTTTATTCCATTGTTTACATTTTAAATTTAATTTCTGTTGCAGTGTGTTGATCAAATTTGGATGTAATTTTTTTATTGAAAATAAGGGAATTGATATAAGGAATGAACAATTATGAATTGTTTTGGCGAAAATGGACATAATTGTTGTACAGATTACCTGGAATATTCATTCCATGGTGTGAATAACACCATGATTCATTCCAAATGACTGAGTTATTTGTTCAAAGTAAATAATTTCATTTTCACACATTTTTCTTTAAAAAAGCTAGCCAATTATAATTCTCGAAATAAGTCTAGAAACATTACTTCTGTATTGTTGTTGTGTGCTTTTGTTTTCAATATATATATATATATATATATATATATATATATATATATATATATATATATATATAGTGACGTCACGGGATTAGACAACCCTGTAACGCCACCATCAGCTATGTAAAGAAGCCCACTAACAGAGAGGACTAGGGTACGCGGCGGAGCGATGGCCGGTAAACGCGCCATCTGCCCACAGCTTTTCAAACTGCGATGCCCGAACTACTGAGTGAGGTTTCTTCCGAGAGGTTACGAAAGGAGGAGAATATGCACCCCTCCAATATTTCCTTAGGCGCGAGTAACATAAGTATCGCGGCGCGCCCCGGAGGAACTCTCTTTTACGACAACTGCGGCGGCGATCGGAGGAACTCTTTTACGACAACGGTGACGGCGAACAGAAGAAGGTCTCTTCTACGGTAACAGCGACGGCGACCAGAAGAAATAGATAGTATAGGAGTTTATTTTAACTTGATAGTTAAAAGCTAGCTCGGAAAGCGCATCTTAGAAAAGTGAAGTAATTAGGGAATAGAGTGCAAAATCATTCGTTGCGGTCAGAATAATTCGGAGAGCAAGTAAAATAACTGTTTGAAGTCGAAATAACTTCAAAAGTTATAAAATTCGCGCAGAAGGACATTAATTAAATCCAGCATCTCACATTGCACGCTGAGACCACACATGCCTAAAGTGTGGTAGTTCGGCCGAGCATTTGAGCATAATTCCTGCAACATTAATAATTTCGAGGCTGGAAGCGCGAACGAACGTGTACGAGGCGGTGGAAGACGGACGACCCCAGGAAGAAAGAAGCGTAGGCGAGAAGGACTTGGTCTAGAGCGAGGATAGTACGGGTTCGGAACGAGAGAAAGGTGTGGAAATTGGAGGCTTGGCGGCGTTCGAGCGGAAGGAACTGCTTTCGTCGCAGCACAGCACGCGAGACGACGCGGCAACGCGGGACGAGCGGCAGAAAATCCCCAAGGTTACCTACAGGCGAGCGACGCGGAGCTGTTGAGGTAAAGGAACTGGCAACGTTTATGCAGCGTTCAGCTGGGAAAGAGGATAGTGGTAAATACACGACCATCAGTGTTAAAAGTGGGTGAAACGTCTAGAATAGGTGGGAGAAGTATTTCGAACTGTGTGAGTGGCAGTTTCCAGGCCATTTACTGCACGTATCATTAGATTCATTTAAAGAGGCTATACCTTGTACAATTTTACGTAAATGATTAAGAAGTTTTATATGTTGTACAGTTAATATTATCTAGAAAGATCAATTTGTTGTATTGTGTTTAAAGTAATTGCTTTTGTGACATGTAAAGGGGTATGAATTAAGTAACGTGAATGCCACGTATATTTTTTTGTGTTCAGTATTATAGTGAGTGCGAAGCCCAAGGCTAGCACCTGTGAAAGGGTTTCTTTGAAACAAGTATCAAATTCATTTGAAAAGAAGCCGTGCACGGAAAACTAGAGGCTAAAAGAGTAAATAATTTAGTAAATAATTTAGTAGTGGAAAAACTCAGAAAGGAGTAATCAAATCATAAATTGTAGTTGATGAAAGTGTGTTCAGGCAGTCGAGGTGACGCCTATATGTTTTTTGTTTTTTTTGTCTTGTTTCATTTTTTCAGTGACCAGCTACTTAAAGTGCAATAACCTGTTGTGAAATTGCGTCACTGTAAATTTTCTCATTGAAAATATGTTCATATTATTATTTTATTTGATTGTGTTAAGGGTTCAGACCTTTCTAATACCCGAAAGATCCTGCTTCCTGAGAATTGTAAGCTCGCTTCACGAGCATTCATGCTATCACGACCCACCACGTGTGGTAAAGTAGGTAGGTAGGTAGGTGGGTGTGTTACAATATATATATATATATATATATATATATATATATATATATATATATATATATATATATATATATATATTTGATTCGTGTCTAGGGTTCTCCTTTGCTTACTCGATTTCTAATCGATCACTGCCCCACAAGTATGGGCGCCAATCATCTAACACGCCCACCTAGTACCTTCCACACGTGGGGAGAGCGTGATAGTATGAATGCTCGTGAAGCGAGCTTAAAATTCTCAGGAAGCAGGATCTTTTGGGTATGAGAAATGACTGAACCCTTGACACAATGAATCAGATAAAATACCAATAAAATGAGCATATATTCAATGAAAAATTACAGTGGCACAATTATATAATAGGATTATGCACTTTAAATTGTTGGTCACTGAAAAAAAACAGAAAACAAGGCAAAACAAAAAATTGGCGTCACCTCGACTGCCTGAACACACTTTCACCAATTACAATTCACAATTTGCTCGTTCCTTTTTTGAATTTTTATCTATCACATTATTTTACTCGTTCTACTGTCTAGTTTTTTTCCGTGCACGGCTTTTAAAATGAGTTTTACACTTGTTCTAAGGTATCCCGTTCACAGGTGCTAGCCTGGGGCTTCGCACTCACTGTAACACTGTGAACTTTAAAGAGAAAAAACAATAAAACGTAACATACACGTTACTTAAATCTGACCCCTTTACATATCACAGAAAGCAATTACTTTTAACACAATACAATAAACTATGACTTTTCCAGATAACATCAACTGTACAAAATGTGAAAATCATGAATTATTTAAGTAAAATTGTACAAGGTATGGCCTCTTTGAAGGAATTCAATAACACGCGCAGTAAATGAACTTGAAACTGCCACTCACATCGTTCGGAATACTTCTCCCACCTATTTTGGACTTTTCACCCACTTTTAACACGAATTGTTGTGTATTTACTGCTATTCTCTTTCCCCAACTGATCGCCGCATAAAAGGTGCTAGTTCTTTTACCTCAACAGCTCCGCATCGCTCGCCTGTAGGTAACCTCGGGGAATTTCTGCCGCTCGCAGCCTCGCGTTGCCACCCGTCTCCGCTTGCTGTCCCACGACGTTACCAGTTTCCTTCCCTCGAACTCTGGACTCCGCTACGCCTACAATTTCCACACCCTTCTCCCATTCTCCGGACTCGTACGATTCTCGTTGCAGTCCAAATCTTTCTCACCTACGCTTCGCTCTTCCTGGGGTCGTCCTTCTTCTGCCGCGCCTCGTACAAGTTTGTTCACGCTTCCAGCCTCGAATAATTAATGTTGCTGAAGTTATGCTTTAAATGCTCGGCCTACCTACCACACTTTTGGCATGTGTGGTCTCAGCGTGCAATATGAGATGCTGTATTTATTTAATGTCCTACTGCGCGAATTTTACAAATTTGAAATTATTTCGAAGTCAAACAATCACTTCACTTGCTCTCTCAAATATTGTGAATGCTAATGCGAAGAATGTTCGTGCACTTCACTTCTCAATTACATCACTTTCGTTGATACGCTTCTCAAGCTAACTTTTAACTACCAAGTTAAAATAAACACCTGTGCTATCAAGTTGCAATCGCCTTCAGAACTCAGTCTAGTCGCCGTCGCTGCTGCAATCATAGAGAGCTCCTCCGAGGCGCGCCGCGATACTTATGGTACTCGCGCCTGGGGAAATTTATTTATTTATATATATATATATATATATATATATATATATATATAGTGAGCTTTCAACTTGAGAAAGAAATACAGAGAAAAAATCTCTCCAATCTTGTATGTGTACCCTTCCCCTTTCAGTTGTGGCGAAAAAATACGTGTTTATTGGTCCTTCACTATCAAGTAATTTCTCTCATTCCAGTCTCCTGCTCGGAATATCCCTCATGTAGGAGAACACTATATACCTTCACCTTTGGATATTAAATTCACTGCTTGTCTACGTCGGGAGTCACATGGCTACGTACATATCTAAAGCTCTCTGTTTACTGTGTGTTTTGAAATGTAAACAACGATTTTGCTTTTAGTGCTTCCGCTTCCGCCTTGCATGTTTTCATACGTACTTTTCTATTTTCAACCTTATTTTTGCCTGTATATCTATTCTTCGCGAATTATCACTTGAGATAAGCTATCAGAAAATATCTGCGTTAGAAATGAAGTGTCAGAGTAATGAATTGGATTTTTGATGAGCTAGGCAGCATTGTCTACATTGCACCACGCTTTTCGCGTTGACTGCTAGCTATCTCCTCATTCGGAACAGTATTATTTCCATTTAATTTATATTGACGTGCCAGGGCTGGTCTGCGGGGTTTATATAAACCCGAGCGCAGACCACCCGGCGCAGACCAGCCCTGAAGAAGATCGCGAAAAAGATTATCGTAACGTCGGCAATTCTGCCTGCTACGCGGCGTCACCCGGAGAGCCAAGATAATACATTGATAGACACTGATGCATTCACGTCCATCTTGCAACATCTAATATTGTACATTAAAGAATTTTTTAAGAAATTAATTTCTTTTATGTTTCATCTCCACTTACTGCATAATGCGATGATGAATACACGCAGTCCGAATTCACAGAAGAGTTTTTGACTCTCTGAGTACTTCTGAAGAATGTGTTGGTGCATATCCCAGATTATATCGTGCAGAGCGTACACGTATAAAGGGACTGCCAGCAGCGCGCCGAACACAAAGAGGAAAATAACGACGTCTAACAGGCTGTGAACATAAGAACAGCATTAATTAAACCAACTACTAGGTTTGAAGGCTCATTTTAACTAGAATTTTTGATGAAATTACCCTCAAAATAGAATTTCAAGTCTATTAGATCAACGTACCCCTTTTATTATGAATTATTGCGATGTCAACTTTCGGCCAAATGACGAAAAACTCGAATGTATTTTGTGAAAGAGAAACAATGAAATTGATAAAAAAAATCATAGAAAGAGCATCGTTATTACGGCGTGCTTTGCGTACACCTGAAACGGCCAAGCTCCACTCACACGTTTCGTGATAGACTGGTGAGGAAATCGAAGGAGAGGTTGGAGCCGAACTTGACGTAGATGGTGGTGCTGACGAGGGTCTGCAGAGAGATGGCCAGCACGAGGCACCAGTTGAGGTAGCCCATGGCGCCTAGCAGGCGCGGCGGGTTGTCCATGTGCTTCTCCACAACCACCACCTGCGCCCACCACAACCACCACATCGCGCTTCTTCACCCGTCCCCGGCCACGGAACTCACGAACCGGCGACGCCATCGGAATCCATCCAAAATTTGACTCTTTTGGTTTTAGGTAAGCTCTAAAAAATTACTTGGGGAATTGACAGACGAGAATCCTCTAAAAAAACTGAAGCAGTTCATTTTTGAATTTGTTTAAAACTATTCTCTGTTGAAGGTTTTACATTTAACCATGTTAATAAATGGGTCCTTAATGTACGTCGGAATATGTAAATTCTCCCACTTATTGCTTTCATTTATAGGAAGAATGGGATCCTTGCATGAATATAGATTTATATTCCACGAAATGTGTTGGAGATATCGGAGACCTGCTGCTTTTAGCCTCTCGAAACAGATTCAAGGTACCTCGCAGAACATTGAACATTTGTAGTGAAGACTCCTTGTAAGCAGTAAAATATATATTCATATTTCTATGGAGGCATGAGAGAATATGTGCAGGTTGGGTTTGAATACGTATAAGATGAGAGTAATAATAAATATTATTGAGAACTGAAGTGCACGCGATTGTCCTGGGGGAGGGGAGGTCAAGCCCGGTGGGGAGGGGTTGGGTGACACCGGCGGGGTTTGGGCTGGGCGAGGTGGGGCAAGACAGATCGGATGCTAAGCCACACCTGTCTGGTCGACACTTAACTACTTCTTGCGTTACGTGACAAAGCATGATGTGACGTGACAACAGGCGTGGTGTGCGGAGCGCGGCGAGACGCAGTTAGGCCTGACGGCATGGCGCTGAGCTGCGTTTGTTTGTGGTCGCTGAACGGGGCCGAGCGGGCGGGGCGGGGCCGAGCGGGCGGGGCGGGGCCGAGCGGGCGGGGCGGGGCGGGGCCGAGCGGGCGGGGCGGGGCGGGGCCGAGCGGGCGGGGCGGGGCCGAGCGGGCGAGGCGGGGCCGAGCGGGCGGGGCGGGGCCGAGCGGGCGGGGCGGGGCCGAGAGGGCGGGGCGGGGCCGAGCGGGCGGGCGGGGCAGGGCCGAGCGGGCGGGGCGGGGCCGAGCGGGCGGGGCGGGGCCGAGCGGGCGGGGCGGGGCGGGGCCGAGCGGGCGGGGCGGGGCGGGGCCGAGCGGGCGGGGCGGGGCCGAGCGGGCGAGGCGGGGCCGAGCGGGCGGGGCGGGGCCGAGCGGGCGGGGCGGGGCCGAGAGGGCGGGGCGGGGCCGAGCGGGCGGGCGGGGCAGGGCCGAGCGGGCGGGGCGGGGCCGAGCGGGCGGGGCCGCACCACGATGATGAAGGAGAGGGCGACCAGCTCCGCCGCCACGAAGAAGGGCAGGGCGAGGGCTTGGGAGGAGGCGAGCGCCGGGTGGGCCGGCGCGTGGGCGGGCGCGGGCCGCTGCAGGACGTCCGCCACCAGGACCAGGCTGCCGCACGCCACGGCCAGGACCGCCGCCACCGACACGGGCCACATGACGCGCAGGTTGGGCACGATGCTGCCCAGCAGCAGCAAGGGCGCCAGGAGCAGCACGTAGAGGTGGCGCTCAATCGGCGCCAGGAACAGCTCCCACAGCTAAGCACGCGCACGCGCGCGCGCAAAGGACTGCACTTCGCGTTCGCCTCTTCCTCCTCCAGAAAAATGGTCTTATTCTTTATGTCTAAGAAATTATGTCGGCTTTATGCAATTTGTAAGACGCCATTTGTACAAATAGCTATAAATGTGCCACTACTGAGTAGGGAATTACCACCCTCCCATGGGTGCTTATAGTCAAAAACGTAGAATTTTGTAGAGTAGCTAAAAATAGTTGTGTGAAAATAATTCGTATGCATACTTTCGCTAATGATTTACCACTTGTTCATTTGTGGAAAATACAGATATATGCAGATATTTGGCTTTTTGGACCGACTGTCCGACTTTGGCGGCTAGCTAACGGTGTCCGCCCGGTTCGTACTTCTGCCGAATGTTGAGATTACACAACGGAAGGAAAACGTCCTCATCAAATGACAGAAACTATCAACAGTAAGTGTTTATAAATTGCTCCATGCTTCAGTAATGATTATATAAATAAAATTTACTTACATATCCCAGAAGCAAGGATGTTATTATCACGTGACAAGTGATGATGGTGACTCCGAGAACAATGTACATTCCGTACGCCGTAACCCTAGGACAAAGTAAACAGATATTCAACAGATTTCGCGAAAGGTGTAGCAAGACTACACTTCCTGGAATTAACAATTGACGGAAGTAAACGTATTTTATGTTCTAAACGAATGGGCACACATTTCATTTTACGCTTTTGGCGAGGTGTTTATGGCAATAATTGGTAATGCAGATTAACATTGTCATTAGCATTAAATTTTGTTTTTATTTTAATACTGAAAAGTAGTCAGTGGCGTACCCATAGCTAGTTTCCTACTTCAATTTTCATAACATAAAGCTTACGCCTTCTAGCTGAAACCTTGACCTCCTAGCTAAAGAATAAGCTGGAAATATGTTAATAATATTGGCATTACAATATCACAACCGAAATTTTAGGCTTCTTTGGTCTCACATACTACGTTTTAAATAGAATGTGGACTGACCAATGGATATAGAACGTATTGTCGATATCGATTGTATTGTCTAGGCTATCTGGGACGAGCCGCGCCTCTGTTTTTGCTGGCGTTTCGGCCTTCGGTTGTGGCCTCACTAAAAGAGTACTGCATTCTTCAGCAGTACGCTCTGAGAAAGGCCACAACGTGTTGGCCAAAACGTCAGCCATCCCAACAGAGACGGGACTCGTCTCGGATAGCCCCTACACAATACAAACTCCGGCCGCGGATGATACGCTACGAAAAGCCGATTGGCCATTTCTGAGTCGATTATGAAAAATATTGGTAATGGTTACAATTTTGAAGTGCACACTTCTGGAACGAAATAGAGATTTGAACTAGAGGTGCTACAGATTCGCACAGAATTTCTCGTAGTTAAGTTTTCTAATTTCCTTGGTGTGGAATGGCTTTATGATATTGCCTCATTCACTTGCCTGCTACCATCTATCGCCGGGCCATCTATTACTGTAAATGCGAAATCTGAAGCTCTTTTTCACAGGAATATATTGAATTTTGGAAAAACTTCAATGGAAGCCATTTAATGCACTTCAACTCAGAAATGTAATAATGAATACCAATAGATGAAAATGTCCATACTATCGGCGTTAGTGGTATTTCAAAAAAAAATTACATTTGTGTAATTTAAAAAAAGAAATGAATACATCAAAATGAACTTTACGTCATATTAAACAGGACAATTAGCACTATCTATTGAAAAATTTGAAGAAACCATTTGGAGCCATTTTTGAGAAAATAGCGTTTGAGAGTTTCTGAAAATTCGAAATTTTGAGCTCATTTTTACAGAAAACTGTTGAGTAGTCGAGAAACTTTATTTGACATTATTTAAAATACATGCTCATAAATCTAATAATGTGAAGAAATGGCCTTTAATGTAAATTTAACCGACGTGAGGGACAAGTCAATTTTCATTTTTGAATTTTTTGAAAAAACAAAAGAGAGCAATATAGCGTTTATTTCATGGTATAAGGATCGTTTGGCACTAACTCAACCAAAACCTGAAAGAAAAAATTTGGAGCCGTTTTTGAGAAAATCTGATTTTTGTAACTTTTTAAAATTGCATTTGAAGGAAAAAAATATGTCTTCAATTTTGCAGTTGAAGGAAGACGCCGAAAAAATCAAACTTTGCAATTGACGAAAAATCAGAGTTAACCGTGGAAATAGGACCTATGCCAACTTTGGAAGTGTGTTATACTCTATTCTTACAAGAAATTTAAATAAAACATTTGGAGCCGTTTTTGAGAAAAATTTGAAAATGTCCAGGGGACTTCATGAAAAGGACCCCCCAATTTTAAAGAATGTTTTACTTTCTCTAGTAGTGTTCACAGATGGACGGACGGACAGGCAAGACAGACAGGCAGACGGACGAATGTTTTGAAGAAAATCACTTTTTCGGTGTGAGGGGACCTCGAAACGTGTATTTCCGTTGAAATCTCGAAATGGATTTCCCGCAGCATTACATAACTCTCTCTTTACTCCGTATAAACGTACGTATACGAGAAAGTAAAAAGGGAAAAATGAAAAAAAAAAAGGAATGGTCATGGTCGCGTGAGCGCCGCGTGTGGCGGTGGGCGTGGCACCTGAGGCAGACGGCCATGGCGCGCAGCGGGCGCGGCCCGCCCATGCAGGCCAACTCCAAGGCGCGCGGCAGCCCCAGCCACGGCACCTGCTGCTCGCAGCAGATGGCCAGCTCGTTGCGCAGCTGCGCACCCACGCCCGCGCACGCGCACGCTCGCAGTGCAGCCTTCACTCCTCGACCCTCCCCCTTCCCCCCTTCACCCGGCGAGGCGCCTCAAGAGCCTCAAGAGCGACCAGGCGGAAGAGAAAAGAGGGTCGGCACCCGGTGTTGAACGTAGTCCTTGGAATTCACCAGGAATCCTTTGCAATGGAACATCTAAAGCTAGCAGCGCCCCAAAACCATTCTCAACCATGCCATATCAAAACTAAAACCGTGATAGGTCGCACAGTGCATCAAATGATGTCACTGCAATGCCTCTGCCCGGGAAGTCCTAAGTTCGAGTCCCGACGTTAACCGGATCTTCGACACTAGCTTGCCTGCTTGGTCGTATTCAGTCCCTGTGGGGAGCAGAATTCTAGCGGCCGGCTGCTCTGATCGGTAGTTTTCCGTGGTTTCTCCGATCAACACCAGGTGAATGCCGGAGCAGTACCCTAAGAAACGGGTCACGGACCGCGCGCGATCTTTCCTACCTCTTCCTTCTCCTATCCTCACCCTTTACACACACTTACACTAAAATACACCGCATTACCACGTCTGCTGGGAGACCGGTTGGGAGTTTAGAACTTCTCCTGACTGGGGTGGTGCCCCGCTGGTGGGAGATAACTGGTTGCATAAAAAACCAGCTAGCCGACAGTAGGACGGCACCGGATCTCTCTATCCAGCGGAAGAATATCACAGCCATCTCCCGTGAAAAACATACACTACACTTATGGGACTAATGACCATAGTAATTGACGCGCCCGGAATCAATAACAAGCTATCACCAAAATTAAAGGTTAATTATGTTATTTTTATTCTTCTCACATTTTAGATTCTTGTAGATTTTCCATTTTCTTAGTTGATCCTCTCTGTCTTACTTATACACACTTTCACTTATATGAACTAACACTATTTGAACTCCCACATATGCCGGGAGACTAGCCGGAAGCTTTAGAGCTTATTCCGGCTGGAGCTGTGCCTGACTAGTTGGAAATAACTGGTAGAGGAAAAGCCCGCAACCCCAGGGGTTTGACGGCGCCGGATCTGGCCATCTAGCGGGGAACGATCACCGCCACTTCATGAGATTAAAAATGCTCTACACTTAAGGGAATAACGAGCTTACGGGAATAATGGACTTCTCATTCAATTAGACTAAATAAATCCACAACAGCCTAAAATTGTGGAATATAGTACTTAATTATTCCAAATTTAGCCTTTAATTTTGTACATGGTTTGTGTTCGGTTTTTGGTCGCTTTTAACTATAGATGGCTATTGCAACGACTGATCACAGCAACAGTCCTCTAGAATACTCATCCATGCGAAGGCATCGTCCATAGCTGGTGAATATACGTCTGCCAAAACTGAGTTCTAGGACATTCTCGTCTCTAAAGTTTCACTTGCACAATCGCAACAGTAAACGCGAACGCACTGAATTGGATATCGGAAGCATTTCGTGAATTCTTACCGTTGTATATCTCTAGAATAATTTCCCGCTGATGTGGTAAACGGTAGTGAAAATATAAACGAATTATTTTCCTATCATGTTTACTTCCGTAAGACCACTGTGCTGATTGTATGATATTTGTACGAAGAAGTTAGAAGATAATAAAATTCGGGGTCATCCAGCACATTTTCTATCCGTAGATTTCAGTCAGTTACGTGAATCGACTAACAAAGAGAACTATTTATTTTACGCAGAAAAAATCCATGAACTAATAAGAAAACAAGAATATACTTTTAGCGATTTGACTGTGCCTAGTGTGTTTTAAGTGCTTTTATTACTTGTTGCAGGTTATCTGAGAATATAATTTCAACTGATTTTTTTTGCTATAACCAAGACAAACAGATTACGAATTTTAAACGGACATTCAAACCTCAACGAACTTCAGATTTACGAGGTGGTGATAAGTGTCTAAATCTATTCACAGTTCAATTTATTTCCAATATTAAATCACCGTGCTAATTAATTTTCTGAAAGATTTATTCTATTTCTGTGACAAGTGACGATTCCGTTTTTTGAACGTTACGAGGACGGTGTATCAAAGTGAATTTGTTTCAAATCTTATTCTATATATTGAAGACAAACTTTCAGATATTATCTTTTATCTAATTACGGTAAAGTATAATCTACTGATTGTACTAAACAGTTGCAGCTTAAGTTGACGAAATTCTACGTAGCCACATTGCCAAATTTCGTAAGTACTAGCTCCATTAGAATTGTGTGTAGCATACCTTCTAGTTTTTGTATTGAATCTTGATTTTTAACTTATTTAATACACATCAATTTAACACTTAAAATACAAAGCTAGGTTTTTGTTGCTCTTATCTGGGTTTTCTTGTATTTATTTCAATTTTTATCACGTACATTAAAACGCATTCGTGACATGGCTGCTGTTCGTTCTACTCTCTTTACTCTCTACACTCTCAAAGCCGACCTTCTGAAAGCCTTCACACACGTAAACAATAATTTAGATCAACATATCCGAAGGTTGGAAGAGGTCGTTCTCTACACAGACGGTTGGGTACAAGTCGGCAACACTGCGAATAATACCAACCGTACACCCGTGACTGTACAAAAGACACAGACACCACATCCAGTCACAACTCAAAACAAATTTAGTGTTTTAGATTATGAAACAGATTTTCCTCGCCTTCCTGATCCTCACCACCCTTCTCTACCATCGACAAATACATGCAAAAACCAACGCAAACAGGCTAGGAAGCGCGTCAAAACCAAAACACGTAAAGCTGCGCATCCTAGCTCACTTGAAAACAAAGACATTCCTACTGAGCCTAAAAAACAGGTACTTATTTTAGCTGACAGTCATGGCCGCCATCTTTCCTCCATTCTCAGTAGGAAGTTACCCTCCAATTTCTCAGTCTCATCTATTTTAAACCTAACGGGAGGTTTGCAGATGTGACTGCAGAATTGGACACCCACACGAAAACAATGACCAATCAGGACACAGTCATTATCATAGGAGGGCAGAATGACATTAACCTGGGCGGTAACTTTACACCTGAACAACATGTTAACAAATTACAATGTGCCGCCCAAAATACTAACATTGTAGTCTCGACTCTGCCCTTCTGGTACAACAGACCAACACTATGCAGCGAGATTAAGCACGCAAACCAACAATTGAAACTGCAGCTGAGAGAAACAAATGTCACACTTTTTGAAATTAATTTCCTCTCAGCAAAACACTTCACCCGGCATGGTCTTCACATGAACCTTGCTGGAAAACATGCAGTCGGTAACAAGCTTGCACAATACATCATCAACTCCAGTCCTACGCAGTCTCCTGCCAAAAATCCGTCCCTTTCACCTTCCTTACGTTCTCCACCCCCACCCTTATTTCGAACCCTGTTGCCTCTTCCTCTGAACCTACTCCCATTTCTCCCATTCCCACTACCAATTCGTCTACATCTGATGCCCCATCTTCCTCACAACCTGTCACTGCCGGGACACACTACAACCTTCGACCACGCACTCGAGGTAAAAATGGAGTAAATATATAGCAACTACAGTCAGATGCAGCAGAAAAACATTCGTGTAGGTACTTGCAAAAAATAAACATTCTTCACCATAATGTTCAATCCCTTTCAAATAAAACTGAGTTTATCGAGGCAGCTCTACAGAGCGATCTAAATCAAACGGACGTTCTTTGCTTTACAGAACATTGGTTATCTCCTAATGAACTTAGCATTTTCCAAATTCCAAACTTTTACCTCGCAGGCTTTTATTGCAGAGCGAGAGAATCTCTTAAAGGTCCTACGTATGGGGGTTCCTGTATTTACGTTAGAAATAATATTGATTCTATCCCCTTGGCGGAATTAAATGTGTATTCCATTGAAAATATTTTCAAAATTTCTGTTGTACATCTTACTTCACTAAAAGTGATAATACTTTGCATTTACAGACCTCCAACAAAGAGAACTGCAGATTATATTTTGTTCTTAGAAAACCTGGAGATAACACTTAACAAAGTCAGTAATCGCTCTTTTGAATCCATTGTTGTATGCGGAGATTTTAACATTGATTTTCTGGTCGAATCTTGCGAGAAAGAAAAGTTTCTCAATTTAATTAATTCCTTCAATTTAGACATTACAATTAATATACCTACACGGATCACACAACATTCGATGAAGGCAATTGATCAAATTATAATTAACAAAAATACTACTCGATATGAAGTTGAAACAAAAGATTTAGGATACAGTGACCACGATGCACAAATTCTTACCATTATAAGAAATGCGATCACTGACACAATAAATAATACACGTATGACTAGATTGTTTACTAAAAGTAAAATTAAATTATTCATTGATTACTTGATGGAGGAGTCATGGGAAGCGGTTTATAATACTGTTGATACAAACGACAAATATAATTCTTTTTTTCAACTCTTTCAATTCATTTTAACACTTGCTTTCCTCTTCAAAAACGAAAATTAAATATTTCACGGAAAAGCAATTCTTGGATAACACAAGGGATTAGGACATCTTGTAAAAACAAACGAATTCTTTCTTTCATTTCTAAACGTCATGACGTATCTCAAGATTTCCTTATCTACTTTAAAAAATACAAAACATTGTTACGAAAAGTCATAAGGCAGACTAAAATCATGAAAAACGATCAGGATATTTTGAACTCAAATAATAAAACAAAAGCAATGTGGAATATAATAAAAAATGCTACCAAATCAACTAGAAAACCCGTAGAGAATGTTGTTTTAAAATATAATGATATAAATGTAAACGATCCGGCAACAGTGGCTAGTCTCTTTAACCAATACTTTTCGAGAATTGCTGCCGATCTCACTAAGGGTCTTCAGGCACAAAATTCAAAAACAGACAGTGCACCCAAAATTTTAGACACAATGTTCGTTTCCGAAACTTCTTCCTATGAAATTCTCAAAATAATCAGTAAACTAAAAAATAAATATTCGTCCGGTTTAGATGAATTCCCAGATTCTTTGTTAAAGACTTGTGCGTATGCCATTATACACCCGTTAACTCACATATTTAATGCATCTTTATGCACTGGAACGTTTTCAGATATTTTCAAAACAGCTAAAATTAAGCCGCTCTTCAAAAAAGGCAACAAAAATGAAATTCAAAATTATCGGCCCATTTCTCTTCTATCAGTTTTTCAAAAATATTAGAGAGACTTTTTTACGTACGAATGGAAACCTTTCTCACTAAACACGACGCGCTTTCAGATTACCAACATGGATTTAGAAAATCAAAATCAACGGAAACAGCTATATTTTCTTTTCTTAAAGATGTCGCCTCATCATTGGATCAAAACGAGGCACCTATTGGATTATTTTTAGATCTCTCAAAAGCTTTTGACATCATTGATCATGACATTTTACTTTCAAAATTACCTTCATATGGAATCCGTGGTATTGCTCTAGATTGGTTATGTTCGTACCTTAAACAACGATCTCAGAAAGTAGAAATACCTTACTGGAATGATGGAACATTACGTACGCACCTTTCCGACTCTTTGCCCGTTGCATGTGGAGTTCCTCAAGGATCGATTTTAGGCCCTATTCTGCTCCTACTTTACGTAAACGATATGCCCTCGACGATTCGAAACGGAAGAACGGTTCTCTTTGCGGATGATACGAACATCCTTTGCAATAAAGAAACCGTAAATAGTACAATGTCAGATGTTTCAAATTGGTTCCGAAATAACAAATTAATAGTAAACGAAAAGAAAACGGTTTTAATGCAGTTTTCCATATCAAATAAACAATTCTGTGCTCCATTGAAAATGAACAGTGTACCATTGACTGATGTTAAGGCAACAAAATTTTTAGGTCTCTCAATTCAGTCAAACCTTAAATGGAACGTCCATTTAAAAGAATTGAACACAAAATTAAGTTCATTATGCTACGCGTTCAGAATTCTTGCAAATTCAGTCAGCCTTCATACTGCTCGTTGTGTATACTTCGCGAATGTTCATTCCCGCCTGAGATATGGCATAATATTCTGGGAAATACATCTTATAGCTCCCAGACTTTTAGATTACAAAAACGAATTGTACGAATAATAACCAAATCCCACCCACGTGATTCATGTAAGCCTCTTTTCATTAATCTAGGAATTCTACCATTACCGTGTCTTTTTATTTACGAATCAGTGGTTTTTGTAAAAAATGACTTGCTGAAGGGCGGGAATATTTTTTCAGAAAATGCCGAAGTCTATTACTATAACACTCGACGTAGAAATCATATTCATCAGGTGACAGTATCAACAGCTCATTACAAAAAATTCACATACAATACATGTACATTATTTTACAACACATTGCCAGATGACATTAAACGATTAAATTCAATAGAAAAGTTTAAATCCCAAGTGAAATCGTTTCTGCTGCATAACTTCCGGGTTCGATTCCCGTCGAATCTCATGTGAAATTTGTTCCAACAAAACGAGTCAAGCTGCTTCACAAGGGCTAGTCCAACCCTTGTGAAGTGTCCTAAACCCTGCCCCTATCCTTACTCCTTCCCAATTCTGGCCGCTGGGTAGTGACGCAGGAGTGCGTAGTAGGAGGCGCATACGCGGAGATGCTACCTGGCGGTCCTCTTGACAACTGACTGCGACGTGACGCGACCTGACAGTGATAATGGAGAATTACTCCAAAAAGCGCGCAAAGTAACGGAGGATTACTCCAGAGCGCAAAGCGCTCAACGACCCGTAAGGGTCTTCGAGACGCGTTGCGTCAAAATGGACGCAACAAATTAAAAAAAAAAAAAAAAACTGTTTCTATACAATTAGAGACTATACTGAGCATCACAAGAAAAGTAACATTAATTTTAACAATGATACATAATGCATTAATTAGCATTTGGACTGTATAAATGAGTATAAACAACCTGTAACAACTATTGTAACACAGCTTCCGGGTCAATGACCCCCATCTCGATCAGGTTTTTTGTCCAGTTTCCCTGATCCATTGAGCAAATGCTGAGATGGCCCCTTGTTTTGCTTCTGGACATAAATGTAACTTCATTTTCTGTGCACGTCTTCTAGAATTCAGTGGGAAATACAATTATTCAAATTATCGTTTCCATGTTGTCGCGGCAGAAAGTAATAAGAGCCAAAATTTATTGCTTATTTATCTTTGAAAATAGATTTTATTACATGGGAGTTTTTTTTGTAGTTTTTTCTCCCTTTCAAAATTCAAAATTTATTGCTTATTTACCCTTGAAAATAGATTTTTTTACATGGGAGTTTTTTTTCTCCCTTTCAAAAATTCAAAATTTAAGTAGTATATGACTTAGTGTAGGGATCACAGAATTTTGAAAATGTGTACACAATTCACTTTTCCCCATAGCACGTCATACGCAGTTTTTAACTGTTTTTTTGACGTAAAATAAATAAATAAATAAATAGACCAACAAATTCTCGAGAGGGATTGCTTCATTTACCAAATATTCATGGTGTAGTTGTGAAATAGATAATCATAAATTTGATAAATCTCATGATTATTCAAAATTAAAATATTGTGTTCATTTATCAAAAGCAATTTCCTTCATATATACTAATAAAAGTGAATTGAACAGCATGAAATGAACATTGAAATGAAAAAGTAATGTATGAATACATACAAAATATAGAGGCTCTTCTTCATGATTTTTGCTGTATCCTTGCAAAGTTTGGTAAAGATTAATACAACACAAATGCAGAAAATAAATAATTTAAATAATATATTGGTAGATGCACCTCAATCATTATTTTTCGCCTTTTATTAAGAGCACAAGGTTCCTAATATATTCTGCCAGAGACTAGTAGCAGCGTGGCAGAACTGGTAGTATCTAATAGATTGACTCCTAATGTATTCCGCCAGATGCCAGTAGCAGTGCATTAGAACTGGTACCTAATTGATTTGCTAGAGGTCAGCATCAGTGCGTAAGATAAACATTTTTAGTCTAATAGCAATGTCCTGTCCTTTGGTTCGTAAGCCCACTACAGACCTTGGCCGGCCAGCGGTGGCCCAGTCTCTCGGTCATGGGATAAGGGGTTCATGTGGTTAGCATGAAGACATCCCTCCACCATGTATACTGGTCTTCATAACCTTAGGGTGGGCTTTCTCATCATCACACATCAATAGATTCTGGGACATTATAACTGTGCTTGTAAGGAAAGCACACAGTTATAATTTTTCCTTGACCGGGAATCAAACCCCGGGTTGTGCCATGGAAAGCGAGCATGCTAACCAACAAGCCACCAAGGGCCTTAATAGCAATATACTGTAAAATAAAATGAAAGAAAATTCCAGTTTTTTATTAAAATTTGAACCAATTACATTAAAAAGTAATAATTTTAAACTCCATGGTTAATATAAAATGTATCTTTTTTTCTCTTTCTCAAGGGTTAGGTTTGAAGAAAGCCCAGGCAATGCTGAATATTTTGCTGGTTGTACATAAAAATTAAATACAGAATTCAAAAATTTAAGAGCCTAAGTTTATGTTTTGAATTTTAATATTCCATTCACTGATAGGAAGCTAATTAGAATTAATAATCTTTTCTTAAATTGTAAGCTATTATATCATTTTGTTTGCAATTAATCTTGAAAATACTTTTTATCTTTGTAGATACTATTGGTATGTGAAGAAATAAAATCCCTCTTTTTGAGGAAAATGCCTTCTTTTTACTTTCTTGCCTTTCAAAGTTCTTCATAAGAAGAGAAAGTTATGAAATTGTGCGCTGGAAAACAGCAAATTTTCACCAGAAAAACTCTTATTGCCGGGCACTGGTTTGACTTTGCACATGTGGTAACCCTAATTGTGAAGTTTTGTTCATTACATAGTTGTAACTCAGGCATGCAAGAATGCATTAAAACTGAATCTATTAAAAGAAATAAAATAAAATGATATTTGAAATTTTAATTTTTTATTAAAAGAAAACTCACACAAATTAGGCACTGAAAGCTTTGGTATATTTTCTGAAATCACACCATCTGGTTTATTAAAATAAATCCACAAGCTGAAATTAATATTTCAACATGTGTTGATGTAATGGGGCTTCACACTGTCACAGAAGATTTGGAAAGTATCTCTGGCAAAGATTGTCATTGATTTTTCTTGGGTTTGAATTTATTAAATACTTTCTCTAGCTTTCATTTAATCTGCTCACCGATTTCTTCTGGAGCAGAATATCCAGGATGATGATGTTAGTGGTGTCGGTTTTCTTATTTCTAGCCTCAATTAGTTACCATGCTTTCTGATCTTTAAAAATGAAAATTACTTTTACATCTTTGAATTCAACAACTCTATAAAATACCAATTTTGCTTCACGAAGTCTAGTAGTACAAAGATTGAAGTGCTATTCGAAGATTAGCAATTACTATTTTAATTTGATACTTAATTCAGATCATTTCATTTAGAAAATGTATTATCAGTACTATTAGTATTATTTTAAGTTATGATTATACTCCTTATATATAAAAAACTAGGGCTTAGTTTAATAGGCTAGTATTCGTTAACTCAAAAATAAACATAAATGTTTGGACTAAGTCCTCATTGGTGTATTAAAAATCCTTGCCTTATAAGGGGGGAGGGCTAGGATTGAATATGTTTGTAAGGAATTATAAATAAGTTTGAAACCCAACAAAGATTACATGTGATGAATTAATTACTAGAATGGTGATCTAGGATGGTCATAAAAATTATAGTGCAAAAATTGCTGCTGCTGTTTAGAATTTTATACTCAGGGAAGTAGTAAAATAGGTTTTGTAGCTTACATTGCAATTTACTTTCTTTTGTTGAATGTTGCTGAAACCTTTCTTATCTATAAGTGGTTGTATTGATAGGTTATTTAAAGTATACAACAGTATTGAAGTTCATTTGCTTCCTAATCCATCACTGAAAGTTTGTCAGAACATTCACATTCGACCCTAGAAAAAGACATAAACCTCCAGAAAACTGTAATTGTTAAATAGAAAAGGCAAGTGAATTCTGTTTAAACAATCATATGATATTTATATGCATTGAATCTTCTTGAAAAGTGAAGGGTAAAGTTTGAGTTGTAAATTATTGTTGTTTTTACATTGGACATGATGTGAATATGAAATAATATTGTAATACAGGTCAGAGAATTCTGCGTCTGAAGGGTTGAAAGACAATCTTAAATAACTTTTTTGTTGAAAAGTGATTGTATATCTTTCTGGAGAAAAGAATGGCTCCAGCTGTGTAAAAGCAAGTATTCCTACCTTTCGGAAGATTATGGGTCACTGGTCTTCTTATTATTAATTATTATGAAAGTTTGTGATTTGTAAAAAATTGTTGAGAAAATTCTACATTTCAGAAACAAAGTTTTTCAATATTTCATTACAGAAAAACATAGAAGAGCTGAAAGCAAAATACAGTTAGGAAACATGGAAATAAATGAAATTGTGAGGGCTGACTGACTGTGGTATATATTTATTGTTCAATGTCCTTGTACATTAGAAAATATAATATGAAAGGAAACATTTTTTATAATTTAAAATGTTTATTCAGTTGACTTATCTTTTTTCATAGTTCTGAGAAGAATATTAGCAACTAATCAGCAAACATTCAGATTCATTTTTATTGTGATTTACCTTCTTTTACTGTCATTTGATCTCTGAAAAAGTATCATGCAATATAAATATAAAATGAAGGTGTTATTAAATTAATATTGTTAAGTTGTATATACATTTTGGTGATCTTTATTTTGTCATGATTACAATCTTTTCAATCTTTCTCACTCATTATCATGGCTTGGATTCTGATGACTTGTCCCCTTTTAATTACTGCATTCTAGACATAGCAAACTTGTAAATCAATGTTTATCATGACATGTAGGTGAAAGAAATGTATAGTTAATGAGTCATTTTTTGCCATTTGCCATTTCTTCAATTTTTAGGTCATTATTTTGGACCTTTGTGTCATCTTTCCACATTTTGTTTCCTTTTCCTGTTTTTTGTTAGTGGATGTTTCATGAATTTACAATGACAGACTAAAACAAAGTTTTTATAGTATCATCAGTTCATGACAAAATTTACTACTGCAATGGACTCTGTTTTCCAAACTCTCAAAATTACAGGGATCTTCAGTAATTTCTTCGACCTTTGAAAACTGACCATTGGAAGATCACAGGTATGGATTATATTTCCTCCTAAAAAAGACTTTATACTAAATATAATTTTACATAAATAAATTTGATATAAATTATAAAATTCATTGAATAAATAAACATTTTTGAATCAATTTTTGAGTATTTTTTAAAATAAAGTCATTTTCCCTTTCTTTTTAAGTCATTTTAGAGGTAATTTTCAAAGAATTTTAGGTCAGAATCCGAGCCTTGCTCATATATTTAAAATGTGAAGAAATGAGGAGTCTTCAAGATTTTCAGAACTCTCTTTGTATTATAAGACAATCTAAACTTTCCCAGCAGATTTCAATATTGATAATACTGTACTGATAGGCAATGCTTCTGTGAATTGGGCTGGATCACATCCTATCAGCCCAGTGAGCAATATCTCTTTGGATTATTTCTTTAAATCTATTTTCCTTTTAATTTTTACCCTTTTCTCTCCCACAAATAAAGAGAATGTAGATTATCAGTTTTGTGTCATATTCAAGGAGCTCCTCTTACTAAATCTGGATTATTTATTTTCATAAATATTAATTTTTATCAAAAAAGTACTGTAAAATTTAGAGATATACAGTATTACAAATTACCATTATTTATTTGCCACATAACAGCATCTTACTGTCTTGATTGCAGATTAGAGAGTACCTAGGCCTATATTGCCATTAAAAAGTTTTTTCTTACAATTTTAAACTTTTCTTTCTAAATCCAGATGCTTTACAGTAACTTCATTTGTATTTGTGGATGAAAATATACACTTGCTTCCACTGAATAGCATTTGATATTACAACTCTTATTCAGTACTGAAATTTGTGTAAAAGTTTTTATTTTGATCGAAACAAACAAAATATTTTGAAATAAAGTAATGTTTCATTATTTACAAATTCTAATTAACAAAAATATTTCAATAACTTTAATTAATAAATGTGCATCAGTAACTACTTTTTTACCTCGTATACTAAATTATTGCATTCCTGAAAAGATTTTCAATGGGAGGTATTTGAATCCATTCTTCTGTTCTTGTATGCTATCTTGAGGAGTTGGCATCAATTAGTTTTTTGGTAGATTGAAGTTCATGTATTTTGTCATATACATTTGCAAAGGAACTCATACTTTCAAAAAATCAAAGGAATCTGTGCATGAAATTTGTATTAATATATTCGATATTGTTTTCTTAAATTCTACCAAAAAGCATTGAGAAAGTTTGTAAGAGAAATTATCAAGGTCAAAGGGTCACACTTTAATTAATGGAATATTACTCTTGTATGGATTTTTATTTTTCTAAAATTGAACTTCCAGCTTAATTAAATGAGAGTTGAAGAGTTTTAACAATTCTGGCAAACATTTTGTATTTATTGGTTCGTTATATTATTTATTGTAAAGTAGTTTTTGGTTTAAATCACATTTGATTTTTTGAACAATATGCTCTTTGTAGAATTTTTCCTTCTTTAGTCTCAATATTTTAAACTTTATGCTTTCATTAATGGAGTGAAAGTTAGTCTCATTTTGCATTTTTCTCTGGATTTGTTTGATAAAAGATATTTAAGGCTATAAGTCTAATAGAGAAAGAATTAATACTCCAGAAAAAAGTTCATTTTCCTTTTTGCACAATTTTCAAAATTGATTTAAGTTTTCTTAATTTTAAGTAATTTAGATCTGTAATGAAATGATTGTTTGCGCTTGCACCTTATTTATGGATTAAAGAATCCTTTCTGATCTTCTGAGGAGATAGTTTTTATAATGTTATAATTGAGTTACGCAGAAGAACCCAGAGAACGTTCTACAGCATCAAGTTTCCAAGATATTGATGCTACTCGTGTAGGTGGTGTGGGTGGCGTTTCTGGAATGGACATAGAAGGAGTTTCAAGATTTCCTGATTTCTTCTTTTTCTCTTCTCTAGCCTCTTGCTTCTCAATCATTTTGCTTAGTCTCCATACCCAAAGTTCTTCTTCTGATGGTTCGTTTACACTAATGTAAGTTGTAGTACTGCTACGTGGTGTTGTAGCACGTGTGTTTGCGGTTGTATTGGAATTTGTTGATAATGGTGACAATTTACTTTTTTTTTTATGGTTGACATTCGGACTTGAAGTGGGCTGATAATCTCTGGGAAGAATCAATGCCTTAGCTATTTTATGGTTGACCACAACAACTCGTTTGTTCCTCTTCAGTAATTCAGGATACCATCCTATTAACATGTACATAAATCCCATTAATATCATTCCTACAATTATAACAGCTGCAGAAATACCTCCTATTACATATGATTTATTAGCATTGATTATCCATGGTCTTTGTCTGTAGGGATCCTGCATTTTGATTGCCTTACAGTTAAATGGTGATGCTTCAAAATACTCTCCAAATAACAGACATATAGTATATATTTCTCCTTCTTTCAAATCATGAATCTCTACTGAACCCTCGGGTAACATTTCAAATACATGCAAAGAACATTCAGTTTCTGTCATCCACATCAGTGTCCACTTGTTTTTTGAATCGTCTGAAATACTTTCTACATCTATGTGCAGAATACCATTGTTTTCAGTCATAATAAAATTATTTGTTGGAGGATAATTACCATCACTTTGAAAGCTATCAACTTGCTCTGTTGGATAGTGAGCACTACGTTTATGTTGTTTTGTCATTAGGGTATATCTCACTTTCTGGAAAGTTTCTGCACAATCATTTATATTTCGTGATGTTGTATATTCTGTACTACTCTGTAACGAACTTTCTGATGTAGTTGTTTCAATGGTTGGTGGTACATTTGTAAATGATGTTTCAGCTGTAGTTTCATCACTACTATGTGTGGTAAAATCATCAGTAGAGTAGTGAGTACTAGATGTTGATTTTGGTGGTGATTCAGTAGTAGAGTCCACATCACCTGAATCATTTCCATTACCATTACAGTTTTCGTTACAGTTACCACTACCATTGCTATCATCACCATCACCACCACCATCATCACTACTACCGCCACTATCATTACCACCACTGTTACTACTACTACCACCACCACCATCACCACCACAATCACCGTCACTATCATCACCACCGCCGCCGCCATCTCCGTCGCTTCCACCGTCACCATCTCCGCTAGTGCCTCCGCCTTCATCTCCACTACTGCTACCGCCACCGCCTTCATCTCCACTACTGCTACCGCCACCGCCTTCATCTCCACTACTGCTACCGCCACCGCCTTCATCTCCACTACTACTACCGCCACCGCCTTCATCTCCACTACTGCTACCGCCACCGCCTTCATCTCCACTACTGCTACCGCCACCGCCTTCATCTCCACTACTGCTACCGCCACGCCTTCATCTCCACTACTGCTACCGCCACCGCCTTCATCTCCACTACTGCTACCGCCACCGCCTTCTCACTGCTGCTACCGCCACCGCCTTCATCTCACTACTGCTACCGCCACCGCCTTCATCTCCTACTGCTACCGCCACCGCCTTCATCTCCACTACTGCTACCGCCACCGCCTTCATCTCCACTACTGCTACCGCCACCGCCTTCATCTCCACTACTGCTACCGCCACCGCCTTCATCTCCACTACTACTACCGCCACCGCCTTCATCTCCACTACTGCTACCGCCACCGCCTTCATCTCCACTACTGCTACCGCCACCGCCTTCATCTCCACTACTGCTACCGCCACTGCCAGCGCCTCCGCTTTCGTCTCCGCCAGCGTCTCCGCTTTCGTCTCCGTCTCCGCTATCGCCAGCGCCTCCGCTTTCGTCTCCGCTTTCGTCTCCGCCACCGCAACCGCCACCGCCGCTGCCTCCGCCTCCTCCTGCTCCTCCTCCGCCGCCGCCACCGCCACCGCCACCGCCTCCGCCACCGCCACCGCCACCGCCTCCGCCTCCGCCTCCGCCTCCGCCTCCGCCTCCGCCTCCGCCTCCGGCACCGCAACCGCCACCACCTGAAGGTAATTCATTTGAATTACTTTCACTGAGTTCTGATTCACTTGTTTGGCAATCACTCTTATCTGAAGAGTCACCCTCATTTGAAATGCTTGGTTCATCAGTACTCTCATCTTTATTCTCTGATGATTTACTGTCAGATGAATGAGATGAAGAATCAAAACATAATGAAAAATCTACATCCCGAATTGGTTTATGTTTTAAATGGGCTGGAGTCGCACAACGTGGCACGTCTTTAAATCTCGCTGAATACTCCTTAATCTTCTCTCCAAGCCATGCTAATTTGCAAGAGCAATGCCATTTGTTGTATGCAAGGTAGATATGAAAGTTGCTTCTTTGGAAAAATTTATTTGGAATAATACCTTCTTGCAATGTTTTTAAATTTGTATTATCCAAATAAAGTGATTCTAAATCATCCATAGCCTCAAAAGTATCTGGTTCAATCTTGGATATCCAAGATCGTGTCAAATAGAGACTCTTGACAAATCTCATTCCTTTGAAAAATGATGAACGCAGTTTGCGTAAATGAATGTTAAATCTGAGGTCCACAATTTGAACAGTCATAATTTCAGACGCTGTTATATTTTGTAACAAATTTTCCACGTTCACTGTTTCTTGCATTTGAAAAGTATCTAATGTTCTTATATCATCAAGTAAGCCTTTTTCAATTTTTGTCACTCTATTTTGTTGATTCAAGTCAAGTTCTTTGAGAAGAGGTTTTCTTTGGTCCGCGTCAGGGTCAGATGTGTCACTAAGTCCTCTGAACATTGCCTTCCGTAACTCTTTAACATCTCCTCCTGTTATTTCAAGGCGCTTTAGATACTTTATACCTTCAAAGGCATCATCACCAATGTAGTCTAAAGTTGCATGGCGAATTGACAGGGTTTTAACGAATGACTGTTGTTTAGGATCTTCTAAGATAAACCATCCTTTTTCTAATTTTTTTTCAGGGAAGTAACAGTGTTGAAAGATGACATGGATCGTTGAGGACCTACAACCCTGCAAGACATAATGAAATATAAATATGGAGATAGCGTCAATGTGGAAATGTAATTTTATGGACAATACGTAGCGCTTAAAGTCAAATAAGAAGTGGTTAAAGAATGGGATAAGTGAAGGCATTCGGGGAGAGGCCTTCAATACCTACAATTAGTACCAGTACCCCTTCCTGTTTGCTTCATCAATTGAATACAAAAAATTGTTCTATAGAAATCTATAAATATTTTTAAGTAATAATTTATAATTTAGATAATTTTAAACAATTATATTACAGAACTATTTATACATGTTTTTATTTAAAATGAAAGTAACCCCACATTTCACATTACATTTATGGCGTTTAAAGATTACTTTTCTCCCATTCTTACTTTCTCGACTTTCGTCGTAAGAAGAGGTATATTCTTGTAACTGTGCGCCGGAAAACGGCGACTTTTTGATATAACAATTATTTTTGTCAAGCCTTGGAAACGAAACTAGTGGTGATACAAAATGACACAGACTTTCTCGTAGTAAAGTTTTCTAATTTTCTTGGTGTAGACTGACTTTACGGTCTTCCCCTTCCTCTTGCCAGCTGTCATCTATCGCCGCCCAAAGTCCCCGTGCCAGCTGGCTCCATTTTCGGTGAACGCTCTGATTGATGAATTGATTTTTCGTGTTTCCGAGCGCGTCAACTGCTTTGGTCATTTGTCCCGTTAGTGTAGTGCATGTTTTTTTCTCGGGAGATGGCGGTGATCTTCCCCCGTTGGATGGTGAGACACCGACCTACCGTCGGCTAGTGGGGTTTCCCCCTAACCAGGACTCTCCCACCAGCGGGGCACCGCCCAAGCCGGGACAAGCTCTAACCTTCTGATCGGTCTCCCGGAGTATGTGGTAGTGTAGTGCGTGTTAGTGTAAGTGTGAGTGTGTAAGGGGAGAGGATAGGACAAGGAAGAAGAAGGACAGATCGCGCGCGGTCCGTGGCCCGTTTGGTAGGGTACTGCTCCGGCATTCGCCTGGTGTATGCGAACGCTCTGCGTTTTCGAAAATCGCAGAGTTAATTTTGCAAAAGTACTGTATTGAATATTGAGATTTTTATATCACATGAAATATATTTAAAATTAGTGGTGCTACAGAATGACTCAGACTTTCTCGTATTATCAATATTTTTGGTCTGGGCGAGCTATTCGGACTTACCGCATACTCATGCCATCTATCGTCGCTCAAAGTATATTTTTCTTAAATTTGTCAATTGTTCGGTTTCCTAATAGTAGAACCGAAATGTTGCTTTAAGAATATTAAAGAAGAGTAAAATCTCATCATAAACGGCCTTTTTTATCGAAAACTTCGGAGGCATTTATTTGAAAATTGCATTTTTCGCGTTTTAAACGTTACTGAAAATGCGAAATTTGAAGCTCTTTTTCACAGAAAACTAGTGAGTTTTCTATTAACATCATTTGAAGTCATTTAAAGCACTTCCTCTCATAAATGCAATAATGTAAACAATCTGCTGGAAATGTGAGTATTAAAGACATGAGAGATATTTAAAAAAAATATATTTTGGTATTTTTTGAAAAAACAAAAGAATACGGGGAAATTAATTTTTATTTATTAAACAGTGTAATTAGCGCTATATATTTGAAACGTTTCAAGAAAAGAATTGGAGCCGTTTTTGAGAAAATGGCGTTTCAGAGATTCTGAAAACGGGGAAGTTTGAGCTTATTTTCAGAGAAAATTTTCGAGTTTTCCAGAAACTCTATATGTCATCATTTAAAGCACAACTCCTCATAAATACAATATTGTAAACAATTCCCTCTAATGTAAATATTAACGACGTTAAAGAGGAAAGACAAAAAAAGTACTTTTTGTAATTTTTGAAAAACAAACAATAGAGCTAATGGCGTTTACGTCATCGTTTAGGGTAGATTTGGCTCTACCTCTACCAAAAGTTTAAAGAAAAAATTTTGAGCCGTTTTTGAGAAAATATTGTTTTTGTAATTTTTAAAAAAATGCACATATTATACGCAATATTACGCGAAAACTACTAAACATTTCTAAAAAATGTAAATGACCTTATTGAAAGAACCAAGTATGGAGAAGAAATTTCAATTGAAGGAAAAATCTGTATCTTCAATTTTGTAGGAAGACACTGAAAAGTGCAAAACAAGAAATTTAAAGAAGTCAAATTGGACATGCGTACAGTAGGAGAGGTCTGACTTTTGTTTTGTAAATTGTGATTGCTATGTCATCTGGTAAATGGTTGTTTCTATTGATTATGGGGTTTAATTGTTGTAGTTTGTTTTTAGAATGTATTACTTTATTGTCAGTGTAATGTTTCCCATTTAGTTTGATGGTGTCGATGTTTAGGCCTATATATTTTATTGGCTTGTTTGATGGGTACCAGTTTATCGTTTCATTATATATTTAAGGTCAATGGGGAAGGAGAGGTCTAAGGATGAATATTTTAGCACAGATTTCGTTTAGGTTTAGTCTTATTTTTTATTTTGCTGCCCAAATTTCTATTAGATTTATGTATGTTTGAATTCTGTTTTTGATCACTGTGAGTGATGTTCCAGAGTAAATTGCTGTGTCGTCACAAAGTGTGCTAGGATTTGTATGGAGTTCAACTGTTGAATGTCTGGTACATATATGTTGACTAGTAGTGATAAAACAACACATATTTTCTCGCACTTCATAATGATTACCTAATATTAATATACCGCAATTTCTGTCCATATCAACATATCTTATTCAAGCATTATTGCCATAGATGGAACTGTTTTGCAGGTTTCGTTGTTGTGGTTTTATTAAAGTTCTTATTATGTGTTCTTTATGGAACACTATTGCTTCTGTTACGAATAAATGAAATTATTTTTCACCGTGTCTCCAAGTGTATTCTAAGTTCATACTTAAATTTTTTATGTTCATACTCTTTTAAATGAAGACTTGCAACCAAACAAATCCATAATTCTTTGTTAAGATCACAAAACGTTTTAAGTCTCTTTTTAAAAATTTTCCAGACAGCAATTTTAAGCATCAAGATATCATGAAAAATTAGTCAGTAGCTTTTGTCTTTTTGCCATTTACCACAATTTTTTATAATATTGAAGAGAAATGCACATTTTGCCTCCTTCTAAACATTAACAAACAAGAGTGACTTATGTCATTTTGTGTCACATGTCGTGACAATGTGACTGACATCAGTTAGCCATCTAAGCACAGAATTATTAATGAATAATAATAATTAATGAATTCAAACAAATTAAACAGTTATAGATAGAAAGCAGTAAAGCAGAAAGCCCGCTAAAACGATTCAATTCGCCTTCAAAAATGTTTCAAATTCGTACGTTTGTTTTTGGAAAAGTTAAAATAATATGAAATAGTAAATTAACGAATACTACAATAAACAAATTTGTAGATACCGCAGTTAAATATTACTCACTTCTAGCTTGTCCTTTCACATTGTGTACATTCGAATAAACGTGTAAATTTGTGCACATTGGTTACCGTTCTTTGCTTCATACTTGAAAACTACTGAAAGAATACATTTAGAGCCGTTTCTGAAAATAATTGTTTAAAATTTAAAAATTGGCTGTATTTCAAGCAAAATTAGGCACAAAGTACTCATATTTTCGAAAAATTGATGTTGACCTTATTTGAAGATCTGTTTTTGATGAACACATTTCATGAAGAAAAAAAAATATTTCTTGAAGAAAATTAATCTTTATAACTATAGTTGTAGGAAGACGCCGACAAAACTTGGAATATTTGCAATATTCGAAAAACCAGGACTTGGACGAAAATGAGACATGCACACTTCTCTTAAGCGACTTTTATGATATGCGCTATCAATATTTCATCAAAAGTTTGGTGCTGTATTTGAAAGAAAATTGTTTAAACAACATTAAAAATTGCCTGTATTTTATGGAAAATGACGCGAAAAATATTCAAATTTTCGAAAAAGCATTCATAACCTTATTTCGAAAATCTGTATTTAAATAACATATTTCATTAAGAAAAAATCTCAACTTCGATATTTTAGTTGTAAGGAAAAAAATAACTTTTTGAAATTTTAGAAAAATTAGGGATTTTAACGAAAATCAGATCTTAAGCGTCTATTACGATATCCAACAACAAAATTTAATAAAAAAATGTGGTGCCTTTTTTTTAAATTTTGAAAATTTTTCAGGAGCTTTATGTAATGTACACCCAAAAATCAGTACATACATTTCAAATTCAAAGGAGAGAACATCAGCCCGATCGATTAGGGAATATCAATTTTGGAGAAAATCGGCCGAACGGTTTAGGCACTAGCGTTGTTCACAGACAGATATTTGGCCGTGAATCGATTTTTCGATATCAAGAACCCACAAATCAAGAATTCTGACGACACAACGAGTTAGAGAAAGTAATTTAATACGTATAGGGGCAAGCTGTATCCATTTTTCCGTTACTTAGTTAATGAAGGAAATTATGGTTATAGAGCTATAATTCAGTAAGAAGGCCTACAGGGTGACGAAGTTAAGGATGCAAAATTGTGCATTACCTCCATTAGCGACATCCATTGATTATTCTTACAATCTTTTTAATAGTATTATTCTATTGCTGTCTCTGTTCCTTGTGTTTCCTTTCTCGCCCCACTACGTAAGAAGTAAAGAGAAAATGTTGTAATCGTAAGGCGTAAATCGACGATTTTCTACAGCAAAACATGGTGCCGGTTGCTGATAACAAAAAAGTGTATACATTTATTCGTATATGTAGTACATTACTTCCTGTAGCACGTTGAGTAGTCGGAATCTATATTTTGTGGGTCCATGATAGCAAAAAGCCAATTGACGGCAAAACGTATGTCTGGTCAAACGGTGCAGACGATGTTCCCCAATATTGCTTTTCCCCGATCAATCTGATCGAACGCAAAGCTCTGAGAGTTGGCAACGGGTATTTTCATTTTTGGTGGTAATTTGCATGAAACTTCAACAACATTATCAATATTTTCTCAAAAAGGCTACAAATTTTTTGATTGAACTTTATCCTCGAATAGCTAAAAGAACCTTTAACTAGTGGGGCAACAGAATAGCGCAGACTTTCTCGTACTAGTTGTTTTGTTTTTTTATTGGTCTGGGTTAGATTTTCGCTTTTGCCCTACCCTCTTCCTTGCTGCCATTCATTGCCGGGCCCAAATTACAGTTGTTGTTTTTTTGTTTTGTTTTTCTTCTTCAATTTTTCGGGTCTCCTAATATAGAACTGAAACATGACTTTATCAATATTATAGAAGAGTAAAACCTCGTCTCATATGGAAAATTCCGTTAAAAAATTTCGAGCCGTTTTTCAGAAAATGTCCTTTGAGCGTTTCTGCAAATGCTCATTTCGAAGCCAATTTTTACTCAAAATTTTTGAGTTTCCGAGGAAATTTATCAAAAAATATTTAAAGCAATTATACTCATAAATATAATAATGTATCCAAATTGCTGGTAGTATCAACATTAACGGCGTGAGAAATATTAAAAAAATACATTTGTGTAATTACATTTGTGTATCAGAGGACCCTAAAACGTGTATTTCTGATTTCTTTGACCTGGTCTAACTTTTCGGTTTTGCCCCCTCCTCTTACCAGTTGCCATCTATCGCCGACCAAAGTACATTTTTTAAAAAGTTTGACATTTTTTTTGTTTTTTAATATTATAGAACCAAAATATTACTTTAAGATAATTATGAGTAAAATCTCGTCCTATATGAAAATTTTCGTTGAATAATTTGGAGCAGTTGTTAAGAAAATGTCATTTAAGCTTTACTGTAAGTGCGAAATTTGAAGTTCTTATTCACAGAAAACTTTGAGTTTACGAAAAACTTCATTGGCAGCCATTTGAAGCACTTCCACTCACAAATGCAATTATGTATACAAATCGCTGGAAATGTGTATATCAACGGCGTGAGAGATATTAAAAAGTACCTTTGCATAATTTTTGATGAAACAAAAGAATACAGAAATAAGAATTAACGAAACGAGTGGATAAAGAGGGGTATAATTGTAGGAGTTCAAGAAAACGAGCGAAGATAGAAGGGAGATTTCTTACATACCACGAGAAATTATACCCCTTTATCCACGTATCAATATTTTTTCGTTTCCATTTAAGAATTATTCAAATTTTTAGAAATTCAAGCCTATCTTTACCATTTGTGGCATCTATTTGATGCTGTCTTAATTCTGAACTTGACTAATTTTAGTAGGCCTTGCAATGTATATTTATGATCACCGTGGTGTCTTAGAGAATAACGTTTGAAATAAGAAAATGGAAGATACATATTCCGGAAGAAATATTAGAAGCTGACAAAGCTATGGAAACATTACTTCGCACGGAAAGTAAGGGCATGTATGAGAGAACAACGTGTGTTGGAAAGGAGACAGAAGATTCAGTTCTGGCTAAGAAGTTTTGCTCGCGTACTTTTCGGAGCGAGTAAATACAATACGTTTATATTTGTAATATGCTAAGATCAAATGTTTTACTCGTAACACCTTTATTCACATTAAAATATTTTGTTGTTCTCATTAATCAGCTAGTGTCAATTCAACATGCTTATGATCATACTTGATTATGTGGCGTGTAAAAGAGAATATCCGTGTTTCAAATTATAAACAGTTTAATTGATTTTGTAAAAAAATAAAAGAATTTTGGCAAAATAACTCCTCTCTTGGGCCGTCATGTTCGAACAGGTGAAGTAAACATATCTGTGCAATATAAAGCGACTTCTGGTTTAGTATGATTGATGCCAAGTATGGGTGGGGTAACAGTTTTTAATTTAACTTATTGTACTATAAATATTTACACGAGTGTCTAAGGAGTAATAATTATTCGTTTATAATTTTGTTTTATTTGTTTATTGATTGTATGTTTTTAACGTACGTCATCTGTGATGTATATTTTTGTTCATGTTTCATAGCCGACTGGAAATACCTTGGATACGTCTGTGTTATAGAGACATAATTAAACGATGTTGAACACTATTCTGAGTTCTGATTGGTATGTGTGGAGTTTTGATTGCACGGTGGAGTTTCAATTGCACGCATGCAGTAAACATAGTGAAAATCAACGATTTTTCATGATATTAATGAGCATATTTAGTTAACTAAACGAAAAAATGAATTTTATATAATCTTAAACATTGCAATTGGCACTATCCGTACGAAACGTTTGAAGAAAAAAAATTGAAGTCGTTTCGGGGGATATGGCATTTAAGCGTTTCTAAATGTGCGGAAACTTTTGAGTTTTCGTGAAACTTTATGAAATATAACCCCGTGTCGCACTTTCTTTTATCTCAAACGTTTTGGAGAATAATTTAAAATGTGTAAATAACGGGAAAAATAGTGAAAAAATTCGAATTGCATGTGTGTCGTAATATTGAATTTTTTTTATTCATTGCACATGTGCAAAGGTGAACATATGTAATAAATTTTATCTTTGTATATATGCAATGTTGCCCAATAGAGAATATGACACGCATAATACAATAACTGCTTACATAAAAAAGTATGATAATAACAACTCATAATAATTTTATTAATATTGCTAAATATGTAAGAATTAGCTGTTAAGTTTATGAAATGAATATCTCCTTTAGATTAAGCGTTTATTACCAAAAATATTGCTGACTCTTTCATGAATCAGCAATCTCATCAACTGAAAGGAGAAAAAATCCCTGAAACAATTTTTACCCGTTTAAAGACTGGTTGACCTGGCACGTTTCACAGGTAACAAAAGTGTATCCTTTTCTGTTTGGATCTTTACAGGTTGTTCTCTGAATGTTTAAACAAAATTACAGTATGACGAATGACAGAATAATGATACCCTCCTTCAACGAATTTGTATTTACACATTTTGTTGAAAATGTAAAAAATTATATGGAATATAATAAAAATGGAAAGTAGAAATGATGAAAAATACGACCAAATCAACTAGAAACATTGTAGAGAATGTTTTAAAATATAACGATGTAAATGTGAACGATCCGGCAACAATCTCTTTAACCAATACTTTTCGAGAATTGCTGCCGATCTCACTAAGAGTCTTCAGCCACAAAATTCAATATCAGACATTTTCTCCAAAATTTTAGACACGATGTTCGTTTGAGAAACTTCTTCCTATGGAATTCTCAAAATAATCGGTAAACTAAAAAATGAAGATTCATCCAGTTTAGATGAATTTCCGTATTCTTTGTTAAAGACCTGTGCGTTTGCCTTATACACCCGTTAACTCACATATTTAATACATCCTCATGCACCGGAACGTTTCCATATATTTTCAAAACAGCTAAAATTAAGCCGCTCTTCACAAAAGGCAACAAAACTGAAATTCAAACTTATCGGCCCATTTCTTTTCTATCAGTTTTTTGAAAACTATTAGAGAGAATTTTTTACGTACAGATCGAAACCTTTTTCAGTAAAGACGACGCGCTTTTAGATTGTCAACATGGATTTAGAAAATCAAAATCAACGGAAGTAGCCATATTTTCTTTTCTTAAAGATGTCGCCTCATCATTGGATATAAACGAAGCACCTATTGGATTATTTTTAGATCTCTCAAAAGCCTTTGACGTCATTGATCATGACATTTTACTTTCAAAATTACCTTCATATGGAATTTTTAGATTGGTTATGTTCGTACATTAAACCATCTCTGAGAGTGGAAACACCTTACTGGGATGATGGAATATTATGTACACACTTTTCCGACTCTTTTACAATTGCACGTGGAGTTCCTCAAGGATCGATTTTAGGTCCTATTCTGTTCCTACTTTACGAATACGATATGCCGTCGACGATTCGAAACGGAAGAACAGTTGTCTTTGCGAATGATACGAACATTCTTTACGATAAAGAAACTGTAAATAGTACAATATCAGATGTTTCAAATTGGTTCCAAAATAACAAATTAATAGTAAATGAAAAGAAAACGGTTTTAATGCAGTTTTCCATTTCAAATAAAAAATTCTGTGATCCATTGAAAATGAACGGTGTTCCATTGACAACAAAATTGGCAACAAAATTAAGGCAACAAAATTGTTAGGTCTCTCAATTCAGTCAAAGCTTAAATGGAACGTCCATTTAAATCAATTGGACACAAAATTAAGTTAATTATGCTACGCGTTTAGAATTCTTGCAAATTCAGTCAGCCTTCATACTGCTCGTTGTGTATATTTCGCGAATGTTCATTCTCGCCTGAGATATGGCATAATATTCTGGGGAAATACATCTTATAGCTCCCAGACTTTTAGATTACGAAAAAGAATTGTACGAATAAAAACCAAATCCCACCCACGTGATTCTCTTCATTAATCTACGAATTTTACCATTACCTTGTCTGTTGATTTACGAATCAATGGTTTTGGTCAAAAATGACTTGCTTTATTTATTTATTTATTTATTTATTTTACGTCAAAAAACAGTTAAAACTGCGTATGACGTGCTATGGGGGAAAATGAATTGTGTGCACATTTTCAAAATTCTGTGATCGCTACACTAAGTCACATACTACTTAAATTTAAAAAAAACAACTCCCATGTAATAAAATCTATTTCCAAGGATAAATAAGCAATAAATTTTGGCTCTTATCCATGTTGTCCTTCGGAATAATACTTCCTGCCGCGACAACATGGAAACGATAATTTGAATAATTGTATTTCCCACTGAATTCTAGAAGACGTGCACAGAAAATGAAGTTACATTAATGTCCAGAAGCAAAACAAGGGGCCATCTCAGCATTTGCTCAATGGATCAGGGAAACTGGACGAAAAACCTGATCGAGATGGGGGTCATTGACCCGGAGGCTGTAGTACAATACTTGTTACAGGTTGTTTATACACATTTATACAGTCCAAATAATGCATTATGTATCATTGTTAAAATTAATGTTACTTTTCTTGTGATGCTCAGTATAGTCTCTAATTGTCTAGAAACAGTTATGCAGCAGAAACGATTTCACTTGGGATTTAAACTTTTCTATTGAATTTAATCGTTTAATGTCATCTGGCAAAGTGTTGTAAAATAATGTACATGTATTGTATGTGAATTTTTTGTAATTAGCTGTTGATACTGTCACCTGATGAATATGATTTCTACGTCGAGTGTTATAGTTATAGACATCGGCATTTTCTGAAAATATATTCCCGCCCTTAAGCAAGTCATTTTTGACAAAAACCACTGATTCGTAAATAAACAGACACGGTAATGGTAAAATTCCTAGATTAATGAAGAGAGGCTTACATGAATCACATGGGTGGGATTTGGTTATTATTCGTACAATTCGTTTTTGTAATCTAAAAGTCTGGGAGCTATAAGATGTATTTCCCCAGAATATTATGCCATATCTCAGGCGGGAATGAACATTCGCGAAGTATACACAACGAGCAGTATGAAGGCTGACTGAATTTGCAAGAATTCTGAACGCGTAGCACAATGAACTTAATTTTGTGTTCAATTCATTTAAATGGACGTTCCATTTAAGGTTTGACTGAATTGAAAGACCTAAAAATTTTGTTGCCTTAACATCAGTCAATGGTACACCGTTCATTTTCAATGGAGCACAGAATTGTTTATTTGAAATGGAAAACTGCATTAAAACTGTTTTATTTTCGTTTACTATTAATTTGTTATTTCGGAACCAATTTGAAACATCTGATATTGTACTATTTACGGTTTTTTTATTGCAAAGGATGTTCGTATCATCCGCAAAGAGAACCGTTCTTCCGTTTCGAATCGTCGAGGGCATATCGTTTACGTAAAGTAGGAACAGAATAGGGCCTAAAATCGATCCTTGAAGAACTCCACATGCAACGGGCAAAGAGTCGGAAAGGTGCGTACGTAATGTTCCATTATTCCAGTAAGGTATTTCAACTCTCTGAGATCGTTGTTTAAGGTACGAACATAACCAATCTAGAGCAATACCACGGATTCCATATGAAGGTAATTTTGAAAGTAAAATGTCATGATCAATGACGTCAAAAGCTTTTGAGAGATCTAAAAATAATCCAATAGGTGCTTCGTTTTGATCCAATTATGAGGCGACATCTTTAAGAAAAGAAAATATGGTTGTTTCCGTTGATTTTGATTTTCTAAATCCATGTTGGCAATCTGAAAGCGCGTCGTGTTTACTGAGAAAGGTTTCCATTCGTACGTAAAAAAGTCTCTCTAATATTTTTGAAAAAACTGATAGAAGAGAAATGGGCCGATAATTTTGAATTTCATTTTTGTTGCCTTTTTTGAAGAGCGGCTTAATTTTAGCTGTTTTGAAAATATCTGGAAACGTTCCGGTGCATAACGATGAATTAAATATGTGAGTTAACGGGTGTATAATGGCATACGCACAGGTCTTTAACAAAGAATCCGGGAATTCATCTAAACCGGACGAATATTTATTTTTTAGTTTACCGATTATTTTGAGAATTTCATAGGAAGAAGTTTCGGAAACGAACATCGTGTCTAAAATTTTGGGTGAACTGTCTATTATTGAATTTTGTGCCTGAAGACCCTTAGTGAGATCAGCAGCAATTCTCGAAAAGTATTGGTTAAAGAGACTAGCCACTGTTGCCGGATCGTTCACATTTATATCGTTATATTTTAAAACAATATTCTTTATACATCGTTATATTTTAAAACAACATTCTCTACGGGTTTTCTAGTTGATTTGGTAGTATTTTTTATTATATTCCACATTGCTTTTGTTTTGTTATTTGAGTTCAAAATATCCTGATCGTGTTTCATGATTTTAGCCTGCCTTATGACTTTTCGTAACAATGTTTTGTATTTTTTAAAGTAGATAAGGAAATCTTGAGATACGTTATGACGTTTAGAAATGAAAGAAAGAATTCGTTTGTTTTTACAAGATGTCCTAATCCCTTGTGTTATCCAAGAATTGCTTTTCCGTGAAATATTTAATTTTCTTTTTTGAAGAGGAAAGCAAGTGTTAAAATGAAATGAAAGAGTTGAAAAAAAAAGAATTATATTTGTCGTTTGTATCAACAGCATTATAAACCGCTTCCCATGACTCCTGCATCAAGTAATCAATGAATAATTTTATTTTACTTTTTGTAAACAATCTAGTCATACGTGTATTATTTATTGTGTCAGTGAATGCATTTCTTATAATGGTAAGAATTTGTGCATCGTGGTCACTGTATCCTAAATATTTTGTTTCAACTTCATATCGAGTAGTAGTTTTGTTAATTATAATTTGATCAATTGCCTTCATCGAATTTTGTGTTATCCGTGCTTAAGGGCGAGAATGTTATGCTTAAGGGCGAGCATGTATTTTCAGAAAATGCCGATGTCAATTACTCTAGTAGACGTGGAAATCATATTCATCAGGTGACAGTATCAACAGCTCATTACAAAACATTCACATACAATACATGTACATTATTTTACAACACTTCAGTGGGAATTCAGTGGGAAATATAGTTATTCAAATTATCGTTTCCATGTTGTCGTGGCAGGAAGTATTATTCCTTGAAGAAGGACATCATGGATAAGAGCCCAAAATTTATTGCTTATTTATCCTTGAAAATAGATTTTATTACATGGGAGCGTTTTTTAAATTAATTCAAAATTAAAGTAGTATATGACTTAGTGTGGGGATCACAGAATTTTGTGCACAGAATTCACTTCTCCCCATAGCATGTCATACACAGTTTTAACTGTTTTTGACGTAAAATAAATAAAAAAAATAGTAAAATAAAATAAATTTTAACACAATATTTAATCTCTGTAAACACTACATAACCTATACGTTGTGGAAACATATGCGCACCTTTGCAGATATGCAAAATCCACAAAACCGTGTATAAAATTACTATAGTAAACAGAAATTAGATTCCGAATAATTCAACTATTACAAAGCACTTGACGTTTGAAACACAAAAATCTATATTAAATTAAAATAATAAACAACCAAAAAAGTACTCAGACAAAGCTGGTCGACAAGCTCTCATGGAGTAAACACCTACTTGCCAAGAAAAAAATATTTCAAAAAAACTCACACGCAATCTGTTGAGGTGCATGACCTAATGGTAAGTAAACCCTTTGCGAATATGTGAAAGTGCACAGAAAGGTTTTTAAAGAAAAAAATATATTAGGAAATCACTTCGAAAAGTAGCTTTGCATATCTGCAATGCGGTGCATCGAAGGGAATTTGAAGCTCATATACTCAATAATGCAATAATGGGAACAAATCGTCGCGAATGTAATCAAAGGCGTGAGATAACTACTAAAACGTTACTTGGGAGACGTATCGCAATCCACATCAAATTCTTAAAAAAAACATTACTGCCTGTTCGACAGAATTAGCCTTTCCGAGGTTTTAATAACAGCAATTTCCCTTTTTACTACTTGTATTTGTATGTTATTACTTGTGTTTAATGTGAAACGTGCTTTTTATTTTACCATGCGGTCTAATACACAAAAATGCTCGGTAGATCTTGTTAGCATGATACAAGTAACTACTATACACTTTACTCTTTAAACACTGTGCACTCTACTATGCACTCTACTCTTTAAACACTATGTTGAAATTGGAAAATGACATTACAGGAAGAAATAGAAGTTGCATAGTTTCTTGAATTGTGATAATGATGATGTGAATTTTGCTTTCCCGAAAAGTTTAAGAGTATCAAAGGAGGTGCATTTTTCTCACTATTGTTTAGTGCGATTGTACGTACCAAAGTCTTCATGAAGTTAGCAGCGACCAATCCCGGCGGTGCGTTGACAATATTGGAACAAGTGACCGTGCATATCTCTTCTTTTTCGTCAGAGACCGCGGTGCAGGCGGACGTGGAATCACGGGCAGTGTTTCCGTGTTTTGTATTTTCGCACGCTCCTTCACAGTCTCCAGTGACTGCATCGCTGCGGACTGGATGTTTGGAAGGAGCAATGGGCCGCTCATTGCCATTATTGTGACGATGAGCAACAGCTGCGACCGGTTCGACGTGGTTCTCGCTTGCAGCGGCGACAGAAACAGCAGCGACGTGGTCGTAGGGGTAAACACTGACAGCGGTACTGGAAGCAACGGCAAAGCCGGGAGGTACTGAGCCAGCAGCAGCAGCAGCGACATTGGATGCGGGGACGGCATGGACGTCGCCATCGTTGTCGTTTGGAGGGGCACCCACCGCTAGATGAGCGTCCGAGGCAGCTGGTTGTCCGGTGTCGGCGACGTGTGTAACCGCGACGGGGTCTCGGGCAGCATGGCCCTCGCCACGTTCGGCGCCTGGGGCGCGTGGGCGGTCGCGCTGGTCGACGGCCGTCGCGTGGGCCGGTGCTGGTCGTCCGGGGCCGTGGGGGGTCGCTGGGAAGGCGTCGTGGCCCTGGCCGTGAGGGGCGACGGGCGTCGCGGCGGCGGCAGCGTGTGCAGGGCGGGGCGGCGCGCCGCCCACGGGGGCTGCGAAGGCAGGTCGAGACCGCGAGGTCCCCAGCGCGGCGCCCAGCACGGCCACCAGCAGCACCAGGCCCAGCGCCACGAGCGCGCTCGCCGCCCACCACGCGCGCCAGCCGCCTCCGCTGCGCAACGCCAGCGCCCAGCGCCCCCTGCAGCAGTCGCCGGCGACAGCCACAGCCACAGCCACAGCGACAGGGTGGTGCGGGAGAGGCGGAAGTGAGGATGTGCGAGGGTGGACACGAAGAGCAAACTCTCTCTGAGAGTGTAGGTTTCCGCGGCCGGAGTCAGTAACCACTTCGCCGTCCCGGTGGCGCCTCGACCTACGCACAGATATCAAGTTTCGGCTGCCGCTCTGCAACCTCCTTCAGGGCGAAATGGATTCGCACACAATGCATTTCGCCCTGAGGAAGGTCGCAGAATGGCGGCTGAAACGTTGGCACCTGTGCGTAGGACGCGGCTTCTCCCGGACACCCAAGTAGTTACAAACGTCTGCCTTCCTTCCATCCTCTCTCTCTCTCTTTCTCTCTGTCTCTCTTTCACACTCTGTCTCTCACTCACTCACTCACTCACTCACTCACTCACTCACACAGACCCCCACACACACTCATTCACTCACTCACACGCACTCACACGCACTCACACACACACACACACACACACACTCTTTCTGTCACTCCCTTTCTCTCTTGTCAGTATAAGAAACTATGCTGACGGTAGCAGTCTTTTATTCTAACAAGGGACCTATCAACAGGTACAGGTAGAAATCTGACTTAAATTTGTCTATAGATATATATATTCACTATTTTTTATATCTACTGTGGAAAAAAACAACTGCCGTCAAGCACTGGAAGTTACTGAAAAAATACCAAAATTCCACCCTCTTCACGACGCAAATCGTCGTTCTCGCGGGGTTTATGCAGCCCTGTCTATTGTAAGAGAATGTCCCCTGAGGGAACAAGCACTCCTACGGGCACGAGTTCTAATTCAGGACAGCGAAATACTCAGCTACTGACGTTGCCCACGCCCTTGACATTCTCGCAACGCCGCGCGGCACAGCGCCTGTTCTTTCGGGCACTAGTGCGAGGTATGCTTTTTTATAGTAAATATCGTGTGGAAGAAAACGTCATAAAATTGTTTTTGAGAAAAAAATTACATGGAAGAGTTTTTATTAAACTATTTTTCTACAGAGTTGTCACCGTTGTTAAGACATTTACCACAGCGGGAAACCAACTTTTCTATGCCCTCTTCATAGAAAGATGCCGCCAGTGAAGAGAGTCGCTTCTGAACACCGTTCTTTGCAAAAACGGTGCTGCGATTTGTGAAAAACTTATCACAATGCATTCGTAATGTGAACCATCTGTTTTCACGAATATTTTCATTCACTTTTTCAACCAACCCGTCATTGACAACAAAGGCTGCCCACTCCGTCCTTCATCATGAAAATTGGTTCGTCTATCATTGAATTGTATAACCCACTTTCTCACCATTCCAACACTTTTTTAAATTTTCACAATAAATCTCTACAAGATGGAGAATTTCAGATAGCTTAATATTTTTTGCGTTGCTTTATGTTTTTAGTAACTTGCAGTGCGCGACAGCAGCTGATATTTTCCCAGCACATATACATAGTGAATATTTTTCAGTAGAAAAAATCAGGTCAGATTTCTACTTGAACCTGTTGAAAAGTCTCTTGTAAAAACGATAGAGCTGCGGACACGAACGGCATCCCATCCCTTCTACACAGACACTGCCCACCCGTTCCACTTCTTTTCAAACTTCTCAAGAAAAATATTTCAAAAAAGGAAAAAGAAAGCCAACCGATTCTCAGGAAAGGTAAAGGTACACAAACGTCCATAATTGTTTTGAAAATTCCTGTGAAAGGATCCTCGCTATTGCAGTCGACTTACATCAGACCCTTTCACACCCTTAAATCGACCTGGGGGATGCAGGTAATCGTAGGCTTCCGTGACCAGAGTCATGTGAAGGCTTTCGGTTGTCCGGGTGACGCCGCTTCGAGAGCAGTGATGGCATCATTGCCCTCGACGCGGCGCGGCGCCACCCGGACAGTCGAGAGCCTTCACAGTGGGTTGCAGGTTTAGAAATGGAAACTGAAGACACACCACGTCAGTATTCAGACCGTTAGGACGAAGTAACAAAACGGCATAAAAGTGAGATGTGATTTTTTTAAACAATTTAATTAGACTTTTTATGCAATTGTAATGAAAGTTCTTTTCATTACAAGTCTGCTTTCCATTTCGTTATAATTCATATTTTTATTAATATTTATTTTATTTCTTCAGTTTATAAATATTATTTTAGACTATATGGGGTACAAAAATGTAGACATCACAGAAAAAAATGATTGAAATGCCGTTAGTCGAGTTAGTCCGTATGCAAAAAAGAAAAAAACATGTTTTTCTGAATACCGGCATTTGTTTATTTCGCACATCGTATCCGCAACGCCTCATATTATCTTTCTACCTAAAAATAGGAAATAGGGAGTTGCAATAAATTTCAGTATAATGGGGGCGTTGTTATATTTATGTATATGAGAATAGGGTTGGGAAAGAGTACATTTTATCCTGTGCTTAATTACATCGGTAGTGTATGTTCAAGGCATATATTTAACGTGAATTGTTTTTTAGATTCTTTGTGTTGCAATTTTGTTTGCGATGGCCATTTGTCACTAGTAAGTGCAGGTGTTTCTTATCGTTTCTTTGTGAAATGAAAACACGAATGAAAACGAAATCTTAAGTGAAGCTGATAAACGTAGTGTACTCATATATCATAGAACATGTGTTATTAAAATTGAAGAGTTCGACTCAATTCTCCAAAATGAATCCAAAATAAATCGAATCGATCTGGCCGCAAACGAGACCCCGCCAATTTGAAAGGGATCTTTTTATTTTGGGGGCACTTTCCGTAAAGCCGCCAAGACATTTTCAAATTTTCCTCAAAAATAGTTCCAAATTTTTCACAGGTACTCAGATGCAGAGACAAATGTTTTGCCGTCAATCGCTTTTTCGGTACCAACGACTCACAAAACATGAATTCTATCCACACAAGGTGTTAAAGGAAGTAATTTACTAGATGTAGAACAACACAACTTTACCAAGGCACAGTGATAAAAGTTTTTCTGTCGAAAATTCGCCGTTTTCAGGCGCACGATTGAAATACTTCTGTTTTACGAAGTATTGGCGAGAAAGTAAAAATCGATTGGCGGCAGAATGTGCCTTTCCGTCCATTCCTCCGTCCACCCGTGTGGTCAACGCTAGCACCTAATCAGTTCAAACGATTTTCTCCAAAATAAATTTCTCCATCGATTTGAAGGAACGCGAGTCGCTCGCACTGCGAGTCTGAAACGAATATTTCGATTTTTGATGGTACTTTACCTGGAGTTTCATCATGTTGCAAAGTTTCTCAAAAATGGCTCCAGATTTTTGGATTTAACTTTCATGGATAGTGAAAAGAACTCTTAAAAGAATTGCAAGGGTTTCATTTTCGTTAATATGTCTGAATTTTTAAAAATTATAAATTTTCAAAATATGTTTGGCGTCTTTCTACAGCCGCAATATTGAAGAAATACATTTTTCCTTAATGAAATCTGTTCTTGAAAGTTAGATCTTGAAATAAGGTCTAGTGTACGTTTTCGAAAATATTAACATTTTGGGTGAAATGTAGACAATTAAGAACACTTCAGAAACGGCTTAAAGTTTTTCTTTAAATTTTGCCTTGGTGTACTTCAAAGGACGGTAGAAAAATGGTGCAGGTACCATTTTCGGCAAACACTCTGTATTTTCGAAAATTGTGAAAAGTTAAAATTGCAAAACTGCAAATTTGAAGATAGAGCTTTTTGTCTTAAATGAAATCTGTCGTAAAAAATCAGATTAAAAAATGTTATGTACAATTTGTTAATTTCTGCATGAAGTTAATGTAATTTACAGAAAAAAAGATTTGCTAAAAAACCGCTCCAAATTATCTCTTTAATTTTTTTCCTCGGATAGAACTAGTGACGCTTAACAAAATGCCTCAGATCTCATTTTCATTGAACGCTCTGAATTTAAAAGTGGCAAAGGTTAGAAATAATACGGAAAATTATGTTCTTATGTTGCACCTCTAGTCGTTGACTACAGTCGTTTTTGTGGCTCCCAGACAGCAGAAAACTGATGATGATGGCTAAGCCATCGAAAGCTGCTATTTTTGAAATAAATACTATTGTTGACAATGACAACGCCTTCAATCATTTCAATCAGATATGTTTTATTTAATTATTGTTGTTCAGTTTTGACCTGACAGTACGTTCAGTTTAAAATATTGAATGACTGTTTCTATATTCGAAATTATTTGGCTATTGTATGATATACTGCTATCCACCTTAAATTAAAAATGTAATGCATCACATATAAAAACTGAGAAGCCTTTTTAAAAAGATAAATGTACCAGATGATTGCTAGACATTGCGTATTCACTTATCAGCCTTCCCCGTTAAAAAATTGTTAATCTTCGAACTTACAACGATCTTTATCTTTGCTTCAATTGTAACCTCGTGATGCAAGGATATCCTACTGTAATTATATTACAAGTTTGTCTTGAAACTACCGTAATGATTAATAAGCTTTAATTCTATTAATTTTAATGTATTAATGAAATTTTATGTTTTAATCATAAAATCAAATAATTAAAGCAAATGTTGACTACATATCCAGGGTTCACTATGTTTAATTTAAAAAAGTCACGAAATTTTGTTGAGTAGAAAGCTCAAAATTTCTATCAAACTAAAACTATTAGTTTTTTATTATATATTATAATATATAATATACTATATATTTAATAGGGCATTAAAACTGTTTTATCCATGCGAGTGAAGCGTAAAGTATGTTAGGTTGCAGCAACAATAAATGTCATGGAAACCTTTCCAAAATATAATAAACTACAGAGTATGATGTTTATATTTTAGTTTCAGTATGACATATTGAATTAAAAATATAAAATATATTAACCTTAAATTCGCCCTGATGACTTTACGTTGCAACATTATCTAACAAGTAGGACAATTCAAAACGTGTGTTGTATTTCTGGAAGTGTTTTTTCTACTGAAAGGAAGAAACAGAAAAAAAAGTACTAGTACATAAGTTGATAGATTTTACAAGGGGATGAGAGAAGTTTTGATGTAACCTATAAACAACATTATGGTCATTGATACCTCTTGATTATATGATCACGTAAAACGAATTGAAAAGTAACATTGAAAAGTAAAATGATACTTGGAAGGTTAATTTTACTTTAGAAACAGACTTTATTGGTAACTATTCCTTAGTTTGGTGTCACGTACGTAAACAATTATTGCTTGTAGTTCAAACTAAACGAAATTAGAAAAAATAATCGTGTTTTATAATCTTATTCTAATTTTAGTTTTTACTCTCCTGAAGAGAACAGACGAGTTAGTGGAATGGATTGACATTGACGGTTGATGAACTGGATATTATTGGATGAGAGCTGATTGTCCTTGCTTTCTACGTTACAATTTCAAGTAGAATAATTTATGCATTACGCAAGGTTCGAACCCGAGAACTTTCTGATCTATGTTGGTCGGCCTGGGCGAAATTCTTGCTAAGTTGTAAAACAATGCCAACTATAAAGTAATGAATGACTGAATTAGTGACTTAGTATTTTGGAAAGCATAATAGAACTATGCGAAAATATTACAAATAGTAATTTTTCATGAAGGAATGTAATAAGGTTTAGTGCCTGTAGAAGGTGTCATTATACTGGACGAAATTAAGCAAAAAATAGCAGAATATATTTGTTTTATGAAGTTTAATTAAAACACCACCGTTTTAGTATCTTAAACAGCGAAAAATCTTTAAATATGTACATTCTTCTCACTTCCTGGGAATAATTATTTGACGTTCACTTACCATATTTCTGCACAGACATCTGCTTCTCCTGGCACAGATGACTTAGAGGACTTCTTTTTAGAGTTGCCGTGAGTGTTCATCACTACCACCTGAACGTTTCCTTTCAGACACCGATGATCTGGCTTGCACTATTCTATCTAAGAGGAATTCAGCTATCATACTTGCAAACGTCAAGTGTCCAGGTTTGTCTGAGAGTCCATGTAGCACTTCGCGAGAATCATGAAAATGGTTATGGTTTGGTCGCGCTGATGTGTCGCGGGCGGGCAGCAGATGTCTCCTGTCATACAGCACTGAGATAAGACATTCCTCATCGATAGCGGTTGGCTAGGTAGTCTCGCACAATCTCTTCCCATCTGGCTAGCGCAGGGATTTCGGAGCAGGCGTGCATGGGGCTGGAGGATTAAGGATTTTTTTTCTTTCTAACCCGAACGAGTGCATTGTCATGTATTCAGTTACATACGTAATGTTAGATTGTTTATCGGTCACATGCATCTTTAACCGTTGTTAACATGCAACCCTGCAGGGTTGTTAAGTGCACTGTATGTTAAGAAATTTAAAAACCCTTAGCAACGGGTTTTAACATCCTTAGCTTTGTAAACAACCATCGATTCATCGCATGTCAAATGTTTCTTGAGGAAAAAACATGGCGATGTACATAAATCAGATTCAAACATTTCAAAAGTAATTCATATTGGTTTGGGGAATAATTAATGTTATTTGTTATATTATTAATAGTACAACTAGAAAAATGTATATTATGTAAATTAACTTCATTTTCCTCACATTCCACCAAATGAAACTACTCCGGTAATCGTATTTACTGACGATGTGAAGGTGTCGCCACTGAAAGTCAACGCGCCAATTTCCTAACCGAACGTCGTTTCTTTCGGTTCAGGAGAATTATTTGCATCCATCGTTCTCAAACCACGGTATACGAATATTGTTTGTATAGATATATCTCAAGCAACTCCAAAATATCATAATAACGTGCCGCAGCATCAGAATTAATGTGTTTACGCAGTAATGCCGTAAAGTTTTGCATAATTCGTGAGATTTTATGGTGACGGATAAAATGCTGAACATACCTCGAAATGTTAGTGTTATTACTGCCTCGTCCAAATTAAAAATCTCGGTTCGGCTACGCTCTGCCTCGATTTTTAACTTTTAACCTCGGCAGTAATAACACTCATAACATTTCTAGGTATGTTAATAGCTACTCCTATATCGACTTGTCCAAGACTAGTTAACGCAAGTTCGGCGCGAGGTTTGTGATTGGTAATCTCGCTAGTTCTCCTGAACGTGTCCGACGAGACGTGTTAAAACTACGTGACTTCGTTCCAGAGAAGTCGGGCTCGAGGAAGACGTTCGTTTCATTGAATTTAGTTAATAATGAAAACCAAAAAATCCGATTTCGAACACTGACTTTTCCGTTTACGACCCTTGACTCTTCAAAGAATGTCTTTTTGATTGATGAGCATTCTTAGCAATTGGAACTGATTTATATAGTTTCAATCGATTTTATTATTTATTTTAAAGTGTTTTGAACGTGTTTGACCGATAACTTAATCAGTAGGATTAAAAACCTGGCAGAGAAGCGATTTTTTTCCCGATACATTACTTCTGAAAAATGATGACGAATCGTAAATGATTTCTGGAACCGATACATTACATCTTACTTAAGTGAATTATGAAAGTTTCAGGGAGTTATTGTATTATGGTTAAAATGAGGTTGTCGACCCCATGACTGTTATTTGGAAATCCTTGTAAGGCTCCGAATTTTAAAAAAATTGACTTTTAACATGTGCACTACGATCCAAATACATTAATAATTGTTTGTAATTGCATATCTAAGAAGCAGGAGAAAGTCTATGTTGAGGGAGTTATTGTTTATAGACTTGCAGCTAAGTGGTGAGATAGTATGATGTGGTATGATGATTTGTCGAGCTTTTGATGTAATTACAGAGTTGTCTAATCAACCTCAGGAGTAATTGTCGTCTAAAGTCTGGTAGTATTGAAAGTTTGGAATGTGTTTGTTTGCTTATTAATGAGATAAAATATTACTTATATTACTTATTATTTATTAAATATTACTTACCTACTGGTTTCTGGTAAATTTACTGTATGAAATATTACTTTCTATTATTTAATTTTCACTGCAAATGAGTATAGTTCAATTTATCTGCATTTTTAATTACTTGTGTATTGGTGTAAATATATGTGTTATGTGATTACTAATCTGTTTGAAATTAAGTATAGGTATTCTTATCTCAGCCACATTGTCCATCTCAGTAGAATAAACATTTTTTAAAATTTATTTTTACCTATTTTCGGCATTGTTGCGTTTGAAGGTTCTGCACGAAATTCTTTTCAAACATTAAACAATAATATTCTGAGGTTATCTCAAGAAAGGAATTCTTAATAATAGTTATAATTGCGCTTTCCAGATGCATGAATTGACTTTCACTTTAATACTTTTTTCACAAAAAAATAACAATTTTGATAACTAATTAGGAGAAGATGATTAAGGAGGGTGAAGCAGGTCCTTAGAATGACGTGAGTGGATCCTTTTTGAAGGATAATCTGGGGCTCTGATATTGAAATAGCGCCAGGACATGTTTGAAGAATAGCTTGAAAACGATTTGATAATCTTTTTATACATTTAAACAGTGGTTCTGTTGCTAGATTTTTAGAGAACTTTAAATGTGCTACTAAATATTAAGTTTCATGGTGTTAATTGTTAGTTCGTTGGATCACTATTTTTAAAATTTCTTTGTTATTGATACGAATTTTCTTTTTAAATTGGGAATGAATAAATCATTAGAAATAATTATTGATGAAAAAATTTCTCAATTAGCATTTTTTTCAGATTGCGTAAAAAATGCAGGTTCATGAATCAAGAAGATTAAAACCTGATTGCCGCTAAACATGATTTTTACACTGTGGATTTACATCGTTCAGGGACTTGGAAATACTTAGGTTAACACAGTTAGATGGAGATTTAATTTCATTTATTGGACTAAACTTTACATCACATACATAAATGCAACATCATAATCTCTTACAATTAATAAAGTTAAACATTTTGTACCTTTTCAGTGAAGAGAAACATCATTTTCGAAGCTTTCATATGCAATATAAAGAGATATAATATGGACAAATAACACTTATTTTAATAATATGTGCTTATATATTTATGCTAATGATACTTTCACAAATTGTAAAAAACGCGATGTGATTTGCCTGGTGACGCCCTTTCCGTAGCCACTCTAGATAACGACCTGACACGAGTGTAAGACTTCATATAAAAATATGCCTGAAGGATGCCTACGGAAAGTCTAGGCGAACCAGAGCAAAAGGATATGTTTCATACATGGTTCCTCTACTACCACCCTAGGGCAGTAGTAGACTGTGCTTTTAACACACAAACAAGATAACGTTATCAAAACACAACTTGAAGATAGAATTTTTCGCAACACCGAGTATGAAATATATGTGTGCTTCATTACATCCAGAGATATTAGTCAGCATTTACGACAGCATGACGACATCCACCAATACCATTGTCCATACAGCATTGCCATGTTTACAGTAATAATTTATATGGTTAATGTAAGAGAGCAGGCGCTAATGCATGTCGTATTGGATTCACTGGTTCTAAGGATACACAAAAAAGTTGCCGCCGAGTAATAATCGGCGACGTTTATATTCCATCACAATAGCTTTTCTTTGAGCCCGTCGCTTGAAAGTCGGTTAAGAGGGGTCTAAATATGCAATTAGCTAAATAGGAATTTAAATATCGACAACAGCCATTTGGATCTATGTGTGTAATAAAACATTCAAGAGAAATGAACAATGTGATACATACACGGAAGGCTTAATATCATGCCTATTTAACACTTAAGTTTGCGAAAAAGTTGATATGTATCCTTATATAACTAATTTGATCATGAAGAATCCAATATGTCAGCCATTACGTACACTCTATAAAACTGTTAAATACGTTAATAAACATTAATTTACTTTTATATTCAACGATAACAATAATAAGAAAAGAGTGTTCATATTGCTTGAACATTAGGTAATATGTATATATAACACCAATATGATATGCGATGTAAGCTGGTCAATAGGAGAAAGAGGGACTGTGCAGAACAACACGGTATACTTTAGAAAAGCACAATATCACAAGACAACACTCAGTTGTTACTGGTCCCCCTCCCCGTGAATCCGAATTTTGAAAGAATTTTGAATACATTTACTTTTCATTTAATATTCCATCTCGTAGGCCATTAGAGGTCAAATTTCATTTCGATTGTGGTAATCTGTCCCTATAATATTTCTAGTTTGGTTAACTTTTAACGTCAGAATACGTGTGGATATATTCAAATATTATGTGACCGACTCTTCCAACGGATAAACAGACGGATATAATCACTACAATTTGCTCGATTTTACCGTAAATTTCCGTAAATATCTAGTCTAGTTATAACTGTTTTAACTTGAATATATATTTTCGATCGAAAGTAAGAACTAATCTACTTTAGAAAACTGTAAAATATACAATACCTTCAGTGACTGCCTACTAAATAAATAAATAGTAGGTTACACTAATCATATACAAGAAATAAACAATATCCAGTCGTGGTCCTGTAGAAATTTCGACTATCGTAGGTAGGAACAGTCTGATATGTATGGGATTTCACAGTAAGAGTTTACACATCCTCTCAAAAGCATCTCTACAATGCTGTAATCCTATGAAAGGTGGAAATTTTGAAACAAGAGATTTTTGCGGCGTGGATACTAACTTATCCGGCCCCTGGTCCACGCATGCATGGCGATGCTACTCGTTTTTACTAATACTAATATTTGAATTACTATTAGTAAAATCACACAAGTTTCGTATATAAATATACACAACGATTGTTTCACAAATATTTGTAAAGTGGCATGCGCATAAACAAATAGGCGCTAATCATAACTTCAGCTGATCACACACAATATTCTTTTCTCTGTCAACGCTGTTGACCTATATTCTTTGCATGGGAGAATGTGGTAAGGTTTGTCAATTGTGGAATGTAGTATGTCTGGAATAAATGGATTTTACGTGAATGAAAAAGATCATGGAATGATCGGGGATGGTCGAGGACTGAATTATAATTTCCGTTCGAAGTACTCGTTCAGTTCTTTTCACTTGTAAGTCTATCGCAGTGCAGCGTCATTTCAACGTGCACGCGTTTCGTGATAACGTCCGTTTTGCAGAACGAGCCCAACCAAACTTGAAACTAACGTGCGGTTTGGTACAAACACGTATCGCATATCTCTCTCATTTGTCGAATTCTTCTTTGGGTATGCGTGCCAAATTAAAATTCTGTTGATAGCTGACTACATTCTGTTTTCTCGAGCGAAGAGATGCGTTGTTGTTTGCTCAAGATTTCTCAATTGTCGTTATGAAGATCGACGAGACTATTGCAAACACAACTTTGGGGAAAACAAATATGCGGTATCGTCGTTTCCATTGACTGACTTGCAGAAGTATTTTCAGGATCAAAATATGCAATAGGTGTTGTGCGCGAGCGCGGTAGCAGCAGATAACCGTCACAGAAAGAGGGACCGCAGATCGCTATTCACACTTTATTTTCAAAGGGCTGCTTCGCTGACTTTTTGCCCTGATAAGTGTGTTATGTACATAAGCCATATTCCTTTGTATTTTGTCTTCAACCGTCAATATGCGAATACCTCAGATATCATTCCCCAAGTCTCCCGACAGTATGCCGTAATGTTTTGGTTTCATTCGTCTAGAGAGACATTTAAGATACAACATACTCTTTCCTGGATAACCACGAGTATACTAAGTCGTTTTGGTCACGACCTTCCCGCCGTAACTCGCCCACTTCCAACACGACACAGTAGCTCGTATCCCAAACAAGATCGTGCTTTAATACAAAGACGTGACCTAATCATTTTTATGGAGATTCCTCTGGAACTCCTGCGGTTCGGCCTCAGAGCTCTCTGGAGCTCTCAGAGAGTGCTGGTGTTGAATTCATACCTTCCGAACGAAGTTCTTCATTATCAAAAATCTTACCTCTTCATGAGGAACGCAATCAATCTCTCTCCATAGTCTAGGACGGCAAAGGCGGGTCGGGATATCTGGGGTCATTCCCTCTTTCTGCGAGTCGACGTCGATGAAGCTTCGCCTTCGCTCGGGCCCCGTGGTGTCGGTCGTCACGACCGTCTCCACGATGGTCGTCATGACCTCCACTACGACAACCGTCGCGACTGCCGTCTCGACCGCCATCACGACCACGGCGTCGACCGTTGTCACGACCACCGTCTTGACCGTCGCCACGACCGCCGCCACGACCGTCGGTATGACCGCCGTCACGACCGTCGTCACGACCGTCGTCACAACTGCCGTCACGACCGCCGCCACGACCGTCGTCACGACCGCCGCCACGACCGTCTTCACGACCGCCGCCACGACCGCCGCCACGACCGCCGTCACGACCGCTGCCGCAACCGTCGCTACAACTCCCGCCACGCTCAGCGCCACGGCCGCCGTCACGACTCCCGGCGCGGCTGCGTGGGCGGCGGCTGCGGCCGCGGCGGTGGCTCGTCGCCGGCGGCGGCGACTCGTTCTGAACGGCGTGTGCGCCCCGCGCGGGCAGCGGCGCGCCGCGGGCTCTACAGCGGCCGCCACCGGTGCTGCAGCGCGGAGGCGGAAGCGGAGGCGGAGGCCGCGGCGGCGGCGGCGACGGCGGCGGCGGCGGCGGCCACGGCGCCCGCGAGCGCGCACGCCCCCGGCGCGCCCGCCCGCCGCACCGCCCCCGAGCTCTTGGACGACGTCTGCTCCATGTTCTTGCCCACGCAGTTCATGCGGTACAGCGGCAGCGCCTGCACCGGGTACTCGCGGTGCTCCTGCATCATGGTGCAGATGATGCGCTTCTTCTGCATCAGGTCGTCGTCCTTGTTGCGCAGCCCCTTCAGCCACTCGCCGTACCAGCGCAGGTCGCAGTCGCAGATGAGCGGGTTGTCTGCAAAGCCAGCGCATGGGCACGTAAAGTAAATGGGAGATGGAGACGAAAGCCATAGATAACAAAAGAAAAGAAGAGAAGGAAGATGTGAAACTGAGGTCAATTCAAGCAGTATTTTGGATAAGATGATTGAGAAATAACATGCAAAACAATTGAAAACAAAGAAGATTGTATTAGTGAAGCAAAATGTCTCATACGTTTGGCTAAGCTCAGGTTGACATCTAATGAAATATATACCAATAATATACAAGCGGATATAGATGAATAATTTTTTTTCGCACCAATAGCTTCCTTAATTAATGAACTTTCTCTCGAGTCTTTGGAGGCCTCATTCAACATTCTTAAAGGTGATGGTAGGTACTGGATATTAATTTCAAAACAAAATTTTGATGTTTCATGGTCTGTGAAGATATACAGTTATAGAATAGAATAAAGGGGGGTACATAGAGCTATTAGCGGGAAACAAGAGTAACGTTTACGCTAATAAACTCATTTATTTTATTCTTGTATTTTGTAAGTGTAAATTGAGATCCCATTTACAAAAATGTGTGTTTTTTAAATATTTTTATTATACTGTAGTATGAAATAATATAAAAATAGTTATAAGAGGTGCAAACAAGATTTTTTTACCGGGGTGTACGGTCCAGCTGACTTGATGTTTTATTATAAAGAATTTTTCATTTATGCCAAATTTTAATTTTTTATTTTTTTATTTATTCTCATTGCATTCAATTAACACGTTGAATGACCTTGGTTACTATAGAAGATTAGTAAAAAGTAAATTGGCCGTCGGCTACTGGAAGGGTGAGCCTCCCCTCACCCTTTTGATGCGCCACTGATTGTACTATTAACTGCAAATCTCAATTGTTACTAATTGTCAAATAACGTTATGGTTAACGGGTAATTCATTATACCAGATTGCGAGAGAATTGTGATGCGACGCAGTACTGATAAATCAGTACTCGATTTGAGAAGATAGTGGAAAAACTGCTACATATTTATTGGAGTTCTTACTCTTATCAATATTGTCGAAGGATTATCGTGTCCTGTGAGTGACTGCAAGAGAACAGATTGACGCAAGAGATTGCTCGCGAAATTTTCCCCCTCAGACTTTGCGTGGGACGTGAGCGGCCTGCACTAGCAGTTTTCATTCCTTCATTTTGCCGCAGTAGCTTTTAATGCCTTCTCTGCAGAAAGATAATTTTCTTGATATTTCTTAAATCCCGAAGTTGTGGGTTTGCCTGCGCCATTTTAAATTGATGTACTTAGGAAGATACCCGCACCAGAAAATAACGTAATTATTTGTTTTGTTGCATAACTTAATCACAGTTAAAGATAATGTACATGTATGCCATAACATGCGTAAAACTTAAATTGAACTTTGATTCTTCAGAATTGTTAAAAATTGAATATGAGACATTGAAATCCAAAAATTTATAAATCTGGTGAATCTAGACTTTTTACAAATTATTAAACTCGAGTTTTTTCGCAATTAGAATCTCTTAAAATTTAAAATTTCTAAATTTCAAATTCATTTTCTTTTCTTTTGTGTACACACTATAGTTTCCTGATTTTTCACCGTGAAATTATTTTACCCTTTTGGCATTGGAGGATGTGTATCTGATCTCAGTGTCACTATAAAAACTGTTTGTTGCAGGAATATTTTATTTTCATTAAAACTGTTCTGTCCCGAAAGATATTCTTATTCTATAGATTTGTCTAATTTTATTGAAATTTTATTTCAGAAAATTGAGAACTTCTCGTATCTTAATAAGAATTATGCACTTTCCGAAATGTTTTTGATTTGCCTGTACGAGACAAACATGTTTGTTACATAACGTTCATAATTTTCCCCTCCACCTCCCTCTCTTGTTTTTTGTTGAACTCTGATACGGTAGATTCATTTCTTAAAAGCTCTAATGGAATTTGTGAGAGAGCTTATTCCTCGAAGGTAGTGCGAGGAGCTCTAGAGGGAGTAGAGTGCTCGTGATCTCAGGTCACCGGAGACCGCGGCGCTAAAATAATTCCGGATCCCCTGGATGGCCTAGGACACAAGGGTAATTGGGGAAATCCGCGCCGCTGGGGACTTGCGACGGGGCAAAGAACGAGAGAGAGGGAAACAAGGAGGAAGGAAAGGGGAGAAGAGTACAGATATTGGGAGGGAGGAGGCGTTGGTCGTTGTGGAAGGACGAAATGGCAGTGCCAGCGTCGGTAAAAACGAAGGCGGAAGTGATGTGATGATGATTGAGGTCGTAACGAAAAAGTCGCGAGGAAGCGGAGAAGATACGGAGTCTGTTGGTGTGGGGATGGGGGGGAATGTTGATGCGCGCGATTATAGCAGAGATTGTCAGTAAAGAGCGGGGAAGTGCAGTTAGTTCTGGAGGAATTGCTGACACAAAGGGCAACAGCGGCAGTGGAGACGGTGGCGGTGTTGGAATCGGGGCGGTGATAGTATCGGGGGAAGGACGGTGAGGCTGAAGTGACGGGGGATGAATGACTCAGTCGACGGTAGGTGGGAAGGCGATGATATAATCGGCGGCGGCGGATGCGATGGCTTTGGAGGTGGAACAAAGACGGAGATTGAGGCAGTGGTGGAGTAGTGGTGAAGGCGATGGATGAAAGCTAGAGGTGGAAGTGGAAGCGGAGGCTGACGTGGCAATGGTGGTAGGTGCGAAGTTGGAATTGACGGTGGGGTGTAAAAGCGACGGAGACGGAGGCGCTGGTGAAAGCGGAGGCTGTGAACGCATCCGCTCATGGGTGGAGGTGGAAGCAGAACCCGAGGAGACGGAGGTTGTGCCGGTGGTGGCGGCGGGAGGCGCGAAGGTGGCCTGGGCGTGGGCGTGGGCGTGGGCGGGGCACGGGCGGCGAGCGAATTTAAAGCTGCGGTTCCACCGTCTCGCGGCGCGCGCGGCCCCCTTCGCGACGTGCCTGGAATGCCTGCGGCCGCCGCCGAGCGGCGCGTTCCCTCGTGGGTTTCGCACCCTGCCTCCGCCACCGGCCCCGATGTCGCGACCATTCTGCCTGGCTGCGCTCGGCACGTGCTCTTTACCTCCTCTCCACCCTCGCTTTCACAATTCCATTCTTCCATTCTCCCTTTATGTTGTACGTTTGCGTCTCATCCTATTTTGAGCTTTTCCAAACCCGATGCAACGCGGATGTGTTTCCGTCAGGAAAGATTTTTGGGGACATTTTGAATTGATACCGAACATTGCGTTGAGATTTGAAGTGTGCCTCCTTGCAAATGAAATGTGTGCAGATATTACAGATGTTTTGGAGGACGATTATTTAGATGTTCTTTTATTTCTTGTCAAATATTAATAAAAATTTAACAAAAATATAATATATGAAAAGCTATGAAAAAAACTTAATTCGTATTCAATGTGAATAAAAATATATTGTTCAAAAAATGCTACAGATTTTCTTGAATTATTATTGTGAACAATCTAATATAATTATTTACATTTTGTAATTAATTTTATAATTATCATAAAAGTGTAGAAAAAAAGAAAATGAAAACAATAGGAAACAAGAAATTAATATGAATATTGTTAACACGAACTTGTGAGAAAATAGAAAGTAATTTTCAAAGGCATTCTCAAGAAGATGAAATATTTTTATTTTCAAGGCAGAAGTAACGGTATATTTTAAGAGCTTCTCATACATTGTCATAGGAAGTGAGACTAATAAACACTTTACATAGGATGGACATGGGAAATAAGATAAATTTCGAGGAAAGGAGAACATCGTAGGAAATGAGATGTATTTTAATATGAAGAGTGTGAAGGTGAACTAAATACCTCGAGGTGCTGTGACCGAAAATAAAAAAAAATAACAAATTGAAGGAATGAATAAAATAAGAAAGGTAAAAATTGAAGAATAAATAATTTAGAAAAGTGGAAGTGATGTGAAATAAATCGTTCTACTCTCGAAGTGGGGTTTGAGGATGTTTCTTTGCTAAGGCCGCCTAAGCGGACGATGCCAGCTCACTCACCCATGATGTCAACGGTTCGCAGTGTGTCCGTGATGGGCTCCATAACTTCCTCTGGAATGTGCTGCAACTTGTTGTTCGCCAGGTTCAGCGTCTCCAACGAGTTCAGGTTCTCAAATACCATCGCCGGCAGCACCTTGATGCTGAAGCAGAAAATGCCACCGCGTTGAGTTTTTATGTTGGCTTGTCGGTATATTTCTTTATTAACTAATGTTTTCACTAAGTACTCGTAGCTGCACAAACTGACAGAATCTCCACCAACTTCGCGAAAAAAAGTAGGCAATTTTTCTAAGAAAAATTGTTTTTTCTCGATATAATCTTCTATTTCAATAAAATTGAATGTCTGTCTGTGATTTAAAATTAACCCAATTTTTGTAATCATATACATGATATAATAATGCTTTTATGTTATTTTACAATTTTTGTTCAGTGCAGGGCGGTTAGGGGCAGGGCCGGGCGAGGCAGGTCAGGACAGAGCGAGGCGGGTCGGGGCACGGCAGAGGGAGGAGGGGAAAAGTGGGTGTGGGCGCGTGGGATGAAGCAGAGTGGGTTTGACGGGGAATATGTTGAGGATAGAATTCATTCCTTTTCCTGACTAAGAGACGAATGTAATGAAGGTAAACCTGGGAAGGCCCGGTTCTTCTATTACTTTGAAATATAAGTACACCACATACCATGTATACATACCATGTATTTTTTGAACCATCGCGGATTTTAATAGTTACATAACAATTAAATTAAAATATAATAAATGTTTGGGTATAATGCCCTAAAATGATATCTTTCAAAGGTGATGGAAATCGGTAAAGTTTAAATATTTCTTAATTTTTTTTGTTAACATGTATAGTGAGCTCTCCGTGAAGTGATAACGTTTGTTCTGAAGTCATTGTCTGCTTATGCGAACGACGTCTGTTCAAATCCCAAACAGGGATAACTTTTTCTTTAAGTTATTTGCTGGGATGTAGAGCTTAATGCCCTTGTAAATGGCATAAATACGATTTCAATCAAAACCCAATAAATATTGAAAATTGTAAAAAAAAATCTTCGGAAAATAGATATTTTGAATCCTCTGATATTCTTTTGCTGGTGAGTTGCATTACAAATAATTCGTGAAAGTAGGTAGCGTTGTGGTTCCATGTGTTTCTCTCTGCCCCAACAGTATGAAGAGGAGATAGTGGTTGCGATGCGAGTAAAATTGCTTTCATTTTACACTACAGATATAATTCAATTCTTTTCTTTCCTGGTAGATTGTGAAAAATACACACGCAACGCCGGATGCTTAAGATAGTTTTAATGTAAATATGTCCCTAACCTTGCTGAAAATCAGTCACATCTGATAGAGCATTAAATAAATTGTTTTCGGATGGATATTACTAGGAATTATTCTTCCTTTTGGTTCATATTGATTATTTAGGTCTGTTGATGACTACACAACAGTCCAGCGAGTTAATAATGGATTTAGGAGACTATTTTTAATACTTTTATCTTACACGAATGCCATTGCGTTTTATATTTCCAGTAAGTGCCTCATCGTGTTCTGTGGGAGTCAGAAGATAACGATCTCATATCGCTGCCGCTTACACTCAAAGCCAGAGTGGTTAATTTTGTGGTCATGCAGATTAGACTGATATGAGCGCGCAAAGGACTTAACTGTGGGCGGACCGGGAGACTTATCTTCTATCGATTTCTATGTCAGCAACATAAACACTGCTGGAATTACCGCGGAAATCGTAAATGTCAACCTAATGTCCTTGCTGTCTTTAGTATTGCTCACATAGTTGCGGGATGATTGATGAAGTACCAGCCCTTGAGTTTCATTCACATTCACCTAATTAGTTGTTAATATTCTTTTTACTTGCTCAACACATTCATGAAAAAATCAAACGTATTTTTTTCACATTTATATTTTTCTTCAATATTTATTTGACTCCTGTGAATAAGGTGATAACTCGTGAAAAATAAATTTGACAGGAGAGGATAGTACTATCGTGTGATTTATTTGAAATTTTTCTGCGTGAGTAAACAGACCGCTCAGTATATTTTGTTTTTCAATTTTTTCAAATCGTTCTTCTTGCGTGAAGAATCAAGCAATTCGACTTACCTCGTTACGGTTCATGATTTTATAAAATTTACTTTATGTTCATAAATTAACATGAATTCTATCAGATTATATCAGAAGGGATTTTATTTATCAGATTACATATATAATGATTAGGGGATCCAGTGGTAGTGTATTCCATTTTGAGCAAAACGTTAGTTGACTCATTAGCTTATTCTTGGTTGTCAAACTTGTACCTTACGAGCCATTGCACATCGATATTGGAAGTATTCTTACAAATATGAGAAGAGAATGAATGGATAATCCGAAATAATTGTAATATACTCGTAGGAAGAAATTTATTCACTCCAAATTGTCCGCAGTAAGAGGAAAAATATTGATAAAAGAAGTCGACTTTCAGAAGACAGTAGAAAGCGTTTGCCACTACATGAATATACTAGCGGAACCCGGCAGACATTGTTCTACCCTTCATCTCCCTCTTCTTCCCTCTCCGTTTCTCTCTCTCTCTCTCTCTCCCTCTTCCTCCCCGTCTTTCTGCCCCTGTCTGAGTCTGATTCTGTCTCTGTGTGTGTGTTGAGTGTCTCTCTGTCTGTTTCTGCTCCTCTGTAACTCTTATTCACATTTAGTTGCAGATTCTGCACCTCTCTGAGCAGGTTCGGTAATATCGAGAAGTGTCGGACCCGCAAAAATGTAATAGAACGTTCAAGAAGATCCCGTCCTGTAGATTACGGTGTAAAAAAACGTTTCTTTGAAGCCTTGGGCCTCAAAATTTAGTTTTCAATGCCCTAGAACGCTTCGCTTAAGAGTTGTTTAACGATACAGATTCAAAAGCTTTGTGTGGCGGGTTGCATTTGACATGATATTTAGTTTTGTTCTATAGCGCCGTATTTTTTCGTGAATTTTTCCGATATTTTAATTGTTATTCTGCTATACGGGGCGGAGATGAATCCAAAAAATCAGAGAAAATTAACATTGGTCCAGACGTTCTTGAGTTATAAATGGTGTATCTAACCCGAATTGAATCCCTTGGTTGATTGCCTCAATTATCTCGAGTATCTAATGTAGTCACTAGTTACGTGGTGAGAGAGGTGTACAGGGGTAGAAACGACATTTAATTTTGCTCGTAGGATTGCGTCAAGAGGCCGATAGGCCGACATGTGGCAAATTAAGATATCACTATTACCACGTGTGCAATACTTGTTTTTGAAGAGCCTTTCTGACTCTCCTTTTATTTTAGTTTAAGAATACAAATCACTTAATCGGGTACCAGAGTACATTAAGATCAGTTGTGGGGGATCAGACTAAAGTAATTCGTTTTCTTTGTTTCACAATTTCATCTGAGCATTTGAGCATGGTTTTACTTTTAGTATTAGTGCTAAAAACGAACGTTTAGCATGGTGTGCGTGCCCTAATAGTAATTGCTTTAACTAGTGGCTATCTAAAACCGTTTTTAAAACGGTTTTTCGTAATTATGATAACTGTGGTGGGAAATATTTTTTTATAACTACGATGATCTTTCGTGAATAAAATGTTATTATTAAATTTAACCACAATTAACTACAGTTATTATCTCGTGGAAAGAAGGAACACATCTTATTGGTTTTCCAGATGTAGTTTGTCTTTGATTATTTTGTAACTCCGGGCGCGTCATTAGCTATGGTAAGTAACTCCATAATTGTATAGCATGTTGTTCCCGCACGTGCATCCCGGGAGTTGGGAGTTGGCCAATATTTTTGTCTGGACATACTGATGTTCCTCCCCTCTCGAAGGTGAGTTCTGGCGCGGAGTGACATGTTGACTTGGGGGTCTTCTTCTCTAGATATCTACGCCATCGGGGCACCGCCCCAACCGGAACAGCCTCTAAGCTTCTCACTGGCCTCGTAACTCGAGTGGCTGCATGAAAGTATATGCAGCGTAGCGTGATCATTTTTCCTGGGTAGGCTCCAAAGCAGATTAACGTATTAATTAACACTCTCCTGCCGTCATTCACGAAGAGATGTTATTCGCTCGTTTACCCGAAGGATACTAGAAGAATGGTCACCGAATTTTGCTATGTTATTACAACTTTAAGGAGAAAAAATAGTTCTTTAGAAATTTGTGCCAATATAATAAACGAAAACAATGCTAATATATTACTTATTACGGCGTTTTTGCAACAGGAATATGACAAACTTAGCACCATGTGACAACAATGAGCGTTATAAGTTAAATAACATTTAATTAAAAATTAAATTAAATAACATTAAGTAAAATAACATCCCAGAAATTTTGAAAATTCGAAAATCTATGGCTTTAAATATATGCAAAATTAAAATACTCACCTTAAATTTTCTTGTAGGTCAGCTCGATTTCCCTATCTTTCTTTGAAGCAAAGACATCAATGACTATCAAAAAATTGTGAACGTTTAGAATTTATTTTAAGGCTCGCTTTTTCGTTGGCAAGTGTGGAAAGATTGGACAGTCTTTCGTTACTCATTGAATTTCTCAAGTAAGTCTTCACCCGTTTTAGAGTGCTCATACTTCTTTCACACGAAGTATGCTGGTATACTTAATATCAAGGAGAGTAATTTAACTGTTTCTGATAAAGTGTTTTTCAAACCATTAGTTATGAGATACTTAAACAAATGTTTAGCTGGCAATCGTTTATCCTGGCTCCCATAAATGAACATTAGCTCTCCTTTTAATTTCTCTGTATCAAAGCACGGAAAATAGCACATAATGCATCGATCTTGCCTTCCCGAAAATGTGATTCTTGGTTATAATGTTCAAATTTAGCTTCATCCACGAGTTCAAAAAATTCTATATTCCCGAAATCCTTAAATCGTGATTCGAAGTTCACGATTACAGTGTCCAATACTTCATATGACACTCTTTTCAGTTGATAACAAACATTTTCATTACATTTATTTTGAATTTCATTTTCTGTCAAATGGTGCTTTAACATGGCTTTTGATTTCAGGAGGCACTCATTCACTATATCTTCATTTCGCAAGTTTTTCAATGATGTCAAACAGTTTTTAATTTCTTTATTGCAGAAGTTGATATCTGAAGTTTTATTTTGCAGGATGTTAAACAGTACATCAGTAAAAGCAAATATTCTGTTATACAAATTAAGAAGGAAAGAAAAGGAATTGCACAGAATATTAACCAAGCATAGTCAATTCGTGTTGTGCCAAATTCATTAAATTTTACTGTAGCCGTTATATGTTTCTTTGAACACTCGTGCTTTTTAGCCTTTGCCAAGAAATTTTTTAAACTTTCGTCCCCTATTCCTGTATGACACCACTCGTTTTCATATCTTAAAAATAAGAGGAAATGAAAGCAATAGAGTCTATTTCTTTTAACACTACCAGTCAACCACAGCTTCGTGTCATACCACTGTTTTTGAAAATGGCGAGTATTTTTCCAATTTGCCGTTTTTAAAGAAAGATTTGGTGTAAGTCGTTTTGTCTTAACTTCTAGTTTCTCCTCATAACTTAAATTATTGAAGAATGTTGGAGATTGTAACAAAGGATCTATGATATTGTCGTGTGGTAAATCCATATTTCCTATAGTAAACAATAACACTTGTATTATTCATCAGGTATTGATCTGAACTAAACGCGATGAACTAAAATTAATTTCTCACCTGTCAGATACGAAGTAGTGAAATCTTCTTAAACTCTTGATGTGGCTCGTTTCACTATAACATGTAAGGTCGTCTCACAATAATATATACCGAGTACAATATTTCAGTGTGTTCGTCCGTACTGCAAGAACTCAACTGAGGTCTTATTCTCTGACCGTGCTTGCACACCCAGGGGTGCGGGGATGGCGAGCGGTTTACCCGCACATCTGGACACCATTACCAGCGCACGCGGGCGAAGGGCGAACGGCGAGGGGCGCCCGGCGACCTCGCCTTACCGCACTTAGGGCTCGGTCAGTGGTCCGCATTCATGTTGGAAAAACATTTTATTTCACTATCCGCAAACATTTATCCAACGTCCACAAAAATAATTTAAAAATGATAGAACCTAATGGGTGGGAAACAGGTTTATTATAATTACCAATTGATTTATTTCGCTGTTTTTTGCCCCTGTCACTTTCAAGAGTCGTTAAAACATTTTAAATTGTATTATTAATAATAGAGTATTTATTTTTGTGTATAAGGAAAATACTAAGAATCAATTTGCCTCATCATCTACAAGGCATTTCTCTTCAAAAATGTAAATTAAACGAATGTGAACAATACCGATTGTCATAAATCGTACTGCAAGCGGCCCACTGTCTTGGCGTGAGAGGGCCCGCCACTGCCCACGACTGATCCGAGGATTGCCGAAAGCTCCCTAGGCGGGCCTTCGGAGGTACCATGCAGCCCGCGTGGAACAGAATATCTGCGACTGCGGGCGCACGTTCTGCGCATGCGTCGAAGGCTCCGAACGGCCACAGCCTTCGTTCTCTCTCGCGTACGTTCGCAATTGAGCGGGAAGCACAAGATGCCAAACGTACGAAGCCAGACGAGTCATGTGATTGTTCTTTCGAAATTTATCAATAAAAACATTATAAATTTTGTTTGTTTTTTAAAATGAAATGCATTCTTTGCTTTTCATAAAATATTTGGGTAGGCTCCGCCTTGCAGCCTTAATGGAAGCTACGCCACTGAGCGTATGTGCATATGTAAGGGAAGAGGAGTGGATAAGAACAAGGAAGGAATAATCGTATGGGAACAGTGACCGGTTTTTTAGGGTGCTGCTCCGGTGTTTGTCAGTATTTGATTGAAGAAACTGCGGAAAACTACCGATCAGAATAACCGCGAGCCAGAATTCTCAATAAGGCGACTAAATACGAATATGCAGCTTGTGTCGAAATTCAGCCATCGTCAGCCTTCGAACCCAAGGACATCGAGGTCAGACCAAGGTACAGTGTCACGCCATCTCCCGGTACCAAGTTACAGTAGCAACATCATGCCATGTCGTCTCAGCCGGTGCAGTTTGTCTTTATAGTGGTACGTGTTTCCATGGAAGTTTGATTATTCTAATAGCAAACTCGCCAAGTTTCCTCTTTATAGCGTAAATAAAGGAATAAGAAAAGTACAAGCATTGATACCGCTAGAAGTGGCTATTGAAACGAGATGGAGATGGTGTGTGACTTTTTCGCTCCGCTGCCCGCGCCCGCTTCTCGTCGCCCAAGGAGCGGGTCACGCGCCACCTTCCGTGCTCTCAATTCCGCGCGGATCGCAAACGCGATCTCCTCGCGATATACGTCACCGTCGCGGCGCTGCGGCGAGCGAGCTGCCGCTTCATCGGGGGCCCCGGCCGCGTCGCGTCGGCGAGTGCCTACGGCGCAATCACGGCGCGCGGGCCGCCTTTCGAACGGGCGCGCTTCGGCCGCTCGCCCATGTGGGCACATGCAGTGGGACCCAGGTCGTGAAGACACTGGCATAAAACCGCCTTAGACGACTGAGGGAATCAATTGATGGCATTGCAGTGCGTCTGACTGGGAGGTCCTAGGGTTCGAGTTCCGACGGTGGGAAGATTTTCGACACTACTTACATAGCTTGGACGAATTCAGACGCTATCTGGAGGCTAGTTCTAGCGACCGGCTGCTCTGATCGGTAGTTTTCTGTGGTTTCTACAATCAACACCAGGCGAATGTCGGAGCAGTACCGTAACGGGCCACGGACCGCGTGTGCTCTTTCCTTCCTCTTCCCTGTTGTACACCCAATTACTTACTTGCACACTCTTACATGAACTACACTACCACATATGTCGGGAAATCAGTGGGGAGCTTAAAGCTTGATCCAGTTGCAACGGTGCTTCGCTAGTGGAAATACGTGGTTGGGGAAACCCGCAAGCCGACGGGTAGGTCGGAATCGAATCTTGCGATCAGCGGGGAAAGATCACCGCCACCTCATGCGATAAAAATATGCACTAGACTTACGGGACTAACGACTTTAGCAGCTGACGCGCCCAATATATCAAATGGCATAAACTAAAAAACGGAATAATCAAATGGCATAAGCTTAATTATTAGCGAAATTATACGTGATATACAGAAAAATAATTAGCGATTTTCTTCCGCGTAAAATTATTGAGGAAAAAATGCACATAAACTTTGATTAAAGAAATCCAATTTTCATGAAATTAAAATTGATATTTCTTATACTGTATTAGAAAGTTGTAACATATCTTTCCATGCATCGTTCTATGTACGCCAGAATCAGTGTAAAAAGTGTATGTTTAGTCGCGTAACAGAATTACTTAAAATGTGCATTTGAATCAAAACTCTTCTATGTGATTGTAGAGAAATAATCAATCTAATTTTTGTTCGTGAAATTCTACGTCAGTTAAATGTAAATGATATGTATGTAAAAAGTGTCTGAAAAGTGCTACATTGTAAGAAAAGGAAATATTCAGAACATCTTATTTTGTATGAAGAAATGAATTAATGATTTATGTACTAATATAATATTTGATCTGTACGTTATTTAACAGATAGCGTTAGTACATTTAATCAGGTATTACTTCATATAATGAATGGCCTGAAGCAGTAAAACCACACAAAACTTTTTCCCAGAAAGTAGCACACACACTGCTGAAGAATAACAAATAAAATATTCTGTATAACACTGGAATGAATTAAATATTTTATCAAAAACGGTCTTCACAAATACTGCAATAATATGGAGGAAATATTGCATTATACAAAAAAAGGGTTGCAGTTGCGTAACTCAACACGTGAATAGAAAATGTTTGGGCGGCCTATTACTTGGAACTATGCTGTCGCATAACGCCAGCAATGTCATAAATAGTGACGCTCTGAGTATGAGAATTCAGTCGATATACGCAATAAGAGAATAGTTGTATTTTTCAGTGAAAATCGAAAATATTTCATTGATTATGGATTTTCCCGAATTCCTGTGAATCCACGAAACCAACTCACATGGCCAATGACTGCATAGCTTTCTTTACATTTCTTCGCGCATTGGAAATCAATAATACAGATGTGTGTGTATTTTTACTGTATCCAACAAAACCATTGACACCTGTGCTGAACATTATTTAGTTTTATTTCGATTTCTGCGCACATTGGAAATTAGTAATATAGATTGTAGACACTTTTGTACTCGAATCATTTGAAATAAACCACTTTGCTGATTTGCATGATTTATTTTTGTGTTAAAACAATTTCAGAAGTGGAAACGTTCTTGATAGTTAACATATATTGGATTTTTTATTGTTAATTCTTTTCCGAACGAATGAATTAAGTTAGAATGAAGTTAGCTAAAACCTCTTGTTTAGAGCAAACGCGCCTAATTGTAAGCGTAAGTATGTGCGTGTAGGATGTTTTTGTCCAGTCCGAGTGCGCCTGCCCCACTGTGCGGGTCGCCGATCCGCCTGGCGCCCGCGGGACCGCGCGAGGCTCGACGCGGCGTCGCGTATGCATGAGCTCCGTCCGCGGATAAACGCCGCCCCGCGCGCCCCGAATGCAAACGAAGGCGCGCCCGCGCCCTCGCCCTCGCCCTCGCCGCGCCCCTGCTCTGCTCTGCTCTGCTCTGCGCCGGCCGGCCGCCAGGCCACATCGTCGACATTTCTTTGTTGCGTTGGCGATCTATTGGCCAAACATACCTACACAAGCTCCAAATAGCCCCAAACCATTTTATTAGAACTGTCACGAATGCTCCTTGGTTTGTCTCAAACTCATAGCTCCACAAACAATTCCAAATTCACTTGACCGTATGACGTATCTCTCAACCCAGTTCGATCACTCCATACCTCAAATTCCACATCCAGGCAACTTCAGGCTCAGGAAAACTTCTCATAGAACCAGAAAAAAAATAGATATTCATACCAGGCATTCCTAGTCAAATTTTGCGATTTAGATTATTTCTAGAGGTGTCTGGAGAAGAATTTCTCACCCAAATTAGTTTGTAGTTTAATTTTAGATAAATTAGAATGTAATCCTAATAATAAAAAAAATAGTGACGAGATCAGTGGCGAGCACGTGAAGTGGGTCGCAAACTACCTGTTGTTGGTTTGATTTATTATTTCGTGTCTCTAGGCGCGTCAACTGCTATATCATTAGTCCCGTAAATACAGGTTTTTATCGCGGGAGGTGGTGGTGAACTTCTGCTGAATGGTGAGATCTGGGGCTGACCTATACGTTGGCCTGCGGGGGTCTCCCGCCAGCGAGCGGGCACCGTCCCGGCAGGGACAAGCTCTAAGCGGGTGTCCCGGAAGCCCATATGTAGGTCGGCGCCGAATCTTGCCATTCAACGAAGAAAACCGTCACCTCCCGAGATAAAAACATGAACTGCATTTACGGGACTAATTGCCATAGCAATTGACGCGCCCGGAAACACGATATAATCGATGAATCAATTTTCGGCGTCTTCCTTTAACGACAATGTTGAAGATAAATATTTATTTTTCACGAAATCTGTTTTTAAAAATCATATCTTTAAATGAGATAATGTACACTTCTTTAAAAACATAAGTAGTTTTAGCATAATTTTTTGTGAAATAAAAACCACTTAATAAGATTTTCTCAAAAATGGCTCCAAACTTCATTTATTTTTTCTCTGAAGTGCGAACTTCACTTTCAAAAATGGTACATATCCTATTTACGTTGAAATGTCTGAATTTTCGAAAATTTCTTAACTCATAAATAATGTGAAAAGGTATGAGCTGTGCACCACTAGTGCCTTGTGTAGCCATTTATTTCTCGAATGTAATTTACGCTCGTACATTTTGCTCTTTAAGTACTCCCCTTATGCTCACCAAGTGTTTCTATGCTCGCTAGACTAATACATTCTCCTTCAATCTTCGTTCATCCGATACATATCACGTCTAAAAGCAGTTTCATGTCCATCGTATATTCTTTTCTTGTCCCTGAAAATACTTGCGACAAGGTGCGTCGAGAAGGAAGCACGTATTATAAAATGGAGGAAATAAGGACAATGACGCAGAGATTTTTTTGCGCATACCCACCTTCCTTCGACTCAACTCTAAGGTCTATCCCTTCATTTTCACAAAATGGGGTACTCGCGTATATTATACGCTTTAATCATTCCTTTGAGAACTCCTCCACCTGCCATTTGTTTCTACATACTTCGATCTCTATCTTCTTTCTAACTCATTTCGCATACGATGTTCTCGAATTCTGTTACTCTTGTTGGTTCTTGCTCCTTCATTTTCTCTGGCGACTTCCTGCAGCTTTCTTTTTAACGGTGACGTGGCTGCGGGGAGATAGCCTCCAGCCTACGATTTAGGCGTTTGGGCGAGGTTATGATGTCCTCTCTCTCTTGCCTCACCTTGTCTTAATTCCATGAGCTAGTTCCATCGCTTCATCACAGAATACTGAACGTTGACATTCAAGACCCGCAGACTCCACCATCTCCACTTTCCCCGTAATTTATCGCTCTGACAACTGCAGTTTTACATTTTCTTCTTTATGAATCACTGTCTCCACTTTTTCGACCCCACGATTATTCACTTGTAAGTGAATGTAAACACATAATCCTACCGAAGGGATGAACGCTGGCCAGTATTTCGTGATTCTCGCACTTCCTTGGCCTCCTGCAGTTTATACTTGAATTTTCGTAACGTGGCGGATGACATTAGGTCATTTTGACATCTCCTGCCTTATAAAATGAATCTTTTTAATTCATTCGCGAACGTCCTTCTCAACGGGGCTCATGGCCTCAAATATGTGTTTATCACTGTTATATTCATTTTATAAGGCAGGAGATGTAAAAAAATACCTAATGTCATCCGCCACGTTACGAACACCCAAGTGTAGCTGGCAGCGGCCACGGCGACGGGGCCGGCGGCTGCGCGGTGGCCTCGCGTGGAGGAAACAATCGAATGAAAGCGCGCGGGGAGCAGGAGCAGGTGGCGCGATATTTCTATCGGCAGGAGGGCGGGTGGGCGGGGCCGGCCGGCGCGTCCGCTTGACGTCTTCGCTCCCAGAGGCCCTCCCAGTCCCTCCGTGCCCTTGGACACGCTCGCAGATGCTACTCGAGCTAGCGCTCCCGCAGGGAGTGAAGGGGGGGGCGGGAGATATTTTTCCTTCTTTACACTTGACCCTCGACCTCTGACCGGGGTTGGTTTCGTTGGTTTCCTGGTCACCCGACTTCGCTCGGCCCTGGGAGCATTCCAGAGATTTGATTTTCGTGGCCATGCTTTTTCGCTTGCTATTTTTGGGGGGTCGTGTTTTAATATGTCGGCGATTGGATCGTGTGAGTTTGGGACAAAAATATTCATGTGTGATAATTGCGTTTGTCAAAAAGTATGAGTTATACAAAGACTGCTGCTAGGTAACCAATGGCGTACCGCCATTCTAGAGGACTTTCTATAACCCGTTTTTTAAATCTCGCGCCAATTTGTCTAGCCGCAGTGACCGCGAACTCTAGTGAGCTTGCCAGCAATCTGGACATGTCTAGCGTAGAATATTTAAGAGTAACTGCAATTCACGAAGAAAATAAGAAACTGGTTTGATAAATATCACACTCGCTTTCTTCTCTAGAAGATACATGGTACTCCGTATAAATCGCAATCAAAACGTTTATGATGTGTCACTTGTAAGAAATTAAAGCATTATATTACTAGTTTATTGTATTAGTCATATTGTGCTTGGTATATAAAATGCTGAAGTTTTGTATTGTACTTAGATGACCTTTGGAGTGAAGGAGTGACTGGAAATGAGAATTCTAGTCTTTCTCGACTTTTGGATGACTCGTTTTTGTGGTGTCGATGACAATTTTTGTGACCAGTCTCTCAATGGAATGACGAAACGTAGTATAAAATGTAGACCGCTCTACTTTAATCATTTATTGAATTAATTGTATTACTGATGAGTTAACGGAGCTTCAATTTACTGCGTTAAAAAGTATTCATTATAGATTTCTTAATGTAATAATACGTCATCAAGGGCAACATGAGCAATACTTTCTCTCCCAACTCTCTCTCCCAGCTCGAAACGCCTCAACTTCTCCGCACAATTCGGCAAGGAACGCGTTTCCGTGCTACATCGCCCTCTTCCCTGTAGGCAATTCGGCGCTTATCAGGCCGCGAGGCCTCTTCGCAAAGCAAATCACTTTAATCCGAAATTACATCAATTACGCTACAGTTAAAGCCAAGAGGATAATTCGAAGCAGTTCTAACAAAATCCTGGTGTGCGGCGAAGCGGGGAGCGGCAAGCAGGTCGATTGCGTTCGCAGAGACATGTTAGTCTCCGAGGAGAGGGCGGGGCCGCGCGGCCGTGAGCGATGCATATCGCACGGCATTGACATTGCCGACGGCGCGCTGAATAGGACAATCCATCTCCCTTCGCCCTCATGAAAGGGCCAAGAGTCTCTTTCGCTCCGTTCACGACGCTTCGAGGAGTTTTCTGGTACTTAGAACTAATAGAAGGGCCTTTCCACTAATGAAGTGAATGCGGTTTTACAACAGAAAGTGTGTATACACATATATGTATATAAGTAATAGAAATATTTCCTATTACTTTTTGTCTAAAAAAGTATTGACGTTTATTTTAGAAGGCTTATGATAGTTTGAGCACATATGAAGAATTATTACATAAATCAATTTTAAAGTATTTATTTCCTGTAGTGTTATTGGTATTAAAGGATACATTATTTTACTCAATGAGTTGTATTTAGTAATTATAAAAACAATTGTGTCATTCTAGCTCTTCTTTATTCAAATTCAACGTGTTTCTTATTTATTTGGTGTGTATATTGAACCGCTTTAAAATTATACTCGAGAACAAAACAGCATAATTGTTTTTCAGATCTCTTAGACATAACCATACCAAATGTAGTTACTTAATTCAAAGAGCCAGTAATTTAGAATCGATTGTGTCCTTACAGTACTGACTTTAATCATACATAGAACGGACTCTGAATGAACGCAGACTTCCTATCCCATTTTCCGCGTCCCCTGCGGCCCTGCCGCCCCGACCAAGACGCGCTAGATAGTCTCGCCAGCTGAGAACCCACGCCCTGCTCCCGCCCCCGCGCGTTCGCCACCACGCCCGTGATAAAGCGCACCAATTTCCGTATCGATTTTGGCGGCTCGCATGACGGCGGCAGCGGCTCTGGCGAGGTGAGCGGCGGCGGCCGTCACGCGGTCGATAGGCTGCGTCCGTCCGCATGTCCTGGTGGACGGTGGCTGGACGGAGGACGAGGCGGGTGTGGTAGGTGGGGGTGGGAGATAACGAGTGAGCGAGGATACTGGAATACTTCTTGGAGGGGGGGGGTGAAAGCAGTAAATGAAGAACAGGCGGACTAGGGGGCGCTGACAGTTGGAGGAACGGACACATTACGGCAGATGAGCCGGTGAATTTAACTGTGAGGTGATGAGTTTGATCGCGGGTGAGTAGGTACGTCAGCTCGAGGGCGGGTGAGCGAGCGGGTAGGTGAGCAGATGGACGGACGGGTGGACGGACGGACGGACGGACGGACGGACGGACGGGTGGACGGACGGGTGGACGGACGGGTGGACGGACGGGTGGACGGACGGGTGGACGGACGGGTGGACGGACGGGTGGACGGTCGTGTGGACGGACGGACGCGTGGACGGTCGCGTGGACGGACTGTTGGGATCGGTGGACGGACAGAGCTACAGATGGAGGGGGAATGGTCGGCGGGCCAGCGAGAGAACGCGCGTGCACACGGAAAGCGTCTGAAGCAGACGACTCCCGTGACTCCTGTGATGAGCAGGGGTCTGCATTATTGAGTTTGGGGCTGCGGCCTTGCCACAGATTGCCGGCTCGCCCTGACAGCCAAACTGATTGCTGCTACACGGGAAACGACTTCGACGAGAGCACTCAAAAGTACGGTGTTGGTCTGTGAACCATTAGTGAATCTGCATTCTGTTGAAAATCACCCCAGCATTCAATGAGATTCTTGCGATATTGTTGTCTAAAAATGGGTCACAAATGGTAAAGTATCGTTTTAACCCAGCAAATTGGTTGCTGATAATTTCGCGTATTTATAAATTAGCCTTTTGGAATCGTTCTGTATAAAAATCTTACATTTTCTTTCATTTTTTCGTTTTATTTATGTCGTTAATGTTTCTACAATTGAAGCATCATGCGAATGTCGACAGCTTTTGAGTGATTCTGTATTAATTATTTACAGATTTTTACCTTACTCATTAATTTGTTAATAACACCCTTCCCTTATTAAATATATTTCTTTGCTTTCCCAAGATTGTATAAAATAATATTCTTCATTTTTTTAATTATTCCAACTCGATATTACCTTTTATTATTTTTTCAGGAAAAAATATCTTTTTTATTAAAAACTCTAATTATGACCGCCTCCCACAGTAAGAACGACACGTCCCCATTTCCTACAGAGATATTCTTTAGCGGCTCCTTTCTTTACTAAAGTCTGATCTTCAGGCGGTCAGCCCTTTATTTTCTTCGTGGGTGGGTTGGAGCCGTATCAGAAACAAAAGGCATCTCGTGGAGGAGACTTTTTGCGTGCGGTGGAGGTAGCGAAGGGGCTGCGACGACCGGAAGGAGCCAAAGGAAACAGCCGCATAATAATACTGGGTTATCTCCCTGCATTAATAAAATATTTATCTACACATTTCAAAGATGCACTTTGTTCTGTAAAAATGTCTTAGACGATTTTGACTTTAGTATTTAACACTTAACTTTATACCACATGTTTAGGTTCAGTACAATGGGTATTTCAATAAAATGTCACCTTAACTTTAAAAGGACGGAAAGACGGAGAAAAAACGGGCTTATCTTTCTCGACTAAAGTTTACTCTCTACCGAAGATGAAAGAGTGGCTAATAAGTAGTATGTAATTCAAGAAAATGAAATGAAAGAAGTCTTGCTAATACACTTTGCGATTCTTTAAAGAAGCCATATATTCGAGGAACTCAAGAATCTATATTTATCACCGTGAAATTATAGAAGATTCAATAAACTTAAACACACATTATTTCCGTATCTGCTTCCAGTGATAAAATTGGACTCACCACTTGTGAATATCGGTAGGGGGAGTTGTTGTATCAAGATAAACTATAAAATATATTCTTGAATTCAAATACATTAGCTTCACATTAGTTATGATGTTTCTTGGTTGAGGGCCAATATGGCAACATTTCATGCACGCGTTTCATTGATGCTACATGTCCCTCTTACAGACGCTCCTCTCTATTTTCGCCGTAGCTTCAACCTTTTGTACTGTCTCTGTCTCTCTCCATTCATGAGTTTGTTCACCTTCTTATGATCTCCATGGGAGGGAATTTGGAGGAAGACTAGGGCTAGATTGGAGGAACGTCGTTTCTCCGAGGCGCTTTTGCTTCTCTCACGGGGAGATACGTTTAACTTAGGGGCACCGCCCTTTCCGTTGGACTTGGCCGTCTGCTCTCCTTAGCCGCTGCTCTTTGCCATATCACCGCTCTCCGTCGCGCCATGATTTTGGATCTGCGACGAGGTTGCGTGAGCTGGTCCACTCTTATTTACGGCAGCGCGACGCCCAAAGTTTCGAAAAATTAAAGTCTCATACCGGAGAACGGCGAAGCAGGAATTCGTTGTTTTATCGTCCACCGCCGTATATTTCGGTTGATATGTGGACATAATATTGCTCCGCTATATTTTGTAACTTCCTTTTTGTGGAAAAAATTCGAGTTTTTTTGGTAAGGTCTTCCAAATGAGTATGACTAAGTTATTGCGATGTAAAGAACATACTTAAATTTGTGACTTTGTAGTGTTTATTTTTTATCCAAAAAATATTATTTAGATTCATAAGTAAAAGCTGTGCTATTGTAAACTGTGTCATAAATATCTTTTCTTTATTTTTTAATAGGCTGTTATAAATTGTTTCCCATTTAGTAGATGCAAGGCTATATTATTTTATTTTTATTGAAAATCTTAAGAGACGCTCATAATGCATAATATGTTTTCACAGTACCTCATTGCGAACGACAAGTCACTCCAAAATCAATATCTCATTTATAAGTTGATAAAAAATGATGCGTATAGAAACACTTTCCTACAGATTATGGAACTTGGAATACTCACGAGATATTCATAGTTCCAAACTGTAATTTCAGATTGTTTGATTTGTTCAAGTTTTTGCCATAATATTGTATAGAATGAGTGTCAGTCGTTATTCTCACTGCTGCCAATGCTATATTTTCCTAATACAGGTACGTAAAATGTATCGTATGATCATATTACCATGTGGTTTTAATACCATAGTTTCTCGTACACTACATATAAGGAGAGGTATGTAATGCTACAACGAGAAATAGCAATTTTTCGAGACAAAGAATCATATTTTAGGACCTTGATACTGAAAATATGGATAATTCTTGTTCCTAAAAAGTAGAAAATTACTTCCTTTTACACATTGTGTTGTCAGAATCTACATTTCCTGTGTCCTTGATACCGAAAAATTGGTTTACGACAAAACGACTGTTCCGTTCGTCTGTCTGTGACAACGCTAATGGCTAAAACGTAAGCAGGATTTCCACCAAAATTCATATTCCCCAATCGCTCTGACTGATATTGTGTTTTAAGAATAATCTTCCTATTTCATTATCACCACTGTAATTAAGTTATGGTGGTTGTAACTTCTTGATGTACTCGAATTTCATTAGACATCATGCGACCGGTTCCCACAACATTCACATTTGCTGTAAAGGTCATATTGATTATGTATGATAGGTGTAGTGGACGGTAAGATACATGCAACTAGATGATAGAATTATTTACGGTGTAGTTAAATGTCATCCGATTATGGTCACGATATTGATCAGTAAACTATGATAGTCCTCTTTTAAAATTGATCGTAGGGATAGAAACGGACTTCCTACACACACGAAAAATGACATAAATTTAAATATCACGAGAAAGGATACTCGTGTTTCCAAAGGAAATGTATTAACGCAAATAGTACGTATGAAGTGCCTTCCTGACTCGTGCTTATTTCTGAATGTGTCGAATTCAGAACAATTTGTTTTTATGATGTTCAGGTTTCTTTGCGATTATTCTACGTAAACACGAAATCCGTTCATGTGCGTAGCCAATTGGCAAGAACTGACTTTAAAGGGTATAGCCGAATAAGGCGGTGAAAAGTGACGCAAACCAAATCGATAATCGCGATGCTCATATGAAAGAGAATACAAAATGACGCAGATTCACAAAAATCAACCTTCTAGGGCAATCTGTTGCAGAGATACGAGAAACGTGTTTTGCATGTTTTATTTTTTCTCAGAATCTATTGCGTGTATCAGGATGAAAAAATTATAGGGATGCGAAACAGGCACAAAAATCCTTCAATTTGAAGATATTTTTGTCAACGAATTTTAACACCAAACCATATCGAAAAAAAAAGCAAATACATTTTTGAAATTCATTTTTGTGATAACGTTGGAGTACTGTCTCAATCCCCCCCCCTAAAATGGATCTTATAACATTCTGTAACATATATTTTTTCAGATTTTTAAACAAAGTGGACGGTAGTGAAAAAAATTAAAACCAATTCTTTCAGTTTAAATATGTGAAATTCGCGCCAAAATGTTATTGACGCGAATTATTTTATTTTTTATTTATTTTACGTAAAAACGGTTAAAAATTGAGTGTGACGTGCTACGGGGAGAAGTGAATTCTGTGCACGTTTTCATAATTCTATGATCCCTGTCCTAAGCCATATACTACTTGAGTTTAAAAAAAAAAACAGAAAGAAAATGAGCGTTTTTTACCAGGATTGTTAAAAAAAATTCGTTCCGATGTAATAAAATATATTTTCAATGTAAATCAGCCATAAATTTGGGCACTTGTCCCTCATCATGCCCTTCGTGAAGGAATAATACTTCTGTCGCGACAACATGGTTTGAAGCGGATATTTTGATTTAGGGGGATATTTTACATGAAATCTCAAAATTTTCTAAATTTTCTCAAAATGTCAAATTTTTTTATTCCCTTATTTATAAGCTTTTTCCTCGGATACGCTAAAATGGCGCATGTCTCTTTGTCATCGAAATTTCTGAATTTTCGAAAATTGCATAAGTTCAAATTATTTTTGATAACTTCCTCTATTATTGGAATAGATATTTGTTTCGTACTGTAATGTGTTCTTCGAAGACAAATCTTTAAATAAGATTCTGTACAATTTTTCGAACATATGGGTTATTTTCGCATAATTATACGAGAAATGTAGGCAAATTTTAACATTTGTTTTCATAAACTGCTCAAAACTTTTTTATATTTATTCTCGGTTTGTAAAGTTTAAGAAATATTGGAGGTGACATATTCCTGAAGTCTCTTTCGTTTCGTAATTGCTAAAAATTAACATTGCAGAAGTACAATTTTAATGATAAATATTTTTTCCTTGATAATATCTGTTCTAAAAACACACTTTTAATTATGGACATGCACAATTTTTTAGAAAGCTAGTGGTGTTTGCTGTAAGTAAAGGATTTTTTTAAAAAAATTCTCTGATTTTTATTTTTTCCTCAGATAGAAATTGCGTAAAATTGTACAGGTTTCATTTTCGTTGAACTGGAATTTTCAAAAATTGCAGAAGTTATAAAAATGCACCTCCAACTAACCGCTAGGAAGGTTCCCGAGCGAGTACATGTGCTGGTGAATTTCAAATTTTAGGCCATTTCGGCCAGGCATAAGAAGTTACATTTTATTTAATTGGAATTATTTGGTTATCTTGTAAGATACTTTGCATTAGTTTCAATTTTATACTTAAAATTAATGTTTTTCGAGCAAATTATGGACTGTACAAACAAGACTGTGACCACCTGTATATCAGCCAACGCTTATTGCTCCATTTTGCCTTCCTATTCGCGAGTCGTGACACTGACACACCAATTCCATCGACTGCAATCGTTTGGCAGTGCCGTTCACAAAACCTACGTTTTTGAAGTTTTCGCGTATTCAGGATTACTTCATCCTTCGGATCATTGTACGAACTTGATCTATGAGTGGTGCAGGAGGAACACGGATTTAAGGTCGAGGTTTGAATGTTGACTCATAGAAATATTGTTTTCTAGCCGATAAACAAATTTCCAGTTAACTGGGGTTAATGGGGTAAATGGAGCCCAGTTAAATGGGGGAGCGAGGTAGAAATAAACGATTGTTGACTAATTATGATTCATTGAGCGCATTAAAAATCCTAGGAGTATGAATACAAACAAATTGTTTTATGTAAATGCAGTGTTGATCGAAAAACTTGGCTGAATGTATGAGGAAACGGTTTATTTCTGTAGAAAAAGTTGCATTTTTTGGAACACGGTAGCTGTGGAATTTTAGCGAGGAGTCACTCTGGCTTGCAGGAAGCGACTGACGTACGGCGATGAGATAGCGCTGTTGTGGCAACTGTGAGCCGGCGCCCTGCTATCTCGTTTATTACTGCTTTTGTTCCACTCTCATAATTACACCGCTCAGGAGTGTTTTCAGCGTGTCATTTTCAATGTTTGATATCTATTTCTTTACGCACGAATCGGTGACGATCTCCAACTTTTTAGAATAAATACATCATCATTCACTGAATGTGGATGTTGAGATCGGTGTAATGTCATATTTCCTGACATTTAATATTGAAGTATTAACTGCATTTCATATTTCAGTTACTCGTATGCGCAATATGGAGAAAATAAAATAATGCCATGAAAATCTATGCCGAGATTTTTTCGTAGAAATACGTTTTGGCGCTCCTTGATCCCCTAAATTTTTCTCCTAAATACCCGTTCATTTGTCTCTCCGTGAATGACCAAGAACAACGCCTAAACCGGATAGAAGAGTTTTACAAAACTGGTACTTCACACGTCTGGGATTTTGGTCCTGAAACTTGAAACAGATCTTTTAATTTTAAGATATTTTTTCTATTTCTTCTAAATGTAATTGTTCAATTTTTAAAATTAAATTTCCATTTAATTTGGGCCATTCATTTTATACAGTAATAAAACCAGTTGCAATTAAATACACGTATGGAAAATTCCTTTTTTTCACAAATTCTTCTTAAGTTACATTAGGAAATTTGTGCATTTCCCACTTCAGGAACTCGGTGAGACTTTAAATTATTAAAATAAAAAACAATTAACATTTTAAAAATTGAAGTTGAACATTTTATAGTGAGAACAAAAAATCAAAAATATAACTGAATATAACCTTACTTTATACAGGGGGGCCACCAACTACGGTTCCCGATATCGAAATGTAGTTTTCGCTCAACAATGCGAAATTTAGGGGCAAATAATAACCCGTAGTGTTACTGTTAAATATTTTGAGTTTTCGAGAAATTCAGTCTTTCATGTTTTATATGGATTTATTTATTTTTTCTCCCCACCAATGGATAGATCATAAAAAGAGGAAACCAATTGTGTTTCATATGTTAGTATTTTGATAGAAATTTGAGTTTAAAAATAGACTTTGACATGTGATTTTAAAGACAATATTTCAGTTCCCGCAAATGCCACCTGTGGGGAAGGCAGCTTTCGCAACGCCCAGGCTGTTACGGGCGGCGGTACCGCGAAGCTAAGCCAGGCTCTCCCCAAAGGCGACAGTTCCAAGAGCTATTAAAGGGAATTTTGTCGGTTTAATTAATAATCCCATGTCATAAAGTATCATTTTATAGTCAAATTACTATCAAAACATTAACAAATGATACATCAGTGTATTTCTCTTTTTATGATCTTTCAATTGCTAGTGAGAAAAACACAGATACATTTAAAAAATCAATAAATTAAATTTCTTGAAAAGTAAAAAAATATTACTAACTATCAGTACAGCATATTACTTGCCCGATGACTGTATGTTGTCTATACTGCATACATAGTAAGGTGAGAAAGTAAAAAGTATGCGAACAAAGTTTACTCAAAAGATCTAAATATGTTCTTTATTTATTTTCTTGAGAACAGTGCGCTTAATAATGTCACAAAATTTGAATTTTCCTTCGTATGTCTGGAATTTCGAAAATTGTTAAAGTTCAATATTTTAGAACTGCTCTACACCTTTAGTATTGAGGATAGACATACCTTTTTTACTGAAATTAATTCATCTATGTTAGATCTTTAAATCATTTCAGTGAGAGTTATTTCAGTGTAGTATTTTCCATGTAATTTACTGAAAGCGCTAGTAAGAAAAAATACTGTGCATTATTGTAATATTAGGTAATTAACAGTAACACAAGAAAAAATATGATATTGCAGGATCATTGGTTTGAAGATAAATTTATGGTAATTTATTTTGTCAATTAATTTTTATCAAAGTGTTTTTTGCATATGCATTGTATTAAAGTTTTCGCAGTATAAACGTTCACACTATCTACTTTAGTTAATAGTGTTTCTTAAACTCGAGTTCGAATTTTTTCAAATTTGATTCTGCCTACAATAAACCTACAATAAAATGATAATAAACTTTTTTCACTAGTGAACGAGTTGATAACGACTTCAAAATCACAAATAAAATACACACAAAAAGACCAGAAAAATATGTGTTTGTGATTAAGGTGAGGTTAAAAGAACAGTATGTTTCAATTTAGAAGATAATTCTATTATTCAACTTAGAAATTATCGCTCTTGCGTATAGTTTAATGAAATTGTCATATTACGTTCTGGTTTGATGGCGTAGTTCGTTAATGAAAATGCTGTAAATAAAATGTTTATAAATGCAATCATGATTGAAACAACTTTAAAAACAATGTATAACATCAGTGCGGAAAGTAACGGTAGATCGGAACATGTGTTTATTTCTCATTTGTGTTTCAATGCACGAGTAATACCGACCCACATGCAAATGTCATGTATAATTGAGTTTTAGTCCAAAACGAGATTTTGGTTTTTGCCCTTCAAATTTGGGATTAAAAAGAGCCTCTGTGCGTGATTCAAGCGCCAGTCGTCGATGCGCCTGTTAAATTGAACTTTCGTTTTCTGATTACAAAACAACATTGGATAGTGGAAGAACGGAACCAAATTTGATCTGCGCAGGCAACGAACCGTATGTCATACGAAGCGGTGGTTTCAAACAGTCTTTTTTTAGGGTAAAGCTCTTCCCATGCGTACAAAATTGTGAATGTGCATGGTACATGATGCACTTCGCTTCCTCTGCAGACTGTTTCGTTATCGGGGAGTTGTACGCACGAAGGAGGGATGTGCCCTTCATTACGCCGTGATATGGTCCGTATCTTGTATTTTTTATGTTGCGCCAAGAGTCTTTCATGCATGACATTTCATTAATTCATTCTAACTCTCCCTTGACTAGAGGATTCGCTGTGCTTGTCTGAAGTCGCAAGGTATTGGAGACACTGTTCGATTTTTTTGCCATTTTTTATTTTATTTTGTAGTTACAGAGCTCATTGTGTTGACTGATGTAGTACATGTAAAAGACTTTAACAATTTATAATAATTTCAAGTATACTTGTATATATTATACGATATGCACATACGTTTAACATTGCGTAAACTTCTTAGTGTCTATTGAAATGAATACTTATTTCATTTCGTGAACGTTTTTGCAGAAATAACGTCTAAAAGCAAAATACATTAAATTGAACTGATATTGGTAATTAGGGGTAATTACCAATATATCTTTCATGCTCTCACTTTTCGTTTTTGAATGTCATTTAAAATAATTTATGGAATGAATTGAATGGATTAAAATAATTTACTGAACGTGCTTCAATTATACAGGATAATAATGATTGGGCAGCAATTAAATGTAATAAAAGGGTAATATAGAAATATATAGTGTAATTCAATAGTTTTTATGTATGAAAGCAAATTCACTCAAAATACAAGAGAAAAGTAGCTTTTATCAGTTTTATTAATATATACGTACTTATTACATTGTGGAGAGGTATTTTTTTAGAAGCACAGCTCAGTATGTTATCGAAACGAATACTAATAAATTTACCAATGAAACCAAATTGACAATTGCGAATAATATTATATTCAGATGTAACAATTTTTTTCTTGCGTTTAATGAAAGAAGATATTTTATCTTGAAGAGAAACATGTCGAATTCAGGAGTACTGCCTAGTTTTATAGGAATGGTACATAGATCTGGCGTTTTTGAATTAACTGATACGAAACACAAATTATTAGAAAATATTAATAATAACAATAATACTAATTATTACTATATTATATTTTATTATTATATTATTTTATATTATTATTTATTATTATAATTAATATTAATTATTACAATTATTATATTTTTTTTACTTTTGCTTTCACTTTTCCACCTTCGCAAGTTTACTTAATACTTTTTTAAAAACTTTCAAGTAAACTATGATATATGCCTCTTCACAAAATTTGTAGTGATATTCGTCTTACAATTTTTTTAGTAAATTTTTAAACGGAAGAATAAATATTTATTTTCCTACTCGAAAACAATACTCGCGTTTAGTGAGCATCATGTAGTGCGTTACTTACTCGTTTTTCTGCAGATTGAGGAAGGTGATGGAGTCCCCGAATCCGACGAAGGCGTCGTCCGGGATGTAGGAAATGTTGTTGGCGCGGAGGTCGAGGTTGCGCAAGCGGTGCAGGCGGCGCAGGGCCTCGCTGGGTACGGAGTGGATGTTGTTGTCTCCGAGCCTCAGGTACTGCAGGTTCTCTGCGCAACACACCGCCCACCCGAGATCAGTCTTTGAGCAGATAAGGAATTAGGGCACTGCAACAACTATTCTATGAATTATTCATGAATTCATGTTTTTGTACCGGCTTAGGGCATCAGTTGGGGGAAGGTCAGTGTCTCTGACCGCGCCAACCTAGGGGTCGAGTCAGACGGTGGCAAGATTTTCGACATTAGCTAGAAAGCTAGGACGAATTCAGTCGTTGTCTGGAGGCGAATTCTAGCGACCGGCTGCTCTGATCGGTAGGTTTCCGTGGTTTCTCCAATTGAACATCAGGCAATTGCCGGCACAGGACCCTAACAAACGGGCCACGAACCGTGCGCGATCTTTCCTTCATCTTCCTTGTCCTCTCCTCTCCCCTTACTTATACACACTTACATGCACTACCACACATCGGGAGCTTGGAGCTTGTCTGGGCTGGAACGGTGCACGTTGGGAGAGATATCGGGTTGGAGAAAATTTTCGCACGCCGAAGGGTAGGCCCTTCCGGATCTCACCATTCACCGGGCGAAACTGACCACATCCCGCGATAAACACGCACTACATTTACAGGAATAATGACCGTAGCAGTAGATGCTCCCAGAATCACTCATTAATAAATCGATAATTATTTTAGGGGGAAAATGAGAACTTCGCCACGAGTGTCAAAATTAAACAACTCGAAAGAAAACTACCAAAAATAATTTAATCTTTACTCATTTTTTTGTTCATTTTTCTTTTGTGTTTTTTCCTATCTGTAACTCTTTTGTTGCGCTTCTACGTTGAACGTCAGTTACTGTCTGAATGCAGGGCCACCGCAGCCGGGTTAATTTAACTTTTTGGAGTTTGCTGGAGAGCGCCTTGCATGTGTCGTTGTCGTCGCGCCATTCGTTCCACGACAACCGATGCTTCAAAACCCTCCCAATCAAGCTCGCCCTCCCCTCCCCCTGTAGAGTTTGTTTAGAGCGACGCGCCCTCCGCCGGGCTGCCGGGCTGCGCGGCGCCGCAACAACGGCCTGCCGGCGCGGGGCGGCGCTGCGAGGCGGCGGAAGGGCTTTGCCGTTGGATTTGCGGGGGGCCGACCCGGCGGCTCGCATTACCAAGTCTGGGTCTCTTGCAAATGAGCCCGGGCCCCGCCCCCTCGCGCCGCGCGCGCCTTGCCGGTGTGTTCGCCCCGTGTTGTCGCTCCTCCGCCCCCGCGCATGTAACATTCATAGGCGCCGCCGCCGCAAGGAGACGCCTCCCCCCTCGTGGCGCGGGCCCGCCCCCTCCCCCCCGTCGCTGCAACATTCATTCGCCCGGGCCTCTATTAATTAACCGAATTCAGTTAGCCGGCCGCGGATCCACGCTTTGATTTGATTATGATCCCTTCGTGAGCGCAATTTGTGTGAAGGGGACGTTGTCCGAGCCCCTGGTGCAGGCGCGTGAGGCCGGACTCGAGGTGGGAGGTGATTTCTACGGCACAGACCGGATGCGCAGGTCCTCCGACAAGGCCGCAGCTGATCCTAAGCAGAGATCATACGGCAGGACTGTAATTCATTAAGTGTTGAAAGGCAATATTTACTCTCTCTCTCTCTCTATACACACACACACACACACACACACACACACACACACACACACACACATATATACCTACATTTTTCTACAAAAAATCTCGAAATGTCATTTCTTACAACTTTTACATTCAGAATTGTTGTCTTGTCGTTCATACCAGAAAGAATACACCAGAACTCGTTGAAAACAATACCAGAAATAGTATTTTCGAAAGTAAATGAAATCACCGTAAAATACCTGTAGCTTTCCTGTAGAAGACAGGTTTCCGTTCGTATCTTATAACATGTTTCAAAACTAAAACTTAAAATTTAATGGAACGGAAGTTGGTTGAGAACGTCACTGTCAATGTCAAATCCAAGAATTGACTTTTCGTGGATTTGGTGTTCAGAAATTGAAATCAATAATTGTATAAAATCAATAAAAGTATAAACTCAAAGAAATAAAAAAAACAATTATTACCGTTTTCTCTGTTTATTTAATACTTTCTTTGACAAATTGTAGGGAGACAAAAAAAGAAGGTAAACACAACTGCTAAACAAACTGATCTGTGAACTTATTACTATCGTTGTGTTTATCCGAGAGTGGGCGGGTTGTCCATTCCAGCAGTGGACATAGTGTGTCAATATCCGGGGAAACGCCGAAATGGATTAGAATGGCTGTTTGCATGGCGGAGCGCTATTTTTGAGACTTTCGATGTTTATTTACTTTAAAAGTGACTCATTCCTTGTTTATCAATCTGAACAAGATGATGTGCAATTTCCAGAAAGTTTTCTCTTTATGGAACATATATCCGAAAAAATATATATCCATTGATCTATCCATTCCTACTCATTTAAATTTAGTATCCCTGTAAAATTTAAAACAATAATTAAGTGGGTAATGGAAAGAGTGCAGTAATTTAAAATATGGCAATTTTGGAGGTAATTATCTCGTAAATGTAGCTTTTCTTGTTTGCAAATAGAATGTAGGCTTCCCTTATTCTCATTTATAGTCAAAAGTCACATATAAATTTTAACTTTCTATAACACGAAGAATTGTTTGTGTTAATAGTGATAAGATTTTGGGTACACATTTCCCACATTAAAGGTATGTATATATTTGACTTTTTGGGGTCGATTATCCGACTTTGACGGCTAGTTAATATCCCCCATGCTCGGGCCTAGTTTAATTCCGATGCTTGGAAGTAAGAGCGACATGAGGCGAACATGACGCATTCCCTTCACCGTAACTACCTAACTCCTCCTGCCTGAGCTTTTCTTCGTCACACAGCTACAGAAACTGACGAGATTTTAGAGGAAAACTGAAACTATTTGTGCCTCCGCCGGGAATCGAACTGGGACCACGGCAAGCTAGTACAATTGGACAATAAATGTCTGTCAGTACTTCGCGTGACAGCCCGCGTACGGGTCATGGGCTACCAGCAGCGTCCCGACCTTGCGCCCGCGGTTTTGGGGAGGTGTTAAGCCCTATGCTTGCTATGTTAAATTTGCAAAGTTTGTGACCCATTTTTTCTGAAACTATTTGTTGGACATAAACCAAATTTGGCATGCTTATTGAGATATGTTTTATACATTTACTGAGTTAGTTTGAGATACCTACATATAAATGCAACATTTTAAACAATTTTTTTACTGAAAGCTATTTTTTTGTTGCATTTTCTGTAATTCTATATTTTATTACATCACCATTTTTGCCTGAAAAAGACTGAGACAAACTCAGTAGATTATTATATATAAGTACGACATTGTGTAAAAAAATCATTGTTTTTGGACATATAGTTTCTGAGAAAATGGGATATTTGTTTTAAGAAAATCACTTTTGAGAAAAACGAGTTTAAAGTTTTTACCTTGTATCAGTGCATCCCAGTAGAATATTCTGGATTGTCAATGTCATCATCATCATTCTTCAGATGTCTCTTTTGCCTCTTCTTCTTCCTAGCTTCTTTAGAAAGTTTTTCAATATCTTTATCAGCCTTTCTAACTCGTAAAATGTCAATTTCCTCGAAAGCAGCAATTGTATTCTTGCCAAGATCACTATTTAAATGTTTCAAAACATTTGCTCTTCCAATATTGCCATCATTAAAAGTTAGCACTGCATCATAAACACCAACACTCAAAGTGTTCATGCCAACAATCACATTTTTTGGATTCTACTCTAAATAACATTATTAAAAGACTCGTTGGGATTTTGTGTGCGTCCATGCAAACATTTTTTTAATAATTGTGGATCAGCCAGAGCTCTAACAATTGGCTTAATAACATTCCCAACAGCTATTGGCAATTAATGTTTATGATCATATTTTTCACCTGTTAATAAACTCTTATTGTATTATTATTGTATTTGCACCACGTGGTTTCATCTTTAGGGCACAAAAAGTGTTGGGGGTCACTGTCTGTTGATATTTTATGAAAAAATATTGCCCAAACAGCATTTCTCATATTGGACAATGATTCTACATTGTTTCTAATGGCCATGCCATAATAATTCTGAATACTATCTATTTCTTTGTCAGTAAGTCTTCCCTTTCCTGACAAAAGATGTCCATCTTCTAATTTCTTGCCCTTCATTTCTCTTCTTAATTTTCTCAAGCGTACCCCCATTCTCTTTTGGACATGTCCCACACATTCTAATTTTTGTATGGACACATCAGAATATGGCTTGCTTTCCACCACTTTTAAAAAGCCTTTGCTGTCAAAAAACTGCGCGCTGACAGATAAAGTGGGCGTGGTACCCTGACGCACAGTGATATTTAAATGCCATTTTAACATATTTGACAGGCCGTAACGCAAAAAAAAATTTCTACATTATTACTAAAAGATCAAAGAATACAAAACCGACGAAAACGGAAAATCGAAAATTTTCACCTAAATGACTTAACACCTCCCCGGGTACGTGTGGTTAGCACGAAGACATCCCCACGCCGTATTCTAGTCTTTTCAACCCGAGAAGTGAGTCTTCTCATCGTCACACAGCAACATATACTGGGACATTACAAGGAAAACGCACATTAAATTCTTGCCCGACCGGGAATCGAATCCGAGGTCCCATCATGGAAAACGATCACGCTGACCAATGAGCTAAACCGCAAGGGCGGACATTAAATATACTGATGTAAATAATACTATTCTATTGATATCTGCCTTTAAATATTACAGCGTATATTTGAATGTACTCCTACACACCAGTGATAATTTAAAGAAAACAGAGGTACAACCTTGTGGATATGAAGAACGACTTCGTTCCTCTTTGTTGCGATTTCGCTTGTAGTCGTATTTTATGACACCGCAAACTAGCGATCCTTTTTCAGCGAGAGAATCGAATACGGTCGCGGAGGAAATGGAATCATTATTTTGTGCTCTCCGCTTGGGAAAGGCGATGCGTTCGACTTTCTTGACGGCTCTGATGAATCCGCGCACGTCGATGGCGGAGTGGGTGGGCGAGCGCAGGGCGAGAGCGTTCGCAGATGTCGGAATCGCGTGACTCCCAAGGAGATGAGGTTTCTGAAAGTGTCTGCAGACGGGAAATAGTTTGCCCCCGCGCTTTGTTCCGTTAATTATTAATTCTGGAGAAATATTTGTTATTGCTGGGTAGAAATGCACAATTCAAAGGGGATATCAAGAGACTTGCGATGTGTGTGAAGTTCAGTTTCTTTTTTGTCCTCTTCAACATCTTTTGAACAGATTAATTTTATTTTCTCTTTTTAGATTTTGGTATCTTATTTATGTTTTAATACTGAATATCGAAATTTTACTGTGGCTGGACAAAGATGGATAACCCGATTTGAAGGTTTAAGGAAAGCAAGTGCGATATCATATATTGTAGTAGTTGACCATCAACACTGACGAAAGTAATGCAATGAAATCTCGATTCCTGGAGTTGGACAATGAACACAAGGGATCCGATTTATGAAATATTTCGCCACATCAAGATTAGGTATATAGAATGTTAAAATTTTCAGGAAGGTGAAAGAAAAATAATGAAAAACATTTCGGAAATGAAGTAATTCGAAGTCCGATGTTGAAGTGTGGCCCTGTTTACCATGAACGTAGTTTTTAAAGAATTCCCAGTGAACAAAATGTGACATTTAAACGTATTATAGAAATTCAGGGAGTTAAATGTCCTGCTCGCATTTAATTTTATTCTTTGATATCCACATATTGTCTTCATTTTTCCTGTTATTAATTGCACACGAAAAGGCTATCTCAGAAGGTAATTTGATTCTAGAATTTCTTGAAATGTATTTAATTCATATGAAATTATTTGCCTGAAAGTATGCTGATGAGAGCATTTAACTAATACTGTCTAAATTTTTATGATCTAAATTTTGTCTTACGGCCTTGGGTGGCCTTAAAGGAGATTAAAGGAAAGAAGTTGAATGATGATCCGTTTACAACTATTTTTTTGAATAATTTGTTTTATTGGTGCAAATAAATCAAAGAATAAAAAGTTCTCTAAGTTGTCTTAGGAAGGGGTAAACTACTAATTTGAACTGAAAATATAGGTACTGTGGAACAATAATTCTTATATTTTACGTTTTCATTTTTCAGGTAATTTTCTTTTTGCCTCACGTTAGTTCATCAGTTGATTCGGTAACCCGTGTGACTGACCATTACTGGTAAGTTTGTATTCTGATAATTGATCTTGCATGCATAATTAAGTTTATTACATTTTTGCGAACAGGAATAAAACTAGTTCTTTGAGTATTATTTACATTATTTCCCTCGATAATAAATTCATAGTATTTTTCTTTAAAATTATTTATGTGTCCTTCATCGATGGCATTCTTAACATATAAACCTAACCGTTTTAAAGCCAAAGATATTTTCTGTATTGATGAATTTGTTTCTAGAAACTTTCCGATAGTTTTGTGATTTTCTTTCAATACGAATTATAGATGCTATCATTTCTTAACATGCAAAAGTAATTGCTTAACGATAGAAAAATGTATTAGTTACAGACGACTTACACGTATGTTACAATATTACCAGTAACTTGCCAAAATTTAATTCTAGTTCCTGGAACAATTATACGTAAATAACAAATTTTTTTGCACGAAAAAGGTGAAAAACCATCATTCTATGTTGATAGATTCCGTTGTTGTTGTTGTACGCATGTGATGGTTAAGCGCATGTGACAATGGAGTGAATTGCTTGATATCTGTCTTGCGCATCATACTGTGCAGTGATGCGCAGCTGGGACGAGATGTGTCGACGTTCCAACCTTGCAAACAGGTGCCTCGCCTTTCCGCCCGCCCACTCTTTCACTCCGACGCCGGCGGGGCGGGGATGCCACCACGGCCAGGGCCGCGAGGGGCATGCCGTTCGCAGGGCTCGAGCACGCGAGCGCCGGCTATTTTCTGCGTCGGCGGGTCTATTTCGGACGAGCGGGGCCGAAGGGAACGCTGGTGGAGGGGAAGCGACGGGTGGAAGGAGCGGAGGGTGGGGTTGGGTGGGGGCCGCCAGCAGAGGTGAGTGAGGCGACTAGCGGCGGGAACGACTGGGTGGGGCAGCAGGGGTGGGACAGTGGTGCCGGGGCAGCGGGGGCGGGGCAGTGGAGGCGGGGCCGCGGAGGCTGTCTACCAGGCACCGAGGGGGAGGGAGCGGCTCGGCGTGTCGGCGAGAAGTCTTTTGTGCTTCGGCCGGCGCCGCAGCGCGCCCCACCCTCTCGCCCCAGCGTTCGTTGGCTCCCTTCCCCGTTCTTTTCTCGCCCAGTTGGCTACCGCTGTGAACCCATCGATGCGTTTTGTTTGGATTCTCCGTCGGTTCCGATTGCTGCCTCGTCAGTCCAGTGAGGAAAGCGAACGGCGGTAGGATTTGATTGCGTTGATGAGTCCTTAAGTTGGAAGCCGAACATATGCATGATTCCTGCGCCTCCTGTATCAATTTTGGATACATGTAATCCTAAACGAAAGATGTTTTAGAAATGATTGCGAAGGGAATTATACTCAGAAATTTTCTATTTAATTCAACAAATGAGAATTCTGTCTTTTAATCATTTTTCCTTCTGAGTATCTATGTTAAATTCCCAAGAAGTAACGTTTCTTCAAACTAGTTTCTAATAGAATAACATAGAAAGAACCATTGATGGTGATAGTGTTTCAGTTTTTCGTTAGTATAGGTTCTCGATTTTATCAAAAAGTGATAGAAGGATAGTTTTTGTTTAGAATCGAACGAAATACATAGATATTGCATTCTGTATCATCCAATATCCAATATGTATCGACCAAAGCTGTTTCTTTTGAGAAGTTAATTGAATGGGTTGTACAGCAAAATTTGCGTGCGTTTAAATAAATCGTGCGTACGTTTTGTAATTATAAGTCACCATTGGCCCAAAACCCAAAAATGTGTTATTGCTTGATCGGCAATTATTCCCCAGGAACGAATTAAACTGATATAATAAAAGATTTGTAGAATTTTGTAAATTAAGTTGTAGAGAAATCTGATGCGCATTTTCGCAACGACTCTTAGCCATCTTTTGGTCTTTGAGTGTATTCGTAGAGTAATCCTCCGTTTAATTTTGTCTTGTCTCGTAAAGTCGCAGTCAGTTATTGCTTTTCATCCCTTCGGCCAAGGGCACGGCGCCGTTAGTAACAGGGGCTCCCAGATGGTCACCTACCCGGGAATCCGCGGTGTCGCTTAACTTCCGGGATTTTACGAAGCATAGTGAAGCAATTCGGCTAACGCGGCCGACGGAAATCGGCGGGCAGACACGCAGCCCGCAACACACGTTCGCTGCACCACACTGTATCGTGCGTAATTTGGAAACGGAGCATCGGAGATGTTATATATCCCGTTTTTGTGCCTCATGCCGGGGCCGCAAGTTACTTTTCTTAGGTCTCAATCTAAAAACTGAGATCTCTTAAGACCTATTCAATTTTGAATGTTTATCTCTTCTGAGTACCCCAGTTACCCAATAGTAATGATAAAAACGTGAAATCTCAACATATACGTAAAATTAGGTTTACAAAATGATATTACGTGCAATTTCATCGCCCATGGATTTTTTCTGACTGTTAATAAACGTGTAACGATATTTCTTAGGTTTACCCACCCACAATACGTAGACTATTTAATGTCAAAAACAATTAAAAAAACTGCACTATGTGACGTTTTGGAGGGAGATAAACTATATTCAGTGTTCAGAAGAAGAACGGTATTTCAGTATTTTCTCAATGGATCAAGTAAAAACGAGAAAAATGCCAGTTATCCATAATTGTCAGCAGGTGACGCCATTTGCACGTTTTTACTGGGAACCTGTGCTTCTGCTTGCTTGTCGAAAAACGAAAGCCCCCCCCCCCTTGTTTTAGCTGTTGACCATCCAAGGGAAGAGAGCAGTTAATTAAGAAAAACGTCACGAGAATTTTTGTCCGTTTACTGGCAAGTGCATGTGCAAAGCTGTTATCGCGTAATGAGGACTCACAAATGAGATAGAAACACACAGTGAGTTTCCGAACTTTTTCCGAGGGGATTGCGAGCCAAATCTGTTTAGGTCAATTCGCCCACCGCGGGCGCTGGGGGCGGTCGGCAGATTACTGCACGAACAGACCCGCTACCCCCCTCCTCCCCCTCCACCCTCCTGCATGGCGGTCGATAGAGGCACGTTAGTTCATTTGTTTCCTGGCCGCGCTCGCCTTCCCCGCCCGCCAGTCCCACCCACGCCGCCCTCGCCGCTGCAGGATATCAAGAGGATGGCGTTGTGCGGATGAGCAAACTCTTTTTCCCCGGAGACGCCGCGAAGACAAAGAGAAAATATCGGAACGGAGCGGCGATCAGACAAGTTGTAAATGTGACAATGAAGACCCCTGCTCACGAGCGTTGCGTTGACGCGCGTTAAGTAACGCGCGTCGTAGAATAACAATGTATCTTATGCAAAAATGCAAAAAGTGCTTTGGCCGTTTCGCATAAGATAGTGTTGATATACAACACTTACAATACAACGTTACTTACCGCGCGTCAACGCAATGCTCGTGACACAGGCCTAAGATTCCTGATTGAAACTGTGTTTCTTTGGGTCTACAGGGCACTGCTACGAGATATTTTAAGATATTGGTGAATATTTTTGGTTGCGTTCTGTATGAGGCTCTCCTGATTCCATATTTATTTTCTATTCTTACTGCCACATTGCCTTCAAAGGCAATAAAATAATAAATTTTCTTGCTATCTATCGTCATACTGCCTTTAAAGGCCGTAAAAAACATGTATTACGTGTCATTAATATAGCATATCCTATCAAAAAGGAAAGTTTTTAGAATGAGTTTGATAATATGCAAACGTGTTTATTTTAGTAGCCATCGGAGTTTATCAGCAAGCAAGTTGAAGGTCATGAATTTCGATTTAATTTCTGAAATCAATTTGAAATTTTGACTTTTTTGTTACTCCCCTTCGATAGACCGGGAAAATGTCAAAATAGTAGCGATGTCATGTTTTTATATGTGGTTTATCTGTGAACACTGAACCGTGATGGTTGGTATTAAAGGTATGTGATTAAATAAACAGTTGCAACTAATACTTGAAGGGAGTCAGAAAGTACTATATCCACTTTAGAGATTACTGTTTTGACTTTCTTGATCAGTCGTTTAACTTTATTTTGAGAGTTTGTTTCGCACCAGTTGCATTTCGCTCTTGTGTTTATGAATGTCAATCCGCGACTATTCCTACGTTTTAATTCTATTTACAAAATACAGTAAAAGCTGTATTAACCGACGAACGTTGCTCCCATGAAAAGTGATCTTTTAGAGGGGTGGTCGCTGAATTGGGGAATCTCTTTTTCAAATGGTCTATTATTACGGGACATTTGATATTCATCGAACTTTGTTACTAAATGAGCACGAAGTATGAAAAATGAAACATTGTGACTAATAATGCAGTCGATGGGGGTCCACGATGCAAATGAGTTAGAATTTTTTTTGTTTATGTGTTCATTTGTAAAAAAATATAAATTTTCAATATCGAAATACTTCGGGAAACGTTTTGGTAGCTCCAATATCACGATCTTTTCAGGCACTTTTTGGTTTGTGCCTAATAACTTTTTAATGTTCGATCTTAGTGCAAAACGGTTATGTACAATTTTAAAGGTCATAAAATAATTTAAAATTATTTTTCTTAAACAAATTGTAAGAGAGATTTTAAAATATTAATAAATTTTCCATTTTATTCTGAAATTGCCCTCACATTAATAAAAGTCTCTCTAATGTAGTATTTTTGCGTTTTAAGGTCATTATAAGTAAATGCGATTAAATGATGTTTTTTATACTTACTGAGGTTAAATTCACGTTTGGAAATACTGGTAAGAATGTCTGAAGGCTTGTGCGTCTTGAGTTAAAATAAACGTTCAAATTATTTTCAATTTTAGTATTCTCAATAGTTCTCTATGTATGTAGTAGTGAAGCTTCATTGTCTTGTGTAGACTCATTTTATCATTTGGATACACATGCTACATTCTATGTCTTAGGACCTCAAAAGATCACTTTCTCGCACTTCTTCGCACGATGAAAATAGATGCTAAATCAGGCGCATATTTTCTCGTCCTTAGTAACGGTTACGTAATACTATTCATATCGCCATTTCTGTCCCAATTAACTTAACTCAGTCAGAATTTTTGTAAAACCCATTACAAATCATAGAACATTATGTGCAAAAACTAAATATTTTCAAGCAAATATCAACACAAATTCGACAATTAAAACTGCATTTCATCTAGCTAAATTGTCCCAACAATGAGACAGAATTCATAAAATTGCCATCTCGCGGGGAGGAATACTTTTGTCGCATTCCAATCTGATATTTTCAGAAGGCTAACAAATGGAACATGGAAAATTAGAATACTCAAAATTACGCCAAATTACTCATATTTTTTATAAAAATATACGTGACCTTTTTTAAAGAACTGACTTTTTAAAATAGATTTAATTTAACATAAAAACGATACTTGCAATTGTATTTTTGCAATGTTGATTTTGTATAATTATAATTTTGAAATTTGTATTTTTTTGAAAACCCCTAAAAGGGATAGTGTCAATGAATGTTATTACACAGTGATGCTATAAGTCGCGAGGGCCTAATTATATATTGACACTTCGAACAAAGAGCGGGAAATTCGACTTTACTATTTGGAATTTCCCCCTACTTTTCGAAAATACGAACGTGCGCCGAAAATGGGAGCAGCAGCACTTTCTTTACCGTACTTTATTACGTACGTGAAAAAATAAAGAAATTATTGTAGCCATTTCTGAGAAAATAATTGATTAAAACTGTATATTTTTTAAACAAAATTACGCAAGAAATACTTATATTTTCGAAAAAGTGAATATGACCTTATTTGAAGATATGTTATTGATAAACAAATTTGGTTAAGAAAAAATAATCTTCACAATTGTAGATGTAGAAAGATACAAAAAAAATAATAATTTTTTTTGCAAGGTTCGAAAAATCAGGAATTTAACGAACATGAGACCTGCGCCCTTTTCTTAAGCGTCCTTTACGTTATCGGAGATCAAATGTAAAAATAATTGATGCCTTTTTTTAAAAAAATGCTTTAAAGAAGATAAAAATTACGTGTATTTGTCTCAAAATTACTCAAAATATACTCATGTTTTGAAAAAATTAAACATTACCTTATTTAAAGATCTGTTTTTAGAAAACGTATTTCATTATATTTTTTCTTCATGAAAATTATATTCTTAATCGAAGTTGTAGGAAGACGCCAAAAAAATATTGAATTTTATCAATTTTCGAAAAATCAGGAATTTTAAAGTAAATGAGATTTGAAACAGCCTCTTAGATGTCCTTCACACTCTCCAACAACAAATCATTAAATCAATTATTATCAAAAAGTTAGTGGCCATTTTTTGGAAAATTTTGAAAAAGTCTCAGGGGCTTCATGTAAAGTACCTCTCAAAATTAAAATATTGGTTTCAAATTCAAGGGGATCGCGACATCAGGAAGGGAGATTAAGGAATATCATTTGGAGAAAATCCACTGAACGGTTCAGCCGCTAGCGTTGTACACAGATGGACGGACAGACATTTTGCCGTCAATGGATTTTGCTGTATCAAGGCCCCACAAAACATGGATTTCTGGCTCCACCATGTATTGGGGGATTTTTTTCTAAGTCAGTTGGATTTATCTACTTTTTCGTTACCAGGGCCCGGCAATAAGAGTTTTTTGATAAAAATTCGCCGTTTTCCGCTCTCAGCATTATGTAACTTTCTCTATATATCATAAGCAGTAGCGAGAAAGTAAAAATAACATCAAGATGTGAGCCTTGGGTAAGCGCTGGGCTCAAATTCCGGTCGCAAGCCAAATACTCGCATGTTTTAGAGGAAGTTGATAACCCTGACTTCAGACATAGATATTCTTCCGCACCCAATGTTCTGCCAGGAAGGTAAGGTAACGAATACTCTGTTCATTCAAATAATAAAAGGTTACATTCATTAGAAGAAGTGGAACGGAAATGGATCGAGCAGTCGTGATAGTATATTGTAACTTGAGTTCCAGAATCCTCTCACCCTCCGACTTCCTCGAGAATGAACCTTATGCACTGGACATGTCGCTTTTCGTGAATTTTTATTTTAACTACTGAAAATTTGGTGTCCTGAAAGTGGTCTCTTAAAACGGTTAAATTAAGGAAATTGCTATTACGTGACTGGTCGGTGGTCGAGGAGAGAGGTCGTCTATTATCAGGGGTATAATTTGCAAACAGTGTAAGTATTTCAGTGTCCATTCCAAGAAAAAATCTGCATTGAGAGCGGTGGTCGTTTAATAGAGGTTTTTCAGACAAGTTTCACTTTTAGCTTAGTTAAAAAAAATTCAGAATCTATTTAGAAGATGCTTTTATTTTCAAAACGCTCGTGTAAAATGTATTTATAGGTTGCCAATTTGAAAAAAATGATTGTTAAATATAGATTAATTGAAACGATTAATATAAACTTATTGAATTTATGATCTTGAGTATATTAACGTTATTTTCAGTGTTAACGTGTTGACAGTCAGTTCACACTACTTAAACTTACTTTTTTAGTTTCTTTTTTGTTGTTTTTTATAATTTTTATTAGATTGTTTTCTCCTGTACGGGTGGATTATTTTATTTACGTTTTTAGGATCATTTTTATTGTAAATTGGGACATTTTTTAACTACAAAGTGTTCCTGTCTTCTGTTTTAATTCAATATATAATTAAATCAGTTGTATTCAGCATCTTGCAGAACACATGGACAGCCAACTAGGTCTCTTGTTATTGAAAAAGGAATGGATAAATAGGAACATTTTGAATTTTTAAATGAAAGTGTCTAAATAACACACTCTAAAGGGACAGATAGAAAAACATATTTTCAGTTTATATTTTATTTCTAAAGAATGATTCTTTGAGGTGAAAGGGTTTGACGTAAACAGTTTCGCGCTCATATGTGTCAATTTATATTCTCTAACAATTCGTTTAAACTCCTGAGGGAATGCGTCAAAATGGGAATTCTTTCTCCGAAATTTAATTAAGCGAAGTGCGTTTTGCTACCTCTGAATGAAAATATTTTGTTTTCTATCGTAGCTTTGTTTACCTGTTCGCCATTTTATTTAGATAGTGTATCGACTGAGTGCTTAGCTATAAAACTGCAAAAAGTGTTGCCTTCATGACGCTCGAATTTAATTTAGTTGCTGAGTATTATCTCTGCTGTTCTGATCGCTCTGCTGTCAGATTGCCTTTTCTAATTAATCAATAACCTATATTTGGACTCCTGAAACGTCACAGCTTAGCGTTTTAATTGGCAAGCAATAACAGATAACGCACGATGTGCTTTGTGGAGACTAAAAGGATTGTGCTACGTTATTTGATTGCAATTTGGATTTGAGGGAATGTAGGATCTCTGTTTATTTTAAATATTTTTATTTCCTTAATTGGTTGAAGGTAAGGATATTTTTTACTAATTGCCGTTCAGGTGTTTTGCACACGAATCATCATTGTGCGAAGATTATTTCTAGTAGATATGGCAAACGAATATTTCGTTAATATATTTTGCTTTACTGAATCAAAATTCAAATTGAATGTGTCAATAGAATTAAATCTATCAATACTCTATTCAATGACTTTTGAGGAAAATAGTAGCCTAAACACTATTTTCTTCATGAATGATATTACATTATAAATTTTTTTTCTTAGATATTGTGTCTGGAAGCATTTGGAAGCTTCTCTTTCTCTCAAAAATTATTTTTATTGAGTCAAACCATTAAGACTTATTAGGTCATTATTATCCGTTGAGGAAATAAACGCTTTTTGAACGGTTCAAAAACCGTCGTTGAAGACCGCGTCGCTCTGCGGTTCTATATTCTTCTCCCAGCAAACGGCCAGGACCGCCAGCTGGTAATGACTCGATTTTAAGGATTGAAACAAACCACGGTTAAAGCAGATGCGTGTGAATAAAGTAAAAAGTTTGTAAACGGACAAGCCATAAATATCGAATTTCAAAGAACACGCATTGTTTACTTTCATCACACTTTTAATTAAACTTGCAATAGACTAAATTTTAATAACAGAATTATAAATGTTAGTAGTATTTGTTAAGAAAGTTTGAAAACATATTTTTCTTTTATTCTCGTTTTATAAATGCACGTATGTTATGCGCAATGTCTTCAGTTCGTGGAATGACAATAATAGAAAATAAAACGGCTCAAGCACAACATAGTCAACGTTTGTTAAATAAATGTTAATCAATTCTACATGTTAATCAAAGACCTCAACTCCTCAATTTAGTTTGGAATCTATAAGTGTACAAAACAGAATATACAGTATGAGACGAAAGTATATGAGAATAACTAGAAGAATTTATCATAAATTAAAATGTCAATTTAGATGGAAAAAATAGAGAATGGATGAATGCCACAGAGTACTTGACTTCCCGTATTACTAAAAATAATGAAGTAGAAAAGGATATTAAAAGGAGAATAAAGGCGGGCAATAGGTGTTATGGTATCCTCTACAAACGTTTTAAGAAAAAGTTCTCAAAGGCCTAAAAGTTGAAATTGTACAATACTGTCGTTAAACCGGTAGTATTGTTTGGTTCTGAAGCTTGGACACGAAGTAAATGGAAAATAACCCGTCAATAAGTGAAAGGAAAATCTTAGATAGAATATTTGGACCGGTTAAAGAAAACGAAATCTGGAGGAGTAGAATAAATGCAGAGTTGGACGAATTATACAAAACGCTTAAGATAGTCACCTGCATCAAGAAGAGAGGGTTGGAAGGGATCGGACATATAAGAATGAAGGAAGAGAAGGCAGTAAAGAAGATATATTGTAGGGAGCATTGCTGGTAGGAGGAGTAGAGGTAGGTCAAAGTTAAGATGGAATGACGAGGTGGAAGAAATTCTGAGAATCATAAGAGTAAAAAGATGGAGAAGGAAAGCAGAAGACCGAAGAGATTGGGCTACAGTAATAAATGAAACTATGGCAAAACTATAAGTGCCGAAAAGCTGACAGAAGAAAATCCATTAGTGCCCAAAAAATCGCTTCTTATTGAGCAGATAATATAGATATTTTGAATACATGGCATAATTGGACGAAAATCGCCTGAGGTTTTAAAAATAATATTTTCCTTAAATATTAATATGAGTATTTCTTCCTTAACAATCGGCTAAGATTAGGTTAGAGCCAGCATTACCGCTTGCAGGAATTCTGACCGGACTTAGGGTTCATGTCCCGACATTGGCCAATTGAACGACACTTGCTGTATAGCTAGGTGGAATTCAGTCGCTGTCCGCAGGAGAATTCTGGCGGCCGGCTACTCTGATCGGTGGTTTTCTGTGGTTTCTGCAATTAATATCAGGCGAATGCCGGAGCAGTAACCTATTAAGTGGGACATTGACCGCGTGGGATCTTAGCTTCCATTTTCCTGCCTTATTATCTCCCCTTACACACACACACACACATACACACACACACACACACACACACACACACACACACACTACCACACAAGTCGGGCAACAGTTTGGGCAAGCTTAGAACTTGTCTCGGCTGGAGAGGTGACCCAAAGGGGAGATAGAGGGGAGTGGGGATTATCCTCGTTAGCTCACGTGTAGGTTGGAGCCGGATCTCACCATTCAGAGGAGAAGGAATCATCCGAACTTGCACTACACAAACGGGACTAATGAGCATAGTAGTTGACGTGCCCGGAAATATTAATGAATTAATCAAGCTCTCTTAAGAGACACAAGCTGAAGAAAGCCCCTTAAACCCTATCAGTTGCATAGTATGCTCTGAGTGACACAGATTCCGGAGGACGCAAACCCTTTATCTCTTTTTTCTTTCGAAATATAGGATCATTTGCCACTGCTATATCAGACCCATGTACTACTACCGTATTTGAAATGACGTTCTTCTTCATCTTTCGTTCTACCGCCTTTTAATAAATACTTTCCCTTGTACCACTCCCTCTGTGTTTACTTTCTTGCAATCTCTATTTTGCCATCATCATTGCATCTGTTTGTTTCCTATGAGACCATAATCTTTATTTCGTAACATCTTTGTTTTTTATTTTCGTCCTTCTCTCCTTTCAGCCAACACATTCCCCGTCCATCATTTTCAAGACCCCGCAGATCTATTCCGGCGCTTTGCCTCGCGGGCTGGCTGCGAGGTGCGCAAAAGCATGCAATCGCATTCTCTCGCTCAATGTACGTCCGGCCGAAGCAGTGCACCTCGCGGGGCGGGGCGGGGCGGAGCGCGGGCGTGGGTGTAGACGCGGGGCGTCCGCGCGCCCCGGGGGCCCCTAATAGGCCGCCCGCGGGCGTGTGAGTGACAGCCGGGGCCGGCTGGAATTAGGGCGGCGTAATGACCGACAACCGCGCGTAATACACGCTAGCGCGGCGCGGGAGGGGGCCTGGGGTGGGGGCGGGGCTCAGCGCCGCTATTATGCGTTCCCAGACGCTCCCCGTGGCCGCCTGGCGAGGTGCCGTCGCCGCCGCCACCGCTATGCAGCCGCCGCGCCCATTGTGCAACGCGCGAGAGCTAACGAGTAAATGTTCATCACGTTCCGCTGTAATTTGCGAGGCAGAAGTGTGTAATCACACGCAAAATTCCCTGGCAGCGGGAAAGACTGGGAGAGATTGATGCAAGGGCGTCAATATTTGCCAAATGAGAAGTTGAAATGACTTATCTCCAATTAAATGACTATGGAATCATAGTTGCGTATTTCAGTTTTATAAGTTTTTATTAATATTTAAATTTGTACCGATTTCACACGTGATTTCCATTTTCAGTCGGATAATTGCATTCGTTATGAGTAAATTGGTTTAATTTTTTTCATTGTCACAATTTCTTTGAACTACATAGCTGCATCATGCATGCAGGACATAGCACCTGTTCTGGGGATTAGTTCACGACTACATTACAATAAACGATTCACATAAAACGAATTTTTTCTGTTGTAATGCAATATTTTTTTAAATTATAGATTTCCCTTTCGCGGATATAAATTAATGAATAGAATTCCGATGCAAATTCTGCATACATTGGAATTCCGAAGCAATGTAATTTTTGCGGTGATACTGGGACTGTTATTAGGTTGTCCTATAGTTCAAGAATACTTCATTGTGAGCTGTTTTAAATTTATTTGATTGCAATTGCATTTGAAAGTTGCACTTATCAGAAGTTTCATTATTATTATTATTATTATTATTATTATTATTACTATTATTATTATTACTATTATTATTATTATTATTATTATTATTATTATTATTATTTGCGTATCGGCCATTTATAACCACGCTACTTGTTATTTTCTGAGGCCCAATCATATTTATCCTAGAGAGATTAATGTGTGTCATTATGAGGATCAACTTTTCGGCTGTATCCCTTGGTAAGACAAGGTTCTTACGACTTGATTGATGAATTATAAGGTGATAGAATGTTGATGAGGGAAGAAGGAACAATCCCAAAACACGACCATGCCTGCGCCGGACTCAAATTTGCAGCCTCCTCGGCACAGACGATGGCTCCCGCAACCGTCTATGCCACGGGAGCTGGCTTTTTATTATTATTATTATTATTATTATTATTATTATTATTATTATTATTATTATTATTATTATTATTATTATTGTTGTTGTTGTTGTTGTTGTTGTTGTTGTTGTTGCGTACAGAGTTATTAAATCATAATGAACTCTGCAAAATGTAAGGGATCTTTTAAAGGCACCATCGCCACGTCATAGGGTTATTCTCCATCACTGGCAACACTGCCTCGGCGGTACTTTTTCCCGCCGCCCCCAACCAACCGCATGCGCTGTCAAGGATAATTAGAATTCAGTCATCCCGCGTGCACGTCGGATTAGTCTCCCGTTTCGAAATTTCCATTCGGGCAACGGCTAATGCATCATTTCCTGTTCGTGACAACAAATCATTAAATTTACCGGAAAAGAGGAAAAATGTCTCGGGGGGACAAACGGTTTTTTCAGCCGTCGAATGGCAATCAAACGAAGGGACGTTAATGGACCGTCGCAGCCCGATAGTTCATACGGCGACCGCCGAGACAGAGCCCTGGCAGGGGAACAGACGAGCAGACGAACGCTGGCGCTTGTACGCGCACTCGCGCGTTCCCTCGCTCACCTAGTCGACGTATTCTCTGTGCATCTGTGTGAGTGTGTCTGCGGCCTGCCCTTTTCTCTGCTCCTGTGCGTGCGTGTGTGCGTTCGGCGTCGGAGACAGGTGCAGAGGTGCGCTTATCGATCCGCGGGTGCCATTCAGGAGGTCTCTGCCTGAGGGCGTCGCAATGCCCCGCCAAAGCAGCCACGTGCCCGGGCGCGCCGCCGCCGCTTGGTTCGCGCTAAATTCGCGTTACTCGTTCGTGCCCCACCAACAAATGCTCGTGCTCCGGAAACTGACCACAGAACGATGGAGACACCCGAAAACGATCATGAGAGAGAGTAATTTGCACCATCATTCTCGATAACTTATATATATATATATATATATATATATATATATATATATATATATATATATATAATATGTGTGTGTGTGTGTGTGTGTGTGAGAGAGAGAGAGAGAGAGAGAGAGAGAGAGAGAGAGAGAGATAAAGAAACAGACAGACAGAGACAAAGAGAGAGAAGGGGGAAAAGTCTTGAAGCTATGCTATTTTAATTAATAGTTATTTTACATTTTTGTATCCAATAAAACAACAATTTTAAAGACAAACTCATTGATCTATCAACTTTATAGAATTAGTGTTTTTACTACCAAAACTTTTTAGATAGCTAGTCGATCAAATAACCCTTTTTAAACCAAATAAATTATTGTATTTTATTACCTCATCACTCTATATTTAAAAAAATTATTAATATCACGAACAGTAATAAATTATAATTTTTAATACGATTTTAATTTATTTTCCTAATTTATACATGTGCGTAAAGGAATGTAATATAGTGTACTAGAACATTTGTTTAACACACGGGCTACGAACACCGCTGCGACATTCGAGGCTCGTAGGCTCACGTCACAGCTCCATCCGCCTTAATCGCTTAACTTGTCTGCGGTGCGCGTGGGTCCAGGAGAAACAAATCGTCGTCCGCCCAACCCCGCAGCCAGATCCCTAGACATCTCCGGCTGGCTTTCCGCCGACCACTTGCTCAGCCGCACAGCCCCTCCCTCACTTCCACCGCGAGGCCCCGCCAATCCACTAACCCGCCAACCGGCCCATGAGACATCTCCCATTCCGCCATTCTTCCACCCTGCCACTCGCCTCCCCACGAGCTTTCCGACCTGCCCTTCCCCGCCGCTCCGCCTGCCTTTCACTGCAACCCCCCCCCGCCTTGCAGCTCACCCGCCTACCAGTTCGCCCGCCAGCTCGCTCGCTTGCCCGCTCGCTTGCCCACTCGCTTGCTCGCTCGCTTGCTCGCTCGCTTGCTCGCTCGCTTTCCAGCTCACTTTCCCGCTGACTTGCCAGCCCGCCTGCTCATCCGCTCACTTGTCCGCTTGCTTGCCCACCTTCCTGCTTGCTCGCCCGCCCATTCGCTCGCTCGCTCGCCCGCCCGCCCACTCGCTCGCTCGCCCACCCACTCGCTCGCTCGCCCGCCCACTCGCTCGCTCGCCCGCCCGCCCACTCGCTCGCTCGTCCGCCCACTCGCTCGCTCGCCCGCCCACCCTGCGGCGGCGCGCTCCGCCCCACTCTGCGTAGTGCAACTCCATGAATAAGCCAGCGCCCACCGCGCGGCGCAGCGGCTCCCGGAACGCTCGATCTCTTCGCTGGAATTCGCCGGCGCCCCACGCTCATTCATCCCCCTTAAACAGCTTCATTCTCCTGCGGCTTCATCAGGGTTTTATTCTCCGGAATTCTTTTACTCTTTCTTTTACGCGGTGAGATATCGGACCTGTCTCTGAACCACCGTCGGGTAAGGAATCACGAGAACTGCTGACCATTAATCTTTCTCGAGTTCCAATTCATGGCTTTGTATTGTCAGTCTGGCAACATTTGTTCAGCGGCTTCTAATTGACATTCTCAGGAACATTAACGTTTGGACGAAGTAATTTAATTGCTATTACTTCCAGGACTTCGTGAAATGCCACAGAAAATGAAACTATTTTCTGGACTTCATAAGTTTATTTTCGTTTGGTCAAAGTTAAACTTTATTGAAATAAAACTTCCTTTCGCAAAGTTTCGTGAATTCCGAACACGACTCAATTGGACGTTTAACATCATGTAGTTCAGAGCTAAATGATATTCTGGGCACAGATGTCGAAATATTTCGCATACATCCACTTTTTCGACTGTTGTGTAAACTTATAACACTTCTAAATGTTATGTAATCAATTAGGAAGAGGCCTTACCTTCCAGACCAACGAATGCTTCAGGATCGACGTGAATGATAGAATTGCCATCCAGCTCCAAGGAGTTCAAGAGCGTCAGATGAGAGAAGACGCGAGCGGGCACGTCCTTCAGATGATTGTGCGCCAGGCCTAGAGAGTCCAGGTTGCGCAGTCCTGCCAACACAAAACATTGTCGCAGCAATTAACAATTTGTAACTTTACAGATGCTCATTCTTTCATTAAAATTAAAATAATCTTACAAAGCGAAATTATATTAATTTTTTTCAGCATTTTCTGCCTAGGTTTTTTGAACTTAACACTCATAATACCAATGTTATAACTGATTTTCATAATAGTAACCATTTCTATAAATTTCACTCTAAATGTAAATGTAGGTCGTGTGGTAATTGTAACATCGTCATCTAAACTTTTCCTATACATCTATTATTTGTTAATGAACTACAACATAAAAGCAAAATCACTATGCAGTAAAAATGTGACATTTTAAATTCTTTGATTTACCAAGTGTTAAAACAGAAAATTAAACGGTTTAATTCAGGAATATTCAGCGATTTCTTTGTAATTCTCTACGTTCAATACATTTCATGTCGTCTGTCACCAACAGTTATTCGCCGTTTGCTTAGCCACCCTTCAGCCACACACACACCTTCCTCTTCCGACCGATTTCCTGTGTCATGTCCGGCCGTTAAACGCTGCCACCTCCGACCCACTCGCACCGGTTGGTTCCTGCTGGCAAACACGTCTGCCCGCCGGCCCCCGCGAGTCATTTTGGGCGCGGAGCACATCAGATACAGGGCGCCGACGAAGGCGTGTCTTTTGCGACGCAGCAGCTCGGTTGATATGCTAATTTCCTGGCGCGCGCCGGCCGCCCCGCCTGCCGGGCGAAATCCCTCTGCGGCGGGCGAGGCGGGTGGGGTGGGGTGGGGCACGTTATGAGGGAACCTTTGTTTCTTGCTCAGTGCGGGGCAAAAGAGCGCGTTTCGCCCGCGCGCCAGGGATACACGTATAAAGCCGTAAATTAGATTACGGAAGGCGTGTGAATGCGCGGTCGGTTATTTCAGCCGCCGCGGAGAGGTCGTAAAGAAACGGCTGGCGTCGTCGCAGGAAGTCTGCGGGTTGCCGGCGTCGCCCACGCTCACGTTCCCGCCCTCGCCGCCCCGCCCCCCGCCCCCCGCGCCCCGCCCCCTGCGCCCGCCACCCGGCTCGCTAATCCTCGCCGCAAGCAATCTGGTGGAGCTTCGCCACGCCGCCGCCGCGCGCCGCCACTCGCGCAGGGTGGAAGGAAAGCGGCATACGGCGACGCTCCCGCGGGCGGAAGCTATCTCTGCCAAGGACTTCGTGTTGCTTGTGGGACGACGTTGAAAGAAAAAACGTGGAAGAAATCGGCATTCTTTGCATACATTTTTAAACGTTTTACTGCTTTACGTCATTTGTATCGTTGAAGAAAGCTCTGGATTGTATTTTTTGCGGGCGATACGTTTCAAGGAAAAATAAGGTAAAAGTTGCATTGCATTAAAAATTAGTATTTAAAAAAATATTCAATTTCTAGCGGTCAGTTAAAGATTAATTCCTCAATGATCACGTCTGGTCTATTCAGTAAAGTCTTACATCTTTTAAATTTGTGTGTGGGTGTGTGTGTGATAGATCGAGGCTAACTTGGGAGCAATGGTAATTGTTATGCAAACACCAAGTTCAACAATAGACGATGACTGAGATATGGTGACCCGAAGGTATATCTGCAGACGTGTATTGATTAGAGATTTGTGTAGATTAAGGGTCATAGAACATGGTGACGTATGAGATCATTCAAGTAAGTAGCCATAAATGATGTGGTTGCTATACAAGTAATGCAAATTGATGGTTTCAATTATTTAAAGCTAGAGATGAGAAATGAAAGTATTACAATTATTAAAGTTTGTAAACAAGAGAGATTTTTAAAGGAGAATCAGTGAATTGTGTATTGACAAACGTATTAATTTGTACCCCAGAAAGCTTTGATACTCTCATAATTTTGTAAAATATACGGATTGAAAATTAAAATATATAATCCAGATTTGAGGAAAATCATATTAGTTTTGACGATTGTAAGCATTCTATGAAAATGACTGGTCGATAGAACACTAACATTTAGCATTCACGTACACGAAGCAGTCGTTGTAGAACTTTATGAGGAATCGGACGGATGCGAAGGTAAACATTTCATTGTGAGCGGGCGAGAGAGATATTTATGGCTGCTCCAGATCTCCTGCAATCACATATAGGCGTAAGATGTTCTGCGATATTTTACGTAGCAGACTACTGGATTGGCATAGAGTTGAACTTTTTTATCTCTTTCTTTCAACACTAAATGATTTATATTAAAATATATTAGTGATATTATGATGAAAATATTAAAATGATGTATTGAACAAATTGGGAGACTACCAAATCTTGTTACATTTAACGTAATGAGAATGGCTCACCAAGAAAGGAACCGAATGTCTCTGAATTAAAAGAATTTACGTACCATTGAGGTACTGAGAAATAAGAAAAAAAATCGAAAAAAATTCATGTTGTCGATAGGCGCTTTTGGTGTAAATCATGAGGTACTACGTTTTTATTTTGGAACTTTTATGTACTATAGCACTTATTTGAAAAATGAGGGTACGCCGTTAAGCTTTTGCGTTATGACTAAGGAGAGCAAAAATTTATCTTGAATTCCACAGAATCCATCCACAGTGGTGTTCAATGAACAGTGTGCTATGTATCATTATCCACTATTATATCTCAGTGCTATTTCTGAACTGTGGTTCTAAAGCCTTTGAACATTGCGCATCATCCTCCGCTCTCGTCTGGCACCAACGCCCCGTGGTCGATGTTCAACGTAGATGTCTTTGATGTCAAACGCGTCGACTTCTTCCATCGTTGCACTACTTGTGATAAGTGATCGCAATGGCGGCGCGAGGACTAGGCATTTAGATAAGCTGGTATAAAGCCGCCGTCATCATTTCCTAACATCGGGAGAATTCGGATGTATCGACTTCTTTTCCCAGTCACAACTAGCAGTGAGCCTAAGAAGACGACCAACACACTTATTGCCATGGCATCACCTGTAAACCGTTCTTCAGATGCCAAAACTGTTTTAGATCAGTGTGGTCATAACGAAATGATGACTTCATAAGTAGTCTGTCTAAGTTTGGGGAAACATTGTTTCTCGGAGAGTCATTGTATGGGAAGATGTATGTCGTATCTCACAAGAGAAACTTCGGGCGAACTACCATGGGTCAGTGCACGAAATAAGGTGCATTGCGTTCTGCATTGCTCTGCTGTTTATGAAGAACACGTGCCTGTGGCATGGTCGTTTCTTTTGTTTCTTTTGTCGAGCCGACTGTAAATTTTGTTCGTGGCGATGTGTTGAAGTGTATTTCTCATCAGTTTTATTCACGTCGAATTGTTCCAACCGGATGAAGAGACACTTTGTTAAATTGAGGAACTAGAAAAAATTGCATTTTCGATAATCAGATTTTAAAAAAGAGGTTTGCGCCGATATTAAACTTATCGTAATTTTGAATTTAAATATAATCATTTTATTATTTAATAAAAAATAATTTCTTTGAAAATGATTTAAGATTTGTTATGGAATTTTGGAGCAAATTCTTTTTCTTTTGATGAAATTAACCACAATGTTTTGAGAATGTTTCATATGTGTACTCTTGTCCTTCTGTTACTTTATTGTCTAAATACAGCATCAAATTTGCCAGAATATATTACGAAATTTTTAAGTACACTTTCTCGCCTGAGATTTGAATTCGGAATATTTTTTCTCATTTACTTGTACAAGAATTGAAATAAGACTCACTTCAATACATCTCATCAATTTCTAATTACACATTTATTTAAATAAATTTCATTTTTCGTATGAAAACATAGACCAGAGAACAATATGCTTAAACATAAAGAAATAAAGCTTTAACGTGCAAATTCATTGAAGTCAAGGAATCTATGTATTCATAGATATTTTAATGTGTTGCTTCTTTTATAGAAATACCTCTTTTCAGTTATACTTATAATGTAATATCTACGTTTTTCGAAGTCGAGTAAACTGCAATTATTAAGTAGCATAAATACTGCCTTACGATAAGACTTACGACTGCATTACGACTGCGAACCAATATTTGGGAAACAGTTTGCGAGAAATATCCTATATTAAAATCTGGCAAATACCACGTAAAAGTGTTACATAAACAATCTTTTCTGCAACCGTTATAGAAATATAAAACTTAAGTAAGAAAATAAGTAATTTGCGTCCCGTTTGTGGTATTGAAGTGTATTGTGGTGTAGTGGGTAGTGTGGTGTACTGTAGTGCATGATGTGCAACTGAATCATTTTGTATGCACGCTAAGTTGTTTACAATAATAGAGATCACTAATTTTGACCGTTAAAATATTTTATTGCTCTCAATAAATATACAATTAAAATAAAATACAGTTGACTCTGGAGATAGAGAGCTCGTATGAAATAAATTTTTGGTTCTAGAAAATTGAAGTCACTGGTCACGATCCACAAAGACAAAATATAGTCATTAGAAGTTTGGGTTATAATGAACACTTAACATAATTTATAGTGAGCGTAGTAAACAGAAAAAGTATTTTTTTCTCAGTGCCATGAATACTTTTTCTAAGGTTTGAAGGTACAGGTTCTCGTGAATTATTAATGTAATATTTATTGTAAATGAAAGGGATTGAGGGAGCTGTGCCCTGAAGGAAATAGCTTCAGCTCATCAGTCTACAGCCTGGAGATTCCATTGACGCGACCAATGGTTGAAAACTAGCGAAATCGGATCTTGTTAGGATATCAATAATGCAGTCAAATGGTTTTTCAGAACAGAAGAAAACAAATGTGACGACGAATAAGATAAAAAAATTGGGAAAGCGCTCTCTGCAAGAGACATTGATTAAGATTGCACTAAGATATTTAGTGGGTGTGGACAAGTAGAATAAAATGAAAAAAAATCACGAAGGTATTGAAATTTTGAATTACAGTGAAACATTTCACTGTTCCTTTGAAGTGATCAAGTCAATTCTAGTTGAAAAACTGTGTGATATTTTGAAATTATCGGATGTAGTGAACTGGAAATGATAGTGCTCAGAGGTTCACTATAACTGGAACCGACTGTATTTATAAAAAAAATTCCTTTTGTTCCGCAGCATTACAATACTATCTCTGTACTACTTAAGTAGTACTGAGAAACTAATAATGTACCATATATGTACTTTCATTATAAAATTAATATTTTAATTACATCGATTGTGGTAAAAGGAATGGAAACGATTGGTACTAAAATAGCACGTAGTTTCTCACTCATACTTTCATGAAAAATAAAGCGAAAATTACTCAAATTTTAGAAAAATTGCTCATGACCTTATTTTAAAATCTATCTTTAAGGGACAGATTTTATTACGAAAAAAATTCTCTCTTCCCAATTGTAGTTGAAGTTGAAAAAGTTAAATTTTTGCAATTTTCGAAAAATCAGTTTTCAACGCAAATGAGACCTGCACCGTTCTCTTTAACGTTCTTCACACTATCCAACAAAAAGATTTAAGCAAATACGATTGAGTCATTTATTGGAAAATTTTTGAAATGTCCCAAGAGCTTCATGTAAATTACCCCTACAGACAGACGCGCGGAGAGACAGACGTTTTGTCGTCATTCGAGTTTTCGGTATCAAGGACCTACAAAACAGGGATTCTGGCTAACCACGTGAGAGGAGTTTTCTTTAAATTTAGCAACTGAATTTATCCACTCTCTTCGTTACCATGGCCTTGTAATAAGTTTTTCTTGCCGAAAATTCGCGGTTTTTTGTGCAGCATTACATAACTCTCTCTCTACTCTGTTGCGAAAACGTAAAAACAATCTTCTCCACCATAGTCATATATAGTTTACTGTGTTTTTTCCTAAATAAATCTAAATCTCAGATACTAAGTTGACTCTTATGAAAAATATCACATCCGGTTGACCGAAAAAAAGCCTTGGAGTTTGGTTGTGGAGTTGAAAGTGGAGTTTAAATGTAACTTCTGGGTTCGAAATTCAAACAGCAGACACCTAATGCGTCTGCTAATGAGGCTCGGCGTTGCATCGTTTTTCCGCATTTTCGGTAGAACTGTCGAGTAAGAACCCATTGCTTGGCGCACCCTTGAGTATTTTAATATCAAATGTATTTGTATATTATTCATTTAATCTATGAAATCTACTTAAAATGAATTTTTCTTATAAATTATAACCACGTTATGTAGCGGCGTAGTAATGAACCAAACCTTATGGAAATTAACAAAATTCCTGGAATGCTTGAATTATTATTGCATATCTTCAGTTTGAACAAATGTTTTGTGCTTTAGAGAGCCACATACAATAAATGATAATCGCCTGCCGTTTATTTCATTAACATTAAGAACACATGCTTACTGCGCTTTGTAGCTGAAATGTTCGTTCATTAAAAATGTTGAGTTTATCGATTATTTCTGGGCGCGCCAATTGAACTGATGCTTTCGTCAGATACATTTTAAGGAGCCGTATGTCATCCGTTGCATTGGCGAATCTTTGTAGTACACATCTGGGTGCACAGTCAAATCAATCCTTTCGGTATTAACCATGAGAAAATGGCATATGGCTCACATGAAACAAAATACTTCTAGTTCCTACACTGTTCAATTGAAAAAAAAAAGATGACCCGCATTTAGTTTACATAACTGCTACTTGTAACGCAGGAGATATATCCAAACATAAATTTTCCAAACCCGCCGCCAATTTCGTCCAATAATGGTTTCATGAACTATCTCAAGACTTCGGGAGAGTAGCATGCGTTCACCTCGCCTACGGAACAGGGAAACGAAGGCCAGAATACACATTCATGTGTGAGAACTCTATGTGGTGTACTGAAGGTCATTGTCACGACATCGATGTTCCACATAGCATCGTGTAGCGTGTTTTGCAAAAACAGCGTCTATTAGAATATATTTCTAGGGGAAACAGAAAGTTCGTTCTAACATTCCACAGAATAATATAGAATAAGCAATAAGAACGTAATTTGCTAGGTTGTTTAAAGGAAGCTCATTAACTACCCACTGTTCTCTAAATATTTTTATTTTAGCTAACATTCATGGGGTTGAATTTCATGGGGAGCAATTTCTACATACGAGGAGAAGAAAACTTGCCTGTTAATTCGTGTACAATAATTTTTCGTGTTATCTAAGCGTGCTATCCTTAGCTACAACTGCCAAAAATGAAACTCACGGAAGTTGCAGTTTCCAGTGCGAACGTAGATATAATCAATAAACTCGATTAACGAATGAACATTGTAGCTAAATGCGCTGTTAGTATGTGACATGGTATTAAGGAAATAAACTGTAGGGGACTATCATTTATCATCTGTGGCTCTCTAAAGCGTAAGATATTAGTTCAGACTGAAGATACGCAGACATAATTCGAGCACTTCAAGAATTTTGTTAATTTCCTCAAGGCTTGGTTGGTTTTGAACGTTCCTTGTTACGTCACTGAATACCGTGATTATAATTTACATCAGAAATGATTTTAAGTTGATTTAATAGGTTAAATGAATAGTACTATTAAAGTGCTTTAGGGTACAGCAAGCGATGTGTGCCTCTCTTGACAGTTTCGCCGAAAACAGAATGAAACAATGAAACGCCCAGCCCCGATGGCAGAAGCCGTGACAGATGTCTGCTGGGACTCGGTGCCCTGTTTTAATTTCGTCCCCGGAAGTAACATTTAAACTCAATGTTTGCAAAAACATTTTTTTCGAAAAAACTGGATTCTTCATGAAAATCAACGTAGAGTCTAGGGTGATTTGTTGTCACGCGAGCCTCTCGATATCCTGTATAGCACTACATAAATGAATTTTAGGTACTGCATATTTTATTAGATTACAAAAAAAACTAATAGACTGTGAGAAGAAAGAGAAGAAACAATTTGGTGGCTGGTAATAAGATTTCATCCCTGAAACTTATGCAGACAAATTTCTTAATGCTGGGTTTCAATTTAACACGACGTGTGTGAACCTTTAACCTACATTCTAGACAATAATATCTTCTTTCTTTTCCTTTCATTTTGCATATCATACAGAACCAACTAGATTTAACATAATCGCAATGCTCTTTGTGTTCTTGTGAAAAAAACTTTATTTTTTATTCCTATTATCTTGAAATCCCTTGCCTTGCCCTTCCAATTATCTTAGCTGCAGTTTGAATGGGCTGTTCGTTAATTATGTCCTTTCCATTTCTTCTAACAGAATTCGGAAGCTTTAAGAAAACTTATGAACTGTCTTGTTACACTTTTGGGTTGTTCCATTGTTTCTTATGTTCACAGACTCTTCAGAAGGTGACTTATTACCGTTTTGGCTAATGCCGCTACAACTAGGTTCGCTCGCGTTCTGCTTCAACTGCTAAGGTATCAAATTATGAACAACATCTCGTTATACTTGCGTACATTCCATTCTATTGCTTTTTGTCGTCGAGAAAAAAAAGAAAAACAATTCTCATTAGCCTACTAAGACGGACCGGTTCAGTCAAGGCAACCTTCAGAGCTCCAATTTCGGCAACCGATGGAATACAAGAAACAGATAACATTGTGCAACTACTTAAAGGGCAAACTTGAGTCTTATACGTATTCGAAAGCTAAAGAAGTATGTTAGCAACGAGTAGCATGGAAGCGCATATACTCATTCATTGACTTACACAAAATGACTTGCGATATACAGCACAATAATACCAAGACACTGTAACACTAATCTACGAAAATGCTGCACTACTAGTTGAATGCTGCGTCGCCGACGCTGTTAACTGTTTTAAATGTATTTTCATGTGTTGAAAATTTCTTTCGTACTTCACTTCTTTTATGCCTAGCTTTGTTCAAATACAGTATCTGCAATTACCAATGAATCGTAGTAGCTGTTAATGTTATACTTCCCTTCAAAACGCCAACACCCAATGGCCGTGTAAAATACCTTCATACGGGTTATGAACTGGTAATATTGCAATTTCAAAATTATAATGGCCGTAAAAAATGCAGGAATGAATAATGCTAGTAGTTAGGATTTAGCACAGCTATATTTGACGTTTTGTTTTCTAATACAAACATAAATGATCACCTGTATGTTGTTATGCGTTTTTCTTTATTGCTATTATAAGATCATTCTCTATTAGTTTGGAAAATTCTGACGCCAAGCCTTTACAACTACATTGGATTCCCCTGAGCTGCTTAACACATCCATATTTTAATCACATCCCCTATTTTTTTGGATTTTGAAACTCTTCTTATTTAGTTCATATTCTTCAAATTCAATGTTCCAAGAAAATTTTCAAATTTATTACAAAAAATACCCATGAAACATTTCGTATCTTACAAATTCTGTCGTGCAATTTTCATTTCATATGGCTAGCTTGTAAACAATGAGGGTGCCAACCTCATGGAAGGAAATGATGGTGCAGTGCACTGAAAATAAGTACGGGGTACCGGGGTTTAATCAACGCCACCTACAAGATCTATTCAGATGGCGTTGGTTTAATTCTCGGCTTACTCACTAAGAACGCAGCGCCAAAACATGCAAAAACACGTTTTTAGACATTTCTTGGAATCTTCTGGTCGAGTCCGAAAACGAACTATCAGTTCCCCATGAGGAGACCCAAATGCGCCGAATGACACCTCATATGTCTCGATTGGTGCAAGGGAGGTGGTCCAGCCGTGAGTGACGGAAACCACACTTCTGCTCACTCGTGGAGCTACTCAGATACTACAAGTATACAGGGATCGATTCTTCTGATTTAAATGACACTAATCACTGAAAAATGTCTAACAATCCCTTCTACAAGTAATAGAAACAATGTGTGATCTCAATGCTCTCATGCATAGGAACTCAGACGCTGTATAATGTAGATGATGGTTTAGGATTCGGCAACTTTTCCAATAAGCAACAATTGAGTATGAGTGTTGCAGAAATAAATCAAAAATGACAAGGATATAATGAATAAAGAACAGTTCATTAGTGTAAGGCAAACATTATTAATAATGAACATCTTAGTTTTGGATTTTTTAAAAAAAGTTGTTTTTTGTCGGTAAACTGGGTACTTTCTCTCCACGTTAGATACGTAATTGTTATTGATGAATTGTATTTTTTGAAATCGTGTTTACATCATTCATTATTTTGTAGTGTTTGGAATTATTTTTGCATGTTATGTTTTGTGAAATGAAATATCTCTTGCCCGTTGTAATTTTTAGATATTCATTGTCCTGAGTGGAAAAGTTATTTAACAAGTAATTAAAATGAGGTGTAAAAGAACATTATAGTACGCCAGTTGGATGATAGCGATATTACTCATAAGTAATATTTGTAAAAAACTATTCGTATTCCAACAGCAAAAACACTAGGCTGATATATAAAATGTAAACTTAGTATTATAAATTTGTCTCTCGTACGTTTTATTGTGGCGACAAGCTGTGCGAAAGAAGCATTATATAGTATCTTAACAATTGATTTTTTCTTAATGTAGTGTTTAAATTTCACATCCAAGCAAACTAGTATTTACTTTTTATATCTTGAAAATCATTAGAGTACCGTGTCGATAATTAAAAACTCAAGCCAATGTGGAAACTTCAGTCTAATTGTAGATGTAATTATTGTAAACCTGTCTTATTTTGTGCAATAAAGGATATAATTATTAAAAGGTTTGATCTCGATCACGGAACCGCTATCCTCCCCGTCATGTCTAATTATTGTGCCCCATTTATGTCGCTAATTAATGTTAAAATATCGTGCATGACAGGAGTTTTATTACCCTAGTAATATTGTGATTTTGGTTTTTCGAAGTTTAATGAGCTTTTTGGCTTAAGTTTTCCTTGCAAATGTCACGTTGCACGCAATTTTTACTGATTTATTACTCAAGTGCAGGAAGTAAAAAATTCTGTATTTAATGTGTTTGCATGCATACATGCTTGCATTTAGAAGAAGTTACGATTACTTTTTAGTCATGAAAATTAATATATAACAGTTCAAATCATTTAATTTTTTAAAACTATATTACTACTTTTCCATTCGCGCAGCAATTAAAAGCAATCTATACAACCATGGGTGATGCTTTTATTAGATACCCAAGAACGGAAAAATACAAAAACAATGAAACAGTTTCGATTTTGTCTGGAAAATACATGTATTTAATTGTGTTATTCCGCTCACTCTCACACTTCAAGTACCGATTGAATTCTCATACTGTGTGTGTCACTGTTAACGTCACAGCTGACGTCATTCTACAACAAGGCTACAAGAAAGAGACCGCCCGCTACTAAATGCTTGTTTTTTTAACTTTTTGACCCAACAATATAGTATTGAGATGAAAAGTATATGAATCACCTCAATTATAAAATCTCGAATATTGGTCGTAAAATCCATGTTTCAGGTTCTTTTCTGCTGTAACTTCGTACTCACGTCAGAATTAAGGTCTATTAGAGCTGTTCCAAAGATAGTTAAGATTGGTACAGGTGGAGAGGAGATACATGCAGTTTTCTGTCCAAAATTCGATTTGTCAAATCGTCTTTCTGTCCAAAAGTCGATTCCGGTTATAGTGAACTTCTGGGGGCTAACATATTTGAGTCACTATATCAGAGGTTCACTGTATCCGATGATGTCAAAATTAATTAGAATTTCTCCACAATGATTAATTGCCTCAGTATGATCAGTGTGACGGTGGTGATGCCATGATTCCAATTGTATTTTAGCACTTGGAGAGTGATATTTTCGTACTTCATTTATTTCCTTCTGTAATATTGGAAAGGAAATATTTCGTTTATCTCTTTTCAGCTGAAACCTTCCACCCAGCTCTTAATTTTCGTGCATCAGGTTTTTTGTTTTGTATTCCCTTGAAACATCTGCTTTTTTAATAAAAAAAAATTATTTTGAGGCTGAAGGGACTTTTTAATTGAGGTGCGTTGGCACAAAATCAATCAACTCCATCCTCTGACTTTTGACATCTTCGTAAAATAAAGCTATTTTTCTGATACTTTTATTCGCACCTAGGGTAAAAGCACCCTAATGACCGTAGTTCCGAACATGTTCGTCGTTCTGTCCACGTTTTGGGGCTTCCCTACTAAATTCGTTACATCATACACAAAAGACAATTAGAACACGTCTTTTTGAATAAACATTTTGCCTGAAAATTGTCAATTTTTAATTTGTTCTGTTTCTTAATAATTTATTCCCAACCCAATTTTGTTTCAATAGTGGCCACATAAAAATTGCAAAATTTTGGCAGTGGTCAGATACTTCATTCAGTTAATCGATATTCAGGATCGTCTCTGAGATGAAAAAAATTAAAAACCGCTCAAGTAGATTCCTTCACGTGACATTATTGCGTATTATATTTTCTAAATATAAAATAAAGAAAATAAACAAGTAATATTTGATCTAATTCTCTCAGACCGAAAGTCATCGAAATCCGATGAAAAATCATCAAGTTAAGGTGAGTTCTAGTTGAGAATGAGCGAGTAATGCACGGATCCATGAATGGCCGGTGCTCGTGTAGGGTTGAGAAGCAAGGTCGCCCCCGCCGTCGACCGCACTGTGGGCGCCGCGTGTTGCGCGTCCCAGCGGCCGTCCCTCATCGCAACGGCGCGTGGAGAGAGCGGCCGCCCCGACGAAGCGCGCGTCGCTCGGCGTCCCCCGCGCGCTACATCAGCGTCGCCACGCGCCCTCCCGACGCTCTCGCACGCCCACGCTGCTCCTTTGTTCTCGTCGCCCCGGCCCCGCCCCCACCCCGCTCGCCTCCCGCGGGACCCGGCTCCCGCCCGACTCTCCCTCGGGACTTGGCAATCCGGCGACAAATTCGCACATGCTGTGTTGCACGAATGAAGTCATTTCAAAACGTCTTTCTAGTTTAGAATTCTGCGCAAATGGACACGAAAGTGGTTGGTTTTCTCAGTTCGAAATCTTCAATGACGAGATTAAAATATTGTAACCACATCAAAGTATTCGAATTTTCATATTCATAGTGGATGTTAGTGTATAATCTATAAAATATTGATGAAAAATGAACTGAAACAAGTTTGGTGATGCTTACAAATTTAAAATAATGCTAAGATTTTAATTTGCGTAGAGCACCCTCTGAACTGCTGAAAACTGCCCGTACCCTTTGTTTTTCAAGTACTACATTTGATTCCAGTTTTCAGTTTCTTTAAACTACGCGCCACGATTTTCTTCCGTATTCTTCCTCCACACTCAGTGGTTTTTCTCATAACTCATTCTGGTTCTTCAACTTCCGCGCTGTCGTGTCTCCCATTGTATATCTCCGCTGCCTCCCCATCTTGACCTCGTGTCAGTCCGCAGCTCGCTGCCGCTCCTTTCCACGCTATCCTACAATCTCGTCTCGCCAAACGTGTCCCGCAGCTGGCCCCCGCCGCACCCCGCCCTGCCCCGCTCCTTATAACGGGCCCGCCGCGCCCCGTCTCTCCCCGGTCCGCTGCGCCGTGCCCTGCCCCGCCCCTCCCTGCCCCTGCGCGTATCGGCGCGAACGCCACCAGGCGACACGCTCTGCGTTTCCGCTTCCCCCGGCCCCTCCCCCCGCAGGCCGGCGCGCGCTCCTGCCGCCGCTGTCTCGCTCCCTCACACGCCGCTCGGCGCGCACGTTGCCTTCCCTCGGCCGCGCCCCGCCCCCGCCCCCGCCCCCGCCCCCACCGCCGCCGGGGCATTAGCACCTCGACGTCTCTCCGTCTGTTTGCGCCGCGACACTTTGCGCGGGGATGGGACTGCGGGGAAATCTTGGGCGGCGGCGGCGGCGGCGGCGGCGGGCGGAAAAGGTAGCAGTGCGAACGCGGGTGCGAGTGTGGGAAGGCGCGCGGAGGCTCCTCGCTCAATGGGGCGGTCGCATATCCATCAAAGGGTTTTACTGCCAAGGTGCGACACGGAGGCACGATGGCCGGAGCGGTGCCCGCACGTCCGCCCTCCCCGCCAGTGGTCATGGCTCCTGCCACTTCCGTCCCCCCCCCCGCCTCGCTCACACCGACGCAGCATTTCGAAAGCTTTTACCAGCGCCTTCGCCCTGCACAATTCTGGTTATATATTCCCTAGATCCTCCAGCTCAGCAGTGCCTACCTGCTACATGACCTCGGTTTTCTTCTTCTTCACTCTCAACACACAATTTCATTAGTCAGTGAGCTTTCATCAACTGGATCTGCGAGTACCATGATAATTTATGCCGAAATGGATCATCAGCCAAGTGGCTCTTCTCTCATCAGATACTTTTTGCGCTGTGCTAAATCTACCATCTCCATTCCCATCTGTCATTCTGTCTTTACGATTTCTGCATATTTCATTTTCCACTCGATATGATGATTACCCGAAAACTATAACCTTTTCGGTTCCCTCTTCTCGCTTGCTTCTTTTCTCTCGCCAGCCGATTCTGGATAGTTCTAGGCATTTTTATCGACACCTGCTCTTCTGTTGTTTGATCCGTCAACCTCACCTTTGGCAGTCATTGCTGCCCCCCCACCCCGCGGTTTCATCTCCTCATCCCCTCCAACGCTCCCGCGAAGGCCCCGTCCTCCTCGTCCATAAACTGGGAAATGTTTTCGTGCCGAGCGCGACCACACATGGGCCCCGCCCGACAGATGTGCTCGCGAAAGGGCCCGCGTATGTTTGCCTGAGGCGCTGGAAGTGAGCGAATATTCCCGATGACTTTCTCTGGGGGGGGGACGTCTTAGCCGTCTGCCAGAGAGACACTTCTCACGCGACGGGGAAATATTCAGAGAGCGTGAGAAATGCATCTTGAAGAAATGTAGGGGGGTCGGGATTATAAAATGATTTTATGTGTGCTACGGGAACTCTTGAAAAAAAGTAGTAAAACTCCACTGAGCTGTGGCTTGGTTCTATCTGTAGATCGTTATTTCTATTTTTTGTTATTAAACTTAAAGAAACGTCGCTGTTCAAAACTTTTATCTTTCAGATAAAACTTTAAAATAACAAATGAGTTTCACTGTGATATTTAAAAATATAAATATTTGAAATATCACGCTTTTAGCTGAACTTTGAATGTCAACATTTCTTTCGTTTAACGTTTAATTTATTCATCTATAAACATTATATGATCAAACATGATAATATATGCTGCAATACGATCAAACTTGATAATTCCAGATGTTTTTAAATTAAGTCTGTAATATAGGAAGCAACAAACTACCTAAATGTGTGAACTCATCATTTGACAATGTTTAAGCAGAAAAGCGTGCCGACTATCGACCGTATTAGAGAGGTGATGTGGCCGTAAAATGATTTGAGTCGTTTCGCTTCAAACGAGCGCTTGGCCGCCGTCCGCTGGCTTGGTTCTCGCTCGGAGACAACTCGCGAGTCTCGCCGTTGCCTGCGACGCCGCGTGGGTCGAATGAGGGGGGGGGGAGGGACAGAAAGCGGCTAACCTCGCCGCACGTAAACTACTCCTCGTCACGGAAGAGGTCTTACTACGCCGCGACCCGCCCCCGGCCGGCCGCAGCCGCAAGCGAGCGCTCAAGTATTTACGGGAGGCGCTCGGCGGCGGACGGGAAGGTCGCCATTCCTTTGAACCTCCCACGCAATGCGCGGCGCGGCGCTGCAGTTAACTTTGTTCGTTTGCCTCCCTCCCTCCCTTTGTGATGGAGTTATCCTTTAGGATACGCCGACATGAAAGTGTAACTACGTGCGTGACGTAGTGGGAAGTGCATATTTCAGGAACGATCTCCCTCCATCGGCATGTTCGAATGCGTGTCGGCAGGGCAGGGTCACCCGGAGGATTTCCACAGCTGGTCTGTGGAGCTATTTATTCACTAGTTTGGGAAACTGGCGTTTCCCGTAACAGCCGTGAGAATGAACTTTTTATGTAAGGTAGGAATACTGCATAAGGTACTGGGACCGTGCGTTCACTGGGCGATCCAGTTGTAGGTCACGCATTGGAAAGAATTAAACTGATTCTCTTTCATGTAATCGATGTACCGCGGTCCAATATTAATTGCTACCCTACAAAATTCCAATAGTTAATGTTTCAGTTTAACTTGGAAATATTTCAAGCATTGCGACGTATCGTGAGCACCGTTTTTTATTTATTGACATTCCAAATGTTCTGAGTACATGCAATGATCGTGCTTTATTTTCCTCTATAAAATTTTGCGGGTGCATGCTGATAAATCTAGAAATATGGCTATTTCAGTAAAGGAAAAAAACTGGAAATTAAGAGAGATCATTATGAGAAACTTTAAACCTCATTTTCCTACACAATTTTGCAATATTTGTCTCACGGCTAAGTTCTTGAGCACTTTCCAATATAAGAAAAGTACTTTTCATGCATTAAAAGATAAGCAAGCAAATCTCCATAGTTAAAGTCCATGCTTTTTCTGTTTCTTACCATCGAAATCTCCTTCCTGGATGGAGCTGATGCGGTTCTCCTGCATCTCGAGTCTCTTGAGTGACTCGAGGATAGAGAGCGCCTCAGTAGGCACGCGTGTCAATTCGTTCCCGCCCAGGTTCAGCCGCTTCAGCTTCCTACAAACAAACACAGAAAAAACGTTTACTTTCTCGTATACGTAAGTATATACTGTGTAATACACGTAGTATAGACAATGTTATGTAATGCTGTGCGAAAAAACGGCGAATTTTCGGCAGAAAAAAGTTCATTCCAGGGCCCTGATAACGAGAATGTGGATAAATCCAGTTGCTAAATTAAGAGAAAAAATCCTCTAATCCGTAATGTAGCCGGAATCCCTGTTTCATGGGGTTTACATGCCGAAAAACCAATTGAAACTTTACATACTGGGGTACTTTACATAAAGCCTCCCAGACTTTTTAAAAATTTTCTCAAAAACGGCTTCCAATGATTTCTTTAAATTTATTGCAAGAATAGAGTAAAATTCAGTATAAAGATGGTGTAGATTGGATTTTCACGGTTAACTCCCAATTTTCGAAAATTTCAAAAGTTTGATTTTTTTTCATTGTCTTCCTACTATTATAAATTTGAAGATAGAGATTTTTCCTTCAAATGAAATTTGTTGCCCATAAATACTAGTTCTTTCATTAAGGTCATGTAGATTGTTTTGAAAATTTAGTAGTTTTCGTGCAATAGTGCGTACAATATTTGCAATTTTAAAAAATAACAAAATCAAGATTTTCTTAAAAACAGCTCCACATTTTTTCTTTAAATGTTTGGTAGGGGTCATGGCAAACGCGATATTGCTAAATATAGTATAATAATATTAAGCTATATAATAATAATAATAATAATAATAATAATAATAATAATAATAATAATAAATTACACAAGACGGCACAACTCCCCACGGCGATGTGCAGTACTGCATTCAGTTGGATTCATCTGCACTACAACGTACTGCACTGCGTTTCAATGCACTTTAGCGCACTTCACAACACCTTGCTGAATTCAAAAACACTTAAAATTGCGCAAGTTTTCTCTTTCTATACGGAAGATTCTTAAGGTGCTTAACCTATTGTTACTTAAGTCATCCCAACTTATTTTTAAAAGTGCGGACGTATAAGAGAGTGTTTCAGTCGTCTCATATATTATTTCCGTAGTATAAATACCTTTTGCGGCTCTCACACGAAACCAGTCTTTATTAATGAGAGCTCCAAACAAAGATAATTTAGAGAGACGTGACGTAATGCACTATGACTTTAAAAATATGAAGGATTTGTTTAAAAACACGCATCTAAATATTCATGTCAAATACAACCCGCAACATTCGGCCGGGTTTTTGAATCTATTTCTCGTTAAATAACTCTTAAACGAAATGATTTAGGGCTTTAAAAACTAAACTTTTGAGGCCAAACGCCTCAAAGAAACGTTTATCACATCGTAATCTACAGGATGAGATCTTGAACATTATATCATTTTTGCTGGTTCGACGCATCTCGATTCTATCCCATCTGTTCAGAGCCTACCGAATCTGCCACTGTATGTGAAATTAAACTAATTACTTGATATTGTTCGTGATTGAATTACACGGGTGTACCTCTCTGCTTGATAATAACGTTAAATAAGAATAGTTTGTATTGACAAGGGTGTATTGTATTGTTGTCAATTACAAGGAGACATATAGAACAGGTAAAGGAGGATAACATGGTCTTGAAGAAAAAGATATATTACAGGCTTAACATGGAAATGGAGAAATAGGGAAGAGGGTGGGGTTTAACATGCGAAAGTTCTCACACGGGTACGCTAGTCTCTTATATTTCTATTGACGAATGGAAACTTTTCTAATATCTGTTCTTTGCTCTTTTTTTAATTTTGTGAATATGGCCTCCTCTACGTACGTTGGCTTGCTTATAATATTTCAAATGTCCTACCAAGCCCTACCAAGCCTCCAATTGTGCCTAACGTACAATTTAGCGCAAGACCTCGATTTAATTTTTTCTGTTTTCGTGGGGTTTTCTAAACTTTCGTAATGCGTTTTTCTTGTACATAATATTGGAGGCTCTATTTTGAATTCTGTCTAGTTTTGCTTTACAATAAATTTTATATGGATCTCAAAGGGTCAGTATTTCGTAATAGCTCTTAAAGAGATGTAGAAAGTTTCTCTTTCGCATTTATCGTTTTATATTATCGCTTTAATGTTCGCATTACTCGACTTCGACGTCATTTTCATAACATGATCAACTTGATCATCTTACACCAACTTACTCGTACTGAATACCAAGGTATACACACACGATACAACAAACACGACGGTACGTGGAATGAAGTCGTCAGCTAAACAGTAATCAGCTTCTGCTTACTTACGACCTCGGCCAAAAGTAATTGCTTTACTTTTCAATTGATTAATTTTCATTCCACTTGCTACACTTAACTAACGCAAGCTACGTCATGTTGCATAATAATTTTTTACTTACTTTTATACTTCATACTTTGATTTAATTACTCCATATAACTTGCAATCGTCATCAAAACATCTTACTTTCGAACGTAAGTTAAATGGGAGATCATTGGAAAAAGCTATGAAAAGGAGAGATCCTATTGCACCTTCTTGTGGAAACCTCTGTCGTAATATACGTTGCCAATATTAAAAACCTATGCCCCACCTGAACAGTTTACTGTCACTAAATAGCTCGTGAATTCATGCCTCCACCACACACGTGTATCTAATTCCGATTTCATTAATTTCTCGATTTTGGAGTAATTTATGCTATAGTACATTGAATACATTGAGCACACTGTCTTATTTTTAAATATTGTAAAATTTATATCTCGATCATTTGAAAAATATTATTTACGAATAAAAAAAATTACTACAAACACCTTTCAGCGAAAGTATCTTTACATCTCAAATATTTCGAGGTATAGCTGAGTTTTCTGGATTGTAAAACTCAGTTGCATGAGTCAATGAAAAAGAATCAAATCACCCAGCGCCTTGATGTAAACATGTGATTACCAGTATGAGTAAACAATCAGGTTTTGTGGAGCTTCTCTTTCCAGAGTACACTCTTGCTTTCATTCTATTTGCATTTCATTAAGTCCATCCTTAGCAAGGTGATAAGAATGGAACTCTATTGATTTATCAGTTATTTAACAACAAACAGCTCTGACAATAGACTCGATGGAAGGAAAAATGTAGAAATAATATGAAGATAGCTGTTTTTCAGACATAACATGCGAAATATGGACGTATTTTTTGGTGGAATTTCTTTTGCTTTGTTTCTGAAAAGCTTACTGTCTATTTTGTTCAATCTAAATGAAATTGAATACATTCTGTGTATTTATTTATTGTTGGGCAATATTTGAAATATTTTTATTCATTTCAGGGTAAAAGTCAAATGTAAGTCAAGTAGTGTCATTTATGACACTACTTGATAATGCGTGTAAACTCCTATAATAATGCGTGTGAAGATGACTTGTTTTGAATACTATTGAGATATCAACTGCCGTGACATCGTGAAATAATATAAGAGTTACTATTTCAAAAGCTGTGTGATATTAATTCGTGACGGTCGAAAACTTTGAACCGACTGCCACTGTCAAAGAGGCTTGCCAGCGGCCAGGCAAGCGTTGGCGACTGGCATCGAGAGGGCGTCGCGGGCGCCGCAACGAGGAAACTCCGGGATTCAGAGTGTGGTCGCTCCACCTCAGGGGGATCGCGATGGCGTAGATCGTCGTGGTCTCTGGTGGAGTGTCGTAAACGATCACTCGGACCCTGAGTCTCGCGGCGCCGCTCACGTCGTTAGCTTGACGGTGCAGGCAGTGAGAAGGCGATGCTAAGCTCCTGGTAGTCGTGTTCGCCCGGCTATCTACCAGTTGGGCCTGTAGCGCGTCGACCTTTGGGCAGGATTGGGTGAAAGGTGTTTTCGGAGTACTTTGGATCCCACTTTAAAGTTCGGCGGGAAACTAGATCCCCCCCCCCCGTCAGATTGCTCAGGTTCCGGCGATACCCACGTCGATAGCTGGCGGCAAGCAATGGGAAGTCGGGATGGGGGTTCCCAGCCGCCTGGATCTTAGTTCAAGTGACCCCCAGATGGGTTATCGGACAGTCCAAAGGCGTACTTTTGAGTCTGCGGGGGGTGAGGATAGGGACTAAGGCCCAGGAGCCCACCCTGGGGTTAATCCCCCTGGTAAATGACAAGTGCGTGATTGGTGCACGGTATTCAAATACAAATCCCCCTCCCCTCAACCCGGCGGCGGAGAGCGGCGAAGGAGCACGACGGTCACGGCACACTCTTCTGTTAGAGATTGACGAGTGAATACTTGAACCAGGGACTTGCAACTCTTTATCAAAACCGGGGACAAAGCTGGAGGAGGCGGTAGTATCGCAGGGTACAGCTGCAGGTTAGGCTCGCCAACTTCCTCACATAAAAATTGGCTAATTTGTGAGAAATACGAAAAGTGTTTTCCAAATGCTAAATTATTCATAATATATACATATAAGAAACCATTCAAGAAAGCACGAACATCGACGTTATATTTTGAACCATTACGCGCCTGCTTGCGTCTCGCGAACCCACTCAGTAGCCGTGCACGTTTTAAGTGTCTTTGACAGCAGTTCAGATTTTAGGTCCTGTAAGAAGGTGCTGCAGGAGAAGGTGCCACTGTAATGGTCTCCAACACGTTATGGGAGTCGGAAGTCCCTGATTTGAACGGTCTTTGTAATTGTATAACGACCCTGCTCTTTTTTGGACTGATTCTGTATTTGCAGTGACTCGGCTTCGTTTTTGGCACCCCGGAATACTTGTGTTTTTGATTAACGATTCTGCCACTGCGAGGTGCAGTCGTTATTAAAGATGTTTATTCTGATTCAACGTTTTTTCCCTGATCATCTTTGGTGAGAACATTAGTTTGATAACTTAATGACATTAAGTATCAAATTTCATTATGTCGTATTATTTTCTCATATAGAACTGTATTGATATTATATTAATTCATTAGATGTCTGTATAGATATTATATTAATTCATTATATGTCTGTACAGATATTATATAAATTCTTAGACGATATAATTCTGTATTTCTTGGTGTTTATTTCACCTCTTATTTAATTATCTACTTGAGATATTTCTGACTAATATATTGGTTCCCTTCCTATCTCATCAGGGAATAGTCTCCCTCCATTATACTGACACCTTCTGCCAAGTTTTTGTATTGAATACTTAGAAGATGAGTCTCCTGCGTTTTGCTAATCCCAAATTGATTAATCAAGATGCTTTTAAACATAGTTGCATTGGCGGGAGATAAGATGCGGTTTTTTTCATAGCATTACGTTTTTATATTTATGTCCTTCAGAGACCGTAGCAGGTGTTTATTTTGTGACCTCACTCGCCTGGTGGTTTATAATCAGTTTATCAAAAGTTATTATTCATGAAGTTTCATTACTGAATTAAAAGTTATATGAGTAGACTTTCTTAATCGATCGAGCTATGTTGATCGTGAATTTCAAATAGAACTATGCGAGTTAAGCTTTTTCACACGAATCGATTTTAATAAAACCGACTCTGAAAAAACTTTGTTTGATAACAGTTTATGTCTTGCGATTGAGAACTCGTTTTGGAGCTCTTATCAATGACGCTCGTAAAATGTTGAAGTTATTTTGCTCACCTTGAAGGCTCGGTTTAATACTCAGTGTGATGATCTGCAGTAAACATTCTAGAGCCCTGCTACCTTGATTCATACCTGCTGATCCATGCTATTTTGTTTGTTGTGTAAGCACCGTCGAAAGAAGTATCATGAGAACGATGTATGCTCGTTACTGAATGTCTTGTTGGAAGGGGTGCGTGTTTCGCAAAAGGCGATGCTATCTTAGTTTTTCAATACTTCTAACGAACTGAACACTAAGTATTAAGCACACGGGGCCCTGAGATAATAGGTAAGCTGTCTCTTTTTATCTTAATGTCCGATCTACATTTCGTGTCTTTGTTTCGTATTCTTTGGTTTCATGATTGTATAACGAATGTCTAAAGAATGAACATTTGAACTTTTTCACTCTTGTCCTTGTAAGATAATGATATTAAACGTTTTTATTAAATTTAAGTTAAGTACAAAAGATAATCCAAGAACAAGTTGTGTGATGGAAATTTGGCTGCACTATGGCCCAACTTTTACACTTACTTTTGACGACCAACACACCGGGAGAGATGGCTCAGGGCATCAACTGATTTCATTGCAATCCCTCTGACCGGGATTTCCTAGGCTCGAGTCCCGACGGTATCAGGATTTTTGACACTAGCTTGTCAGCTAGGTCGAATTCAGTCGCTGTCTGGAGGAGAATTCTAGCAGCCGGCTGCTCTGATGGGTAGTTTTTCGTGGGTTCTCCGATCAACACCAGGCAAATGACGGAGTAGTACCCTACCAAACGGACCACGGACCGCGCACGATCTTTCCTACCTCTTCCTTGTATCATCTCCGCTTACACACACACACTTACACTAACATGCAGTACACGACCACACATTCCCGAAAACCGGTCGGGAGCTTCGAGCTTGTCCCGGCTTTTTTCATCTCCAATGAAAAAACATCCACTACACTTACGGGACTAATAACCTACTTTTTTGACGCGCCCGGAATCACTAACAACCATCCCTGACGAACAACACATGTGGAGAATCCCGAACCCCAGATCGGAAGGCACACAGCGCATGCACGCGTTGTTCGCTAACACTCCGAAATCGTTCGTCAATACTAAGTGTGTAAATGTGGATGGGGAGGGAGGATTGGCTGTTTAATGCTGCACTCTGGATGAAAATGTGATCTGTGCGAAAGAGGACTGCATTTCACCGAACATTAGTTTCCTAGAAAATGAAAATTTCTCTTCTCTTTTAGGACAGTCTGTAAGCATGACGTCATGCTTACTCAGTCCAGTGAATGAGCTCCTTACACCAGCTGTATAAATTATTTTCAAGAAGTGAAAAACTGTTGAATAGCTAGATTTACACACATCTATATTTTTAATTTTGGTAATGGATTAAAAGTGCGAATGAGCACTGCACTTAAAATACCACGATGTACCTCATTTGATTTGGTATTAACTGAAGATCTCTGGAGAATAGTAATTTATGTACCAAGGGCATTATGAGGGTTCTAATGTTCAATCGGCGACAAAATTCCCGAGGTCTCTTTGACCCCCGAGATTATTAGAACCAGTTTACGGCCATGGTACATACAAAATTTAATTTTTTAGATAATTTTAATGATTCAGATTTAATTCGTTACAAATTAACTAGTAAACTTGACTCGGTTTGTCTTTTCATATTTCCTTCACGTAATTCCCTGAAGGCATGTAGACACATTCAACTGTTTTCGTATTTTCTTCGTAACCACGGTCGTCTTAATACGTTGTAGTGCATACGGAGCCCCGTCTCGAAGGCAATAACAAGCAATATTAGTAAATATCACGTATCAGTAAAAAATAAATAATTTGAACGTTTTACTTTTAAGACCGAAAATCGCCCTCTTTAACCTGTGATACACATCACTGCTTATTGATAACGCGTCTATTTTGTTATTAATTCAATACAGTATACTTTAATTCAGTAATTGAAGTGGCTCAGGGCATCAACTGATTTCAATGCAGTGTCTCTGACCAGGAGGTCCGAGGATTCAAGACCCGACGGTGGCGGGATTATCCACACTGACTAGACATAGCGAGGTCGAGTCCAGCCGCTGCCTGGAAAAGAATTCTGTCGACCCGCTGCTCTGACCAGTAGTTTTCCGTGGTTTATCTGATCAACAGCAAGTGAATGCCGGAGCAGTACCCAAAAAACGGGCTACTGCCAGTGAACTATTTTTATTTTCTCTTCCTTGTCCTACCCTCATCCCGTTCTTAAACACACCTAAGCTTCCATGCACTACACTTGTTTGACTGAGTGCTTGTCCCGACTGGGGCGGTGGCCCGATGGTGGAAGATTCCTGGATAAGAAAAACCCTGCTAGAACCTTTGAAAATATAAAAAGCTGCTTTTTATCATGTTATGAAACCGAAAACTGAAGCATTACGTGTGTTATTTACTAAAGTGTTAATTCAAGTTTTCGCCTCGATTTGATAGCTCCCTGATTAATTTGAACGAGTACAAATGCACTAACGCATTTTCTCTGTTACCAATATTTCACTAGTAACTAATTTTTTTTTCAAGGTGGTAGATACGTCTCAGTCTTTCGTAGTTTTCAGGTGAAAGAAGCGGAAAACTCACTTTACTGCGAGAACGGGATATTGGGGAAAGTTTCAATCTCAACTCTAGCGCCATCGGAGGTATATTTTGAAGAAATGTTAATGTTACGTCTAGTTGATACGCAGATTGTTTGGCTGCAGGCCTGCCCTTTACACTAAATGAATAGAGAAGTCTTATGTCATATTTTAGAAATTAAATGAAGTTTTGTGTAAATGAAAAAGCCTATTCAAACCAGTTTCGCAAAATAAAACTTCGTTTAATAGCACTTACTTCAGCAGATGTTTAATAAATTATGATTGACAAAAATTATGCTCCTCAGGTTGCACATGGACGGCGTGCTAGCTTTCCTTGATGCGATCCCGGGTTCGGTTCCCGGTGGGAGCAAAAACAGCAGTAGCTTGCCGTTGCAATCGACTCAGTTCCTGTAGACGTGTGTTGAAAGAAAAGCTCAGGTAGGTCAAGTATGCCAGGTGTAGATAATAATGAAAATACGTCATGGTCGTCACAGGCTATCCTTAATTCCAGGTGTGGATAAAAAATAGAAATATGGTCAAGATCTGGAAACACCGCTAGTTAGGGAAAGTCGGAAGAATCCGACACTAAAATGCCAAGTGCATACTCATGAAACCATGATTATAAAATGTAACGATAACCTGTTTTCTCTGAACGTTATGTTGTGCACATGTGAATTCGCGCTGTCTAAATACTAGTCTATTCTTCATCCCTTGTACCCATGTACAAGCACTTGGTAGGACTCGCAGAAGCCATTCTGCTGCTCACCGACGGCCGTTTCCGCAGTATGAACGCCTGACTTCCGCGCTAATGTGGCATTGATATGCATGGACTGTTGCAGCCACCGTTGCCGCCGTCGCGTCCGTTAGTTCCCCGTACCCCAGTCCCGACCGCTTTTGTGGGAGACGGCGCAAGATTCGCTTACTCTCATATGCGCTCTCCGCGCTGTCTCGCGCGTCGGGCCATTTTGGTAGTTCCTTTTATCTGCGAGCATTTGTTGCATAATTAAAGCGCTTCTTCGGCGTTTCGGAGGGAGCTGTGTGAAAAACCGTTTTTTTAAAAAACCTGACGAATGAATAGAAAATCTGCGCGTACCGGTGTTGAGTTTACCTCCTGGGTGGCGGAACTACGAAAGGAGCCGAGAGGGAGGTGATATAATGGAGATGAAATGGGAGCCTTTGAGTAAAAGAAGCGCTGGCTAACGTGATGCGAATGTTGACGTCGCGATGCAGCGGAGTAATTCTTTTCGGTTCGTTTGCGTGCCGAACGCTATCGTGCCAAATACTTTAAACTCATCGCCAACAGAAGGCTATTCTGATTTTACACGCTCTGTTGCTATAAATAATAGACTAATGGGTATTGAGGAAAGTGTTTGTATGTGTGATTGTGCTCGTTACGTCCACCCCGTCTTCATTTTTGGAAATAAACTCACTGCGTTTAATTCTTAAAATATGAAGTGAGGACAAATTTTCCAGAACTTCTGTTTCATTCCATTTTTTAAAAATTAGGAATAAATAAAGACTTTTACTTTTTAATCGTATTATAGTATCGATTGTCTCTTTTTACCAGATATTTTGAACTTAAAATACGTCGGAATGAATACCGAAAGTTTTGAAATAATTTATTGTTCTTTCATGATGCTAATATATCAGTTATTACCTATGTGTATAACGTAATGACTGAAATATTAACGCCTCCCCAGGCTTTTACTAAACCCACAACTTTGTAAATAAATAAATAAATATTAGAAATGTTTCGTCAAAATAAAGGAATCGTGAATATTATCCCCTTTAACTTTACCCAGAAGCTGTTTAATACTTGTTCTACTCTCCCATCACTAGCATCCTGCCATCTGTTAGTGTTGACGAATCCCCGTGACGATAACACTTTTGTGTGAGGAGCAGAGCATGTGTTTGTTGCACTTACTTCTGGACGCCCTTGAAGGCCTCCTGGTGCACGCTGGAGATCTTGTTGGCGTACAGCATGAGGATCTCGAGCGTGTCGAGGCCCTCGAAGGCGCGCGCGTGCAGCTCCGACACGCGGTTGTGGTTCATGTTGAGGATGAGCAGGTGGTGCAGCGCGTGGAAGGCGGTCGTGGGGATCATGGTCAGCCAGTTCTGCGACAGGTCCAGCTGCGTCAGCCCCTTGCCTGCCGACACGAACCATTCACTCGAAGGGATCTCATCCGGCATCTACGCCGTATGTGTCTGGGTTTGGGTTGAATCAGATAAATATATTAAATTGTGGAAATATGTTTATGATTTTTTTAAATATTGGTCTGTTCCTGCGTTCGAGATTCTCTTTCACAATTTTTTAAGTTAGATTTCATACTGTTTCACATTAACTTGCCAGTAGAAGTGATAAAATTTTCCTTTCTTAAAAAATGACATTTTTATTTTGATGAGATACGTTTTGCATGTTATTGTAAGATAAACGAAAGTGGGGAAAATATTTTCAAATGAGTGAATATCCGATGAAATGTGTTTATGGATTTGTGTTTGTATTAAGTAATACTTGAAACTAAAGTGAAACATGAATTCTAATAAATTTGTAGGAAGTCGGAAATAAAAATAAAACATTAAAGGGAAAGCATGAGTTTAACTGACGAGATATATTTAGACTATGAATGTACGTTGAGGCTTTCACAGTTAAATAATGTGTATTGTAAAGGGATGTAAGCATTTTCATATAACACTAACACTTTTAATGCATGTGGTGTACGAGCAAAATTAAATGATATTGAATAGCCATGTTTCTTTGATCACAACATTTCATACGGGCAATAATTCGTTTTCGTACGCATGGAGATTGGTTTTACTTCTATATTCATTTTATATCGTCGGTTTGGTTTATTTAGGTATCTCCCCATGACAGTAGGGACGGGGGCATTAAACAAGTTATGTGTAATGAGATTAGTGGTTGTTACACTCGTTATTTTAGTAAGGAAGAACAGCGTGCGTGCTTTGTGTATTCGGGGCAGACAGCATTACAGGGACATTACTTTCCATTACGCGTGGATTAACGGCAATGGTGTTTCGCTCCCGCTTGTGTCGGACGTTGTTTCGCTCCGAACCAGGCTTACCAGCAGTTGTGGGCTTGAAAGCAGTACCATATACATGTGTCGCTACACGATGAACAAAAAATTCCTGATTATTCCTTGCGTTTGCTGCCGGTTATACATACACGTGCAGTTTATGAATTTGTTATTTTTCCCCCTTGGATCTGCTAGAGACTGTGGGAATAAGTTTTTAACATGGTTCGTCACTTTCTTTGTGCGGAGCTTTCAGCGAATTCTGCCGCTGCCTGTTATTTTGCTGCGTTGAACCGGTAGGGAACAGGGGGAGAGGCAAGCTGTTGAGAGAGATGTTTTGTTTTTTTATTCCGAAGGGCGGAAGTGTTCGAAGAACATTAGGGAATTAAATTGAGAGAACAGCGGGACGAGCGATGCAAAGTAACGAGGGGTCTGCTTTCGAAAGCGCGAGCAACCATGATTGGTGGAAAATTTCCCCTCAAGGAGAGCTATATCCTTTTAAAGAGAATCGTCATGAATGTTAAATGGATGTTTTAGTGTTAACATTGCCGTTCGCCCAACACTAAAAAAATGTTACCATTTAGAAAATAAAAATGTATCTATGTCCATTTTCAAAATTAATTATTGTAACTTTAATTAAAGAAATGCACATGCATACTCGTATTCAGAGCATGCATTTATGCATTAAAGAACAGCATGTAATTATTTTCTTAACAGCTTTTTTCTAACATGTTTAACCAAAATTATTGAAGAAGTTGGCATGTAATAACATGTAACAAATAACTGGACATATTATAAAGTTCTTTCATTTGGTGCTTCCCAATTATTTATTCTATTTTAGTTTTCATGAAAACCTTAAAAAAATTTTATCAGGGCAAGTAATGAATGATGTCTACTTGGAAGTGGTAAAGTTGTGAAAAGGTGTAATATTAAATGTTTAGTGATCAATTTCAGTATATTTTTTAGACCGGTATCTGATACATGCTGTTAGAGAGCAAGCATATCATCTCTGAGGTTTTGCTGACTGGAAATCGATTTGAGCATATGGTTTGCACATTTCTCGGGTTTTAAAATTTTAATTAATAAATTTAACAAAAATCGAGTTTTCATTTAAACAATAAATGAACGTAAAAGGTTTAAAATAATAAATGAAAATGATAAATATATTTTTAACAAGAGTGTATATTTTGTATGTGATTAGCCAGCGTCAATCGGTACTTTTTGATGGACATTATTCAGTGACAACAGGGCAAATGCGGAGGACGAGGAAAGGACTTGTTTTGTACTCACCTATGGAGCTGATCGACGAGTCCTCGATGACGGAGAGGCTGCTGTTGTGGATGGTGAGATGGCGGATGTCCAGGCCGAGGAACACGAAGCTGGGCAGCTTGTGCAGGTTGTTGTGGCGCAGCTTGAGGTAGTAGATGACCGCGCCGGGCGACTTCTCCTTGAGGGCGCGCATCGCGTCGATGATGTGGTGCGAGTTGGTCTGCTCGCAGATGAGGTCGAGCCCGTTCTTCTTGACGTTGCACGCGCACGGCGAGATGTCGTTGGGCGGCGGGCAGCGCAGCATCTGGCCGACGGCGCCCGCCCACAGCCACAGCCAGCACCAGCCCCACAGCAGCGCGGCCACCGCGCCGCCCGCGCCGCCCCGCCGCCGGCACGACCACGCCCACGTCTCGCCCATCTGGCGACAGGCAAAGCACAGTCACACCGAGCGTTAGTTGGTTACTTGGGGTTTCAGGGTGCGTCATTAGTGCCGTAAGTGTAGTGCATAATCACGTGTGGTGGCGGTAATCTTCCCTCACTGTGTATGGCAAGAACCGACGCCGACCTACCTGTCGGCTTGCAGAGGTTTCCTCAACCACGTATCTCCCGCCAGTGGGGCACAAGTGGCCAACCTCAGCCAAAACAGACTCTAATCTCCCGACCGGTCTCTCGACATATGTGGTCATGTTGCAACTTACTTGCACACGCATCCAAGTGTGTGTGCAAGTAAGGGGCGAGGAAATATTGCACGTGGTTCGTTTGTTAGGGTACTGTTACGGCATTCGCCCGGTGTTGATTCGAGAAACCACGGAAAACTACATTGAAATAACATCAATTGATGCCCTGAGGTGGTGTGATACTGTGAAAACATGTTCGTGGGTTCATTGGTATAACGGTTAGCGAATCGTGCTGTTGACTCAAGTTTACGATTCTAACCCGATCGAAGCCGAGGATTGTTTAAGGGCGGAAAAATCCTCCATACACCTTCCTTTGGAGGAGAAGTGACTGTCCCGTATAGTAGATTTACTACATGTAAAATATCCTCAAGCCTAAAAATAGCTTCTGAGCTAAATTCAAAATCCCTCTTTCTTCGCCCGAGATGATATATTCCTTCTCCTCTAGATGGTGAAAGGAGCGTAGCGAAATTTGCGTGATCAGACGGAAGAGCGACCCTGATAGCCGGAGTCTCGGCACGAAAAATAAGGCATTAACTAACCTGTCGGGCTTAACAATTTCTGAGGTAATTTTGGTTTTTGTATGTTTTTGTCTGCAAATAAAATTTGGAGCTCTGGTTGAAAATAATTATTTTCTGGTGGCAATCTGCAGTTGCTGTGTATTTCTTTGACGTGGTTGAAAACCGTAAAATCTTCCTTTTGGTGCATTTTTGCGTATTGCATTTATTATATAATTTTATGGTGGTATCTACGTACTTTTAATCTACTTTTGACACTTCTTAAATTAAAAAGGGTGATTTAAGGGTCATTTGCTGAGGGATGTTCTTATTAATGAATAAGTCTTGCAGTTTATGTATTAATTTTACTTAAGTAACTATACTTAAGAATTTCAGTAAAATATCTCTGGTGTAATGTAAATAAGTATTTTTTATTTTAATAAATTTGTTAACATTAACGTTGATGTGCTATTTTTCGTTACAATCAATGTCGAAAAGATATCTTTACTCATTTTAAAAATATTCGAATTTGCTTATATTTTGTAATCAGAACCCAGGAAAAATTATTGTAGTGTGTTGGGAAGAAAAAGCATACAATATTGTATGTCTTTCGTATTCAGTGATTCAGTGATATTCAATAGGGAAGTCAGGGTAGTTAATGCAAAAAAATTTCGGATGAAATCACATTGCTTCTTTATGAATTCAATAATTTATCTGTATGAAGTCGGGATGTGTCATCTGAATGTTCAGCGATTGAGTTGGAGATGCTTCTCAATCGAACACACCTTTTTGTTTAGTTATGCTGTTCCGTTAGACACGTGTGTACTGCAGGTTGCCGCGTAAATCCAAATCGCATTTCAACAGATTCAATTTTACAAGAGTTCTAATTGAGTGAGTTATACTGTTATAACAGAAGGATTTAATTCCTTGAGAAAAGGTGCTGAATATTTAATTATTAAAGTTATTTTATTAAAAAAGTTTTTTAATTGTACTTGGGATTTTAGTTTTCTCTCGTAATGATAATGAAATTTATACATACTATGATTATAAACTAATTGTCTCTAGCACACTTTCGGAATGGCTATTGTGATTGATGGAAGACTTAATCCACATTATTTTTTCTAGCTTCATATTCCATTCAATGTAGACATTTCCTCGGTAATAATATTTTTGTTTCAACTCCTGTTAATACTCGTACGTACTGTTTCTCAATTACTGGTCTTTAATTCACGGCCTGGGGACCGCATGTTGCCAGTAGTTAAATTTTTGGCGATTGCACACCTCATTTTCAATAAATAATACTGAAACGTAATTTTGATTCTGTTTAACCGTTTGTAGATATTACTAAAATTATAAAAGATAATTATTTTGATAATCCTTAGTTAATTTTGAACCAAATTTTAAAAAAACTCATTGTAATTACATATACTTTATTGAGGGTTGCGTGTGTTTTTAGCTACAGTGATACAGTGTCCGGTTTTACATTAAATTCAAGAATGACTGATTTGATTTATTAATTAACTTTCCAAAGAGGAAGACAAAATATAAAACATCAGAAGCATATGATTTTGATGATATTAAGTAATTCCTTGAGTTATTCTGATATAATTATGATCTACTTTTATATATATGTATATGTGTGTAAATACACAAAGTAGATCATAATTATGTCACAATAACTAATATATAATGTTATTTTATGATAAATAAATCAACGCCACCCGCTAGCATTTCACCAAAAAGAACATGGACTTATAGTTAAAAAAAGTTGAAGACCATTGCTCTAATTTTTTCAGTTTCAATTGATGTGGGTAAAATATGCCCCTCTACACTCTCTACAGTATAGTGCATAGCAATAAGTAAGTGGAAATTACTGTTGTTGAAGACTCACCGCTTCCGAAGTGGTCATTGTTGGCGCGCTGTTGTTAGGGCGCGTGTGCGCGGGCGACCCCCGCTCGTCGTCCTCCTCCGCCTCCTCCCCGCCGCCGCCCCCCGCTCCGGCTCCTCCTCCTCCGCCCCCGCCTCCGCCTCCGCCTCCCGCCGGCGCAGCGGCCCTCGGCCTCAGCCTGAGCCTGAGCCTGGTCGTGGCGCTCGGTCGCCGCCTCGCTGGTCGCTCGCGCCGCGCTGCGTGCTAGGCCATGGGGCAGGCCGCTCCCGACGCCAGCCGCCGGAATCTGACACACACACAACACACGGCACGTCACTCGCTTGCGCTCAGGTACTTGCAGCGGCTGCTGGAGTGGGAACTAATGGGCTCAAACTGCCTGGAATAATTATAAGAAATCTTCAAGGAATTGAACTTGAACTGACGTCAACATAATAATAATAATAATAATAATAATAATAATAATAATAATAATAATAATAATAATATCATTAATGAAATAGAATTGGAAAAAATAACAATCGTACTTTTTTAAACGTTATAAATATACAATCAAATGCGAAATTCGTAGAAATTAACAGAAGCAATAATTACCAATTTATTGGAAATAGATATAAATGGATATCTGCCAATACTATCTATATTCGAAGAAAATACGTCTAAAAAGTTGCTGAAATAAGCTTACTTTACTTTACACATAGTCCCGTTCACATGGAGAATATTAAAATATTTTTAATGGAAGCTCTTTGTATTTTTAAGGGATAGAAAAAATTGACATTGGAAATATTGTAAAAAATATTGGTGTAATAAAAATTACAAAACTATTAGAGAAGTAGGTTTTTCTCCGATTAATTATTTGGCATTGAGTGGGAGAGCAGATTTCAGGGTGGTGCACGGAGGTGTGGCGATAGAGCTGTCAATTCCTACGTACAGGGTGTACCGGTCGAACAGGATCGCGAGAAACAAATTCCCCATATTTGTATCTCGTTATCTTACTTTTCATACCTCTACAATCTATCATCGTTCATTTCTAATGACATTCGTTTAAATAATCACTGTCTGTGGGGTGTTGATCAATTAGAATGAACATCTAGATGTTGACGGATTAGAATGTTAAAATCCAAAGACTCACAGACCTTATCTAATATTCATTCCATAGAGACAAACAACAAGGAACACTTTGATTGATTGATGGATGGATGGATGGATTGTTCAAATGGGAATTTATCAATGAATATGTGCGAGTACGTTGCGAAGTGAATAATAAATTGAAGATATTTTCGCCTGTCATTGCTCAAGAAGTCTAATAATCAGAGCATACTTTATGGGGAAAACGCTGATCTGTTCACTTTCCAAAACAGTGGTGATTGAAAATATGATGATTGAAAACGTATTTTATGTTTTCTCAAGAGTTGAAACACATTTTTGTAATTTTCTAATTTCACGTAACTGTTTTCCCGCAACTGTTAATCAATTTTATGTATTTTGAAGTATTTCATTATTTTAGTGAATTTATGAATCTAAAGAGGCCCACACGCGGGGATAATCAAAATGGTTTCTATTCTTCAGCAGCAGCATGCAGGTCGCTTCTCTGAGCTTCTCTGACGACGGCCGCACACCCATCTGAACAAAGCCTGTGTGATCGCAATTTGTCAGCGGAGCTCACGATCGGCATGTTTTCAATTACCTCGAGCTTTCCCGGGGGCATTATTAATATTCAGAAGTGATTGATGATTTTATTTGGGCTCGTCAGAGTTGGGTGCTCATATTTAATTCATCCCATACGCGAGGGCTCGTTGGCGACGGTGGCGGTCGCATCATTCAAGGGAGGTCGTTGCGATCGGCCGGAGATATGGGATGCGTAGAACGATCGAAGATGTTCCTTTTAGGCCTGATAATCTGCTGCCGTTTGTGTTTATAAATACAAGTAACTCTGCGTGTTTTCATTCTGTATGTTTTGTTGTTTCTTATGACGTAAAAAAGAGATAGTAAGATATTGCGTAATGGTTCAAATAGATTTAGTAGTTTTTAAATGGGATATATAGTTCGTAATAATGACATTTTGAATTTAGAAGAAACGTTGAAACCAGTCTTGGTGTATGTAGACTTCTCCTAAAGGGAAGAGGACGAAAAATACAAACAAAATAACCTCATAAATTTGTAATTTGCACATAATTTTAATCAGATTCCGAGTATTAACGGCATAGAGATATTTAGAATTTACACCACTGTATCGACAGTTGAATGGATCTGTCGTCTTCAAGCAAGGAAAATCTAGTTTGGACGATCAGGAGAAAAGTTTTACTTCGAAAATATGGGAGAGTTAGGAATGAAAATATAAATAATTAAGTATTAAAAATGTTCAACTTAAAACTTTGCAAACATAAAAATAGCAAATGAGGAGTGTAATTAGTTAAGTAGATTCGAGAATTATAACATGAATACGAAAACTACTTCTAAATTTCCAAATTGAAAAAATGAAACTGGAGAACTTTTTTGTTTTAGAATTCGTGAGAAATACTATTCTTTCTAATGTTTGTTATTCTTCTGAAGACAAACGACACTCTGAAGTGTTTCTAACAGGCTACTAATCAACTTCATTGAATTATCGACCGATCGACCGACTGCCGCAATGAGCGAGTGATGTTGCCCCGCCTACCATTCTTCCGGTGCTAACACTTCGTTCTATTGTTTCTCTTAAAATGTGACTGATTTCATTGTGAGATTTGACGTAATAATAGTAGTTACGAATTTATTTTGTTAAGTTTCATAAAATACAACAAAATAAGGGCCTTCAGTGGACATATTGAAAAAAATTCTTATAAACTGAATATTGAAATTATAAAATAGACAATGAAAATAAATATTGAAAAATAACTTAATATGCATACACCTGAAATCTTAAAATATAACAGATTTCATTGTGTGATTTCACGTAATAATTGTGATTTCGTATCATTAACTATCTTTTCTTAATTTTAAAAGAATGCACCATTGGCATATAAAGCAAACTAAAGGCCTTCATTAGACTATTGAAAAAATATTCTTATAAATTTAATATTGAAATAATAAAATAGATATAGAAAATAAATATTGAAAAAATATCTTCTTGTGCATCCACCTGAAATTTTATATATGTCTTCCACTTTTTTTAAGAATGTTTTGTCAAAAAGGAGTTTTAAAGTGTTAATATACACTACTTCATATCCTTATGTCTGTTTGCAAAATGTTAAATTTTACATATGTAGCACATTTAAGTAAAAGAATGTGTAAAGTTATTTTCAAAATCTGTTTGCAGTCTGTAGCTTTTCGTATTTTCCTTTCAGTTTCCTTAATGATTTGCTGCAGCTGATTAAATATACGGATAATAAATATGATGACACCAAAACGCATTGTTATAAAAATCTTCCCTTGAATATTTAACCTTTTCGAATGTTGCGTCTATGAACTAAAAAATGGCCAAAAGAAGCACATTAATGATTAAAAATGACAACAAACCAGCCAATTTGAGTATTTTCAGATATCTAATGACAGTCATAAAATGATGGATACAAAGATTGTTGGCAAATTAAAAAAGAGTACCTCTTGTTCTCCCTCCACTTTTTCCCTCTCTCCCGTCCTTACCCTCCACCCTTCACCCTTCCGATTTCCTTTAAAACAAATGGGCCTTCAAATGAGGTTTAAGGCAACTTGGGATAGTCTCACTGCAAAAAAAAAAAAGTGTTTACTAGAAACTCATAGAAGAATTCTGAAAACTACTGTAACTACAATAATTGTAGGAAAACCAACGTAAAGAGTTTTTGTGTTCTGACGGCCATTATTCATAAACCTGAAAATTGATAAGAAGCGATAAAAATATTCTGAAGTAGCCACTACCAGAAAATGTCTTGATGCCACAATAGTTTGCACAAACTTTACAAAGGGTGCTTTTCCCTTGCTTAGTACATTAACGGGAAACTGTTGCATTCTAAGTTCTTCTCTTTTATTACTTCGCTTTTAAGTTCTCTGTGCTTCTACACTTAACTTCTTTTAAACGGTCTTTTTTATTGGGGCAATTCTCCTGAACATAATAAAATGTGAAAACTTCTTTCTTATAGTTCATTCGCATTCATGTTAATAATTGTTATTTAAGTGGTATTAAGAAAATGTGTAGTAAGTACTTGTTTAAAAAACATCCTTTTTTTCAGAGTTGCATTTATTGATGATAATTACTTAGTGAGCAAATCTACACTAAAATATGCATAATTTATAATTAGAAACAAAATAAAAGAAGTAACTTTAAGCACTAAATTTAATTTGCATAATATGATTAAAGAATAAAGAAAGTTTTCACTAATAGAAAAACGTATCGTGTTTGATAAAAGTCAAACGTTTACCGAAAAGGTTCGAAACTAATTTAATAAAGAAAAAGAAGATTGTTGAATATTATTAGTTCGACAATATTTTAGAGTTTATATACATTTTATTCATATTATAATATAAAACATTTTAGTACGACGAGTATACCACTAATTTAAATGAGGTATCCTTTAAGAGTTCCGCAAGAGTACAAAAGAGTTCTAAATTATTACTAAAGAAAATTTATTTCAATCACTTTATGACGGTATATGTATGGAAACATAAACTGTCTGATGAAGAGATGGAGACATCATCAATTGAAAATCCGGACGCACGCCGTAAATGCTGAAATGCATTGTGGCTAAAGTAAACGGTCAGAACTTTTACGATCCTTGATTGACTTCCATCAGATCACATGACTCACCTCAAGGGAATCGCTGACCTTCACCACAGCACCGTTTACGCTGCAGTTGGCGTCCCGTTTGGAAGGCGCAGGACAGCCAACGCTCTCCCGAATGAATAGTCAGCACTTCACACACGATGCTGTACGAACGCCCCCCGCCCCGCCCACCGCGGCCACTCCCGCCGGCGTCGCTTTTCCTCGTAACAGCGTTCCCCGTCCGCCTGTGATCGGCCGCGCTGTCAGCTGCACCGGCTGCCGCCTGCCGCCCGCGCGCTGGCGTCCGCGCGCCCGCGCACTCTCCACAAAAGGACGCTTCGCCACGCGCGCCGCAGTTCGCTCCGCGCCGAGTTATCACCGTTTGATCACCAGACGGGAAGTCGCTTCGGCGCGGCGACGCGGGCTGGCGCTGGGCGTGGCGGCGGCTGCTGCAGTGAAGCAACCGCGTCGGCAGGTCGTGGCACGGCGACGCGGCTGGCAGGCCATCGCCGGCGACGGCGCGCGGAGTGGATCGCCCGCACTTATTCAATTCCTTGGGCGGGGCCGCGGGTGGAGGTGGTGGGCGGAGCCGCCGCGTTCATCACGCGGGCCGCCCTTTGGTGCAGCGCGCGCGCCGCCGCGTTCCTCATTAGCGTTGATGAGCAATCTATCGCGTGGCTCGCTCCTTTGACGACCGGGCGCGGCTGAGTCGCGGATCGCGGCGCGGCTCCCAAACGCAAACTGCTGCGATGTCCCGCCCGCGCGCACTCCGCGCTCCGTGATGTTGCGTACTGGCTCCGGCGGCGCTGGCAAGGTCGTCTGGATGCCGACGACTTATTTACGAGAAGGGGTGGCGCGGCGCGGGGATGGGTAATCAAGGCGGAACGGGGCGGGGGCGTGGAGGTGGGCGTGGAGGTGGGAACGGCGGCGATGTGGTCGCGTCGCGAGAGTAAGCGCGACTGTGGTGGGAGTGGACGGACGGGAGACAGGTTGGCGGGGTCCGGTGACGGAGGAGGTCGGGGTGGCGAGTGATGCAAGAGGGAGGGGAAGGACGACGGTGGTGGTGGTTGCAGCGCGGGGGCTGAAGCGGAGGGGGAGCGTGAAGAGGTGGGGAGGCGACGCCCCTCCCCTCCCCGCCCTGGCTGCGCGCCAGGCCCCCTCGGCCGCCCGGCGCCCCGCGCCCTCTCCTGCCCCCCGCCGCCGGCTGGGATAAGTGCCGCCCGCTGCGGGGACGCGTCTGCCGTAATCGAGTCCTTCCTGTGCGGCGGTGCGCTCCGCGCCCAAGTTGCCGCCTCCGCTCGCTCACATGGCATGCAGGCGGCTCGCCTTCTCCGTGTTCTCCGCCCGCGTCATATTTTTCTCTTTCAATTGTTTCTTGCCACTGGCTTCATTGGTGATTCCGATTGGAACTTCCGTACCATAACGTACTTCCCACACGATAGGATAACGTATTTCCTATACGTTACTGCAAGTGGTTGGCGTTTTAGTATGATTGTTTACGTGATTTTTAATTATAGCGCACTTACTTGTTCTTTGAGGTAATTCTCTCAAGAGAACAGTGGGCATGAGCAATGATTTCTTTGAAAGATTTTTTTTCAGTGTAACGTTTAACTAACATGACGGTGCACTAGTGGTATCCACGACAGTCTTTACTAGTAAAGAAAAACACCTGGCATTACTGGTCGCGACACACGAAAAACCTAAATTTATGTAAGATTTGAATCTTTCGCGCATTCCTTCACCTTTGAGATCATCCAAAGCTGCAGGCGGATAGGCGGACTGAAGATAGTCTTAGGGCAAAGATTATGTGTATTTGATACATAATAAGGTGACGATAAATGTTACAAACTTCTAAAGCATGTTGAGAGTAGAAGGTTACTTTTTGCCTCTTAACACCTGGTGGGAAGTCTTACATAGCAAAGTTACACATGCGGCATTTGCCTCTGGTTCGTAGGTAACACATCTTGCATCTTTGTTAGACAGGCACATGAAATCATTGACTGCTTCAAAATATGTCAGGTTATATTGAAACCCTTACATGCCCAAGACGTTTGTAACATTTATTCTGAGACTTTTTTTCGAATAATACACTTTTAAAATAACATCTAACACCATGTTCTTTACCATTTTGTTAAATTCGCAATTGGCTTGTATCTTATGATTGGTTATGACATTTTACGTTGTTCCTGCACTTTAATTGTCAATCGTAAATTTGAATATCTCAGACGTTAACCAATGTACTAAATTAATAAATAAAGAATGAACGTTAATAAATTCCAGAAATACTTGAAATAACTAAAATAATTTTAAAAACTACTTTTTGAACAGCTTTCATTTTAGAACGATATGTAGGAAAAAAGATAAAAATGCAACACGTTCGTTCTTGTGTCTTAGGGACTTACGGGTAACTTTGGAGCAGTAAAACAGAAATAGGTATGTTGAAGTTGAATGAAAAATGCCGTCCGTTTGTTCTGCATTTATTTCCCCGGAAGCGGCCCATCCGCTGCAAGCGAGGCGCCGCGTGGCACGGGTGCACTGCCGTGTGACGGGGGGCGGTGTGCAGGTCAAGAAGTCGTGCGGGGGGGCCGCGCCGGGACGTGCGCTGCATGGCCAGGACCAGCGGGCGTCCGGCGTCCCCCGCCGTAAACTCCACGCTCGCGCCCGCGCCCACGCGTCCGCTCGCGGCCGTCGCGTCGTGATTTATGGTCGCGCCGTTCCGGCCACGCGACTTGATCAACCGCACGGGCGGTTTCGCGTGACGGTCGCCGCTCCCGCAGCTGCCGCGCTCGCCGGCCCCGTCAGCTCGTCACTCGCCCGCGCTGCAGGCGCACCGACGTCCTCGCTTGGTCGCTCTCTCTCTCAGTCAATCTTCCTATTTCTCTCAGTGAATATTACCGTCAGTTTTCTCTCTCTTACTCTGTTTCTCTTCTTCTCTAAACCCGTTCCTCTCCCTCTGCATCTTAACCTCTTTCTCTCTCTCTCCCTCTCTGCGCATCTTAACCTTTTTCTCTCCCCCCTCTACTCATCTCAACCCTCTCTCTCTCTCTCTCTCTTCCCCTCTCTCTGCACCTCTCAACCTCTCACTCCCTCTGTTCCTCTGTGCAACACAACTTCTCTCTCTGCAACTCAACCTGTCTCTCTCTCTCTCTCTCTCTCTCTCTCTCTCTCTCTCTCTCTCTCTCTCTGCCACTCAACCCCCGCTCTGTCTCTCACGTGGTGTTTATTTATTTCTAAAGGAGTGGAATCGGAACTTACGCTCGTGTCCGTCTGGGTTGGGAGAGTTGGGAAGGACGGTGGGGGCTTTGGTAGGGCGGTAAATGATGAATGGATTTAGAGTGGGGGAGCAATGAAATCCAGAGGAATGTACACCAAAAACACGCTACAACTCGTCCAACTTGTCCACCACACATTACTTGTGAAGTGACCTGGATAGTCTGCGCAGCGGTTGCAGACGAGAGTTTTCACAGACTCCGAGTGCATCAGGGTGAACTTCTGTCCGTTACCTTTTTACCCTTTATCTTTTTATTTGTGGCTTTGCTCTTAGTGGCAAGCTGCTCACCATTTTTTTCAATCTCTGCTCGTCCATATCCGCATTCATTCTCTACCTTTCTTTTGATATCTTTCATCATCAACTCTTCGACTTTTTCCTTGTATTCTCAACTCTTTCATTTATTTGAGCATCATCGATCTGCAATCCTCTCTAGTTTGATTCGGTCGTATTTCCGTTTCGTTTCTCAATTATTCCCCTGTTAAGAATTGAACAGTCTTCCGTGCGTTCAGAACTATAGAAATGGAGCTGAGAAACAATAGAAAATGATTTGTAGCCTAAGAATGCGTATCAGACATACTTATTCCAAGAAATGGTTCGTGTTTCGTATTCACATGATTTCTTTTCTTCTAGGAAGATGGTGTTAAGAAAAATATTGAAGAATACACGACCGATAACAGACCACAGACGCGGTTGATTATAAACCATGGTTATCGCTGGATTACAAAGTTTAAACGCGTTAATTATTTTCTCTTTAAAGACCTAATGTCGTTATTATAATCAACAATTAAATACCAATGCTTTAATGGCTTTTATGTAACAATGCTCTTGGTGTGATAGTATCTTTTTGCTTCTCTCTCTGTACCATTATTTCTCTCGAGGAGTAAAAAGAATCTCTCTTCTTATACTCGTATGTTATATATCTCACATACTTATAATTATATATCTACCATTCAGCGTACTAGAATTATCTTTATTTCGTAATATATTAATAATACATGAAATTCTATTGATTCGATCAGTTTTAATGAAATTATTATGGTCTGCAGTTAATTCGCTTACACATGTAGACATACATATGAAATTATGTTAATGTGGAAATTGTTTAGTGGGTTTCATGAGCGGCTAGTTGCTTGATAAATAATAAACGAAATCCACAAATATTACTTTTCCTCCTCTGCTCAAGGCGAACGTTTAATCTTTCCGTCCTCATCCGTGTCCTATCCTCACACACACTAACCTGCACTACACTACCACACATGTCGGGGGATCGGTCGGGGAATTAGAAATCCCGTTAGTCGACGGTAGGTCGGCGCCGGATCTCGCTATTCAGTGGGGGAAGATCACCGCCACCTTCCGATGAAAGAAACACGTATTACACTTCCGGGACTCCTGACCTCAGTAGTTGACGCGGCCGGCATCATCAATGCATCAAAGCGCCCGTTGAGACGCGAAGGAGATTCGCCAGCCTGCGTTTATGGAGTCGCTCGGTGGAAGGGTCCAGTAGAGTACGCCCCCCGCGGCCCACCCCAGCGCCCCTCCGCCGCGGAGGGGGAGCGACCTGTTGAAGGGGCTCTGGCCGGCCGCGCCGCGCCGCGTCGAGAGGCATCGAGATGCCGGAGGGGGGGTGCGCCCCGTGCCGCTCCGGTTCGACACCGCGCGGGGTCCGATTCCGCTCGCATGCGGCGGCTTGCTCCGAACTCGCGCCCAGTGCACCAGTGCCAACGAGGGTACCGGTAGCGGTAGCTCAGTGCATCAACTGTTGTCACTGAAGGGCCTCTAACCGGGAGGTCCTAGGTTACACTCCCCACGGCGGCAGGCTTTTCGACTCTAGCTTTACAGCTAGGTCGAATTCAGCTGCTTTCTGGAGGAGAATTCTAGCGGCCGGCTGCTCTGATCGGTAGTTTTCCGTGCTCTCTCCGATCAACACCAGGCGAATGCCGGAGCAGTACCCTACCAAACGGGCCACGGACCACGCGCGATCTTTCCTTCCTCTTCCTTGTCCTATCCTCTCCCCTTGCACACACACTTACACTAACATGCACTACACTACCACATATTCCGGGAGACAGGCCGGGAGCTTAGAGCTTGTCCCGGCTGGGGCGGTGCCCCATTGGTGGGAGAGTCCTGGTTAGCGGGAAACCCCACTAGCCGACGGTAGGTCGGCGCCGGATCTCGCCATCCAGCGGGGGAAGTTCACCGCCATCTCCCGAGAAAAAAACATGCACTACACTAACGGGAATAATGACCGAAGCAGTTGACGCGCCCGGAAACACGAAAAAATCAATCAATCAACCAACGAGGGTCGGGGTTGACGTTGGAAAGGTATCCAGCTAGGGGGATGTAAGATATTCTGATATTTTATACAACAAGATATGACTAGAACTTTCATTTATTGATTCCTACAAACAGCTAGTTCTTCAGAGAGAGAAATTTGATTGGAATAATAATGAAGAATTATAGTTATAAATATATATTTTTTTAAAATAATGTGGTTCTGATAAGATTATCTTGACACTCAGTTATGCGTTATTGTTTGTATGTATTTGGCATTTTGGGTCGATTGTCCGACTTGGCCGGCTAGCTATCGATGTCCCCCATGCCTGTGCCTATTTTAAATTCCCACGCTGGGGGGGGGGGGGGGATGTGTCGAATATGACGTATAACTAGCTAACTCCGCCTGCCTGAGATATTCGTCATTGAGCTTCCGATACTGAGACAATATTGGAGGAAAGCTGCAACTTGACTGTTGCCTCGACTGGAAACGAAGCCGGGACCACACCACGAGAAACTAATACGCTACTATTGAGCCATCCAACAGGCTCAAGTTATGTGTGTTATTCAGTTCGCATTTAACCGGGAACCTAAGGTGCAAATGAAATATAAAGAGAAAATACGCAGGACTGAATTTTCTCCATATATCTGAGATCACTTTTCTTCATCAGTATTACGCAATTGTCGTATGACTGTATTTTAAGATAGATTGTTTCAAACAATTGCACTTTTTATCTTGTGTACCCTCCTTTAATTCTTTTAAATATTATCAGATGATATTTGTTGGCAAGAAATACGTATTGTTGACAAGCAGTATTACCAGGAATACAAGGAAGTTAATATATCTTGCCTCATATGTGTCATCTCTATTATTAATGTTCTTTTGCAATGCACTTATGAAAACAGTGAAGCGTTAGTGTAAGTATTAGATAATGTACGTTAGATAACTGTGTAAGTAAACACATAATTGTATGTTTTTTACTGGATTAAGAAAGTGTGCATCTTTTCACAAAGACATAGTACTCTATTAATGTTTCTATGTTCATTTTTTTACACTTGACATTTACTACTTCATTGCATTATTCATATAAACACCAAGAGTGTATATTGACAGAAATAATTTCGCCTTCGTAAAAATCGTGTGTTTCGTTTGGCATTTCTATCCGTGCTAAATACACCAAACAGAACTGGCAGGAAACGGTTGCATGTGTGCTTTTACATCCGCCATTATGTTGAAATCTCTTTGATTTTTTCCTCGTCACTGCTCCATGAATACAGTGCCTGTTACAGCGTCGTACTTTTCTATTTCCGCCAAGAGGACAGCTCAGGGACATCTAAAATGATACCACCAGGAGACACGCAATTTATACGCACACTATTCAGCGCGCGATGGCTGTCGATTATCGAGTGCGGCAGCAATCGGCGGCGGTGGGCGGCAATTGTTTCCCATTCACAGCCACCGAGAGCGTCGACACCGAGGAAAGAGAAGTGAATAGATTGGCGGAGAAGTAACAGTGGCCATAAAGTATGTGTGGGTGGAGGTTGAAGCCGAACGGAGAGCGGCGATGGCTCTGGCCGTGGTTGAATGTTACGGCAATGGAATATTCCGATATTTCGATCCATGGCGTCGCAGTCGGTGAATTGGAGGCTGCTAAGGCAATATCAGTTATAATAAAAGCGTCTACGTCCTATTGGGGGAAGGAGCAACCGTTGTGGCAAGTGCAATAATATTGCAGCGATGGCGGTGGTGGAAGAGGTAACAATACTCGTTCAACTCGGTTACGAGTACACGTATCGTCAACAAGAAGACGGAAAATTACAGAATGGTGGCTGTTGCAATAATAGCTCTAATGTCGGTCCAGCGACGCTGGTAATTAAGATCAAGTGAACGGAAACAAAGGCAGTTCCAATGAAATAATGAATACCGTTGTGTAAGCATTTACAGATCTAGTAAGGTGCACACACGTTACTATATTCGAAGCGTTTGCGGCGTTTTGAGGGAAGGTAGAGAATTCAGGTAGATAATATGTTTTGTCATGGCTTGACGTTAGTTGTTTGGCACAGACAAGAGAGGGGCAATTATGAGAGCCTCACGGCTAGAGACAAGTTAGACGCAAATGTGACACTGTCATCTCGAATTATAAAAATATCTTCCTTGTATTTCAAGTAGACAGGGAAGGAAGCAAATTATCAATATGAACTTACATTTGTTATTGTTGAAAGTTTGCACTTCATGACATTGCATTGTGAAGTGCAATGTCGCTTTATGATATTGCGCGTAAAACATATATTAAAATTTCATTTTATTATAAGTTATTTACGATATAATTTTTTTAATGCATCTTATTACAATACGAGATTGCAAAATTATCTAATGAGACCATGAGGCCGTGCTTGGTAAACAATTCAGTATTGTAGTAAGATGTTACGAAACGTATACGGTACAACGTTTTAGCTACTTTGTAAAAATTAGATTTAATTTTATATTTCGCATTAATCCTTCAATCAGCCTTCGCATTTTGTTTTGTAAATGGCGACACTGTTCTTAACAAGGGTTATATTGTTGCGTAAACTCTTCTTGTAAAGAAATGCATTTCGTGTATTCTTTTTAAAATAAGTGGCAGCGATGATTAAGATATCGAAATAACAAATATTACAAACATTACAGCTCGTTACAAACATTGATTTCCAAAAAATTCGAGAAAACTGTACAAGAGTGAGTATGGTACCTCTAAACAAGTATTGGTGCGTAAAAGCATTAATTCCATTTCCAAAAAAATACGATAGCTTACTTCTCTGGGAAGGCTGAGAAAGAAAAAAAGCCTTTGAACACATTACCCAAAGTTAAGGTGAACGAATTCATTGAATTACAATACTGACTGAAGTAGTTTACGCTGTTGCATTTTTGAAGAGAAAAGCTGATGGTTACAAACCACGAAATTCTAGGATATTTTCAAAGGAATGCATTAATATTTTTTAGTAGAAGAAGATTTTGAGATTTATTTAATGATAATAGTAGCGTTAATATTTTTGGAGCTTCCAGAAGAGACGAACTAAATGGTATGAGTAAAATAAGTACGTGGATTATAATTAATATTTCATACACCAATAATATAATTTCTACAGAATTGGCTAGTACTGAAGGAAGTGTTAAAGAAAGTATTTCGAGAGGTTTCGTAAATATTTTCTCCTATGGACACAAACTATAATACACGATCACTTATTTCAGTTCCACAAGAATAGAAAATGTACTTTGTAGGCAATTGGCATACATTCTTACGGAAAGATTCCACAGATAACTATCTTAGCGTAGAAAATTCTGAAACTTTGAAAGGAAATTGCTTTCGTCTATTCGCCTTCTTTACTTGCAGACTAGTTGGATGTAGCGTCGCCGACACTGTAAACTGTTTTAAATGTATTTTTATGTCTTGAAAATTTCTTTCATGCTTAGCTTTGTTCAAATATCTTTTTACAATATCTGCCATTGGACTTACCAACGAATCGTAATAACTGTTAATTTTACACTTCCGTTCAAAAATTCCCTACACCCAATGGCCTTGTACCGCCATCCGGGATATGAACTGGTAAGATTGCAATTTCAAAATTATAAGGCCAGTAAACACTACTTGCAGATATGAATAATGCAAATAGTTAGAATTTAGCACAGCTATATTTTTACGTTTTTTATAATATGAGCATAAATGATCACCTGAAAGCTGTTCTGCGTTATTCCCTATTCCTATTGAAAGATCATTCTCAATTAGTTCGGAAAATTCTAACGCAAAAACTTCTACAAGTATATTGGATTCCCCTTTTAAGAAATGTATTCCCTAGTATTATACTTACATTTCGGGTTTTATTTTGATTCACTTCATATTCTTGAAATTTAATGTTCCGAGGCAATTTGAAAATTTATTATAAAAACACGAAATACTTCGAATCTTACATATTCAACCGCGCGATTTTCATGTCATATTGCTTGTTTGTAATCAATAAGGGTCCTCAGGGAAGGATATTATGGTGCCATGGGCTGAAAATAACCACGGGTCACGGGGATCTATTTAGGTGGTATTGGTTTAATACTCCATCTACCCACTAAGATCGCAGCGCTAAAGCACGCAATAGCACGTTTTTGGAAGTTTCTTTGAATCTTGTGTTCTGATCCGAAAACAAATTATTATTTCCCCATCAGGAGACCGAGACGCGTCCACTGATACCTCGAATATCTCGATTGATATTTGGGAAGTGGTCTAGCCATGAGGGACGGAACCGCACATTCGAATACGTACATTCGAGATTTACTCAAATACTGTATAGGATGCAGGTGCTGACATGAGTATATTGAAATCAAATGTAAAATGTGCAGCTTCAATTTCATTTAGAATTACGATTTCAAATTGCTGCAAATTTGTAATTCATATTTACAATTAATAAATATGTGATATCATTATTACTATTGTTAAATTATGTTAATGATAATTGGTTTTTGAACAATTATTGCTATTAATAAAAGAGCATAGAGTTATTCTCATGGAATAACGTACACGTACGCTATTACTTTAAGCTACTAGTGCGGTAAAGTATTTCATTACAGAACTGAAAATAATGGCATAAATTTTGACTTTACCTAACCAAAGTGGATAAATGTATTTTAACTTCACAAAAGTAGGACGTCTTTTGAAATCCTTATGTTTTAAAATTGCATCAGCGAAATTTCGCTCATTTTAGTTCAAGAATGGGGGAAATGACTACTCTAAACCAATTTTATATTTATTTTTAGTTACATTATGAATTGAAGATAAAACCATTATAATAGTTGCTGTTGGCAGGCTGGTGCACGTATCTGTGGAGGAGGGCGAAACACGCCCGTGAATCAGAATGAAAATACAATACCCTTTGATCAGAATGCGTCCTGCGTGTTGTACACGTATATTAAATGCAAAATTTACTTAATAGACATGTAACTGTAAAGAGTTTTTACAATGGGTAAACTCCACTACAATGTGAATATAGTGCGCTCAAAGTAAATTAAAGTAAATTAATTTCCCAGGATCTATGAGCCCATGTTGCCTGCAGGTAAATGGAAATAACTCTCCCTCCGGTTTTGAATAGAAGTTGTTTCAAGATATTAAATCTCACCTTAATGTGTATTTCACTGTTGTTAATCACGTGACAGTATTGTGATTATAATTTATTACTATCTAGTACGTAAATGAACCTTCTCTTATTCTGAAATCAATCATCCTACAGTCTGTAAGTTTAGGTTTTTTCTCTACAATCCTGCTACATTTTTTACTGCATATATCATTTTGAAAATTATTATTTTGTTACCTTTCGTGAGCATATTGTTTATACATACTAGAAACTACATTAAATTCTATTTAATAACTTGACTTCTAACATTATAAAAATTCTGGAATGAACATATATATTAAACGTGCTTTTAAATTCACTCTTTATTGTACAATTGCTACAAATGAATTTTCTTTTCCCCAATCATCCTTTGTTTGAAAAACTTGCTATTACTAAACACTGTACCTTAATCTCAACATGAATAATATTATTTTTCTTTTCACAAACCCAAACCGTTCCTGTGTTTCAGCAAGCGACTGTGCGCCATGTGTAAGTTAATAAATTTAGTTACATTCATTGAGTCCGTATGGATCGCACAGCATATTTCAGTTCTCCGCTTTCAGGTCTGCGTTTTTTTAGCTGTTATATTCTTTATTTGTCTATTGTTATTTTTCGTTTGTTTAGCAAACTCTCCTCCAGTATGTTTAACCTTATTTCATTTTAAAGTATTTTTTATTATATTCGTTTTCAAATATTTTATGTAATTTCTTTTTATTCTACGAAAATTGTTTTTTTGTTGAAATATCGTATTTATCTAGATTGCCCTCTGAGTTTACTCACATTTCTATCCCATGCATATTCCGACATCCATCTCCAGACTTCATCTACTAATTCAGGCTACACAGCAATTAACTCAGTTTGCATACGCACCCACGAATCTGATGGATCGCTGCATGCTTGTCTGTTTACTAGCCCATGAAGCCTGTTTCCCTGTCAATCAAATTGCCAGGTCATCATCCCTTCTGACAGGCATTTCATTACCTTTTTCCAAAATGTGACAACTCTGAAACCCTTACAGAGACTTCTATATTGGGCCTTTTTGGATCGGTTCATCTGGCCATTCCAACTGTAATCCATGCACTACTTTTTAATCTGTTTAGGTTTCTTTATGTGCGAGATCTTCATTTCAATTTAAGACATTTTATAGGAAGGGGAGAAAAATTGCAGGGATCTTGACACACATGACATAATTGTTTGAATTTTTGAGTTGATTTGATATTTATTGAAACAATTATAATGGTTTTTAACTCTGCGATGATTCCAATTAATTTCAAATTTACTACAAGAAGAATTAATATATAGTAAAACTTAATGGAAAAGGTTTATTGATTGACTGATTATTTAGTGTTTGTGTGCGTATTAAAAAACAAGATCATTAGTCTCGTACGTATAGCGCATGTTATGTATCTGAAGGTGGCAGTGTTTCTCGCCCTTGGAACATAGAATCCCTAGGTACAGACAGTAGCCCAACAGCCGCCATTGAATATTATATCACCCGATAGACCCGACAGACAGCAATCAGGAGCTGAAGGAAATTTATAACAATTTCTGACATTATGGAGATTTTCAAGAATATTTATATCGGTGTGTGATAGATTCATGGTTCTTAACACACAGAATACCAAACAGTGCCAATTCTTCTGATAACGGGATATAAAATGGCGGGATCGTTGGAACACAGGAATGTGCTACTCTCTGTATCTAGGAACTCTAATGGAGCGTGATATCCGTTCCTATCAGTACATGTCGACGTGCGGGGTTCCCCCGCCAAGAATCTCCCTCATTGGGATCACCCCAGCCGGAATCTGCCGTGCGCTCCCGTACGTTCTCCCCACATGTGGTAGTGTATGGTATGTAAGAGTAAGTGTAAATGTGTGTAAGGGGAGAGGAAGGGTTAAAGATCGCCCGTGGCCCGTTCACTAAGGTACTGCTCCTGCATTCCTCAGGTATTGATTGGAGAACAAAAGATTGAGAAATTTTACGAAATATTCTGATTATGATCATGATTATTTATCTTGCCTTCGTTTGAGTATCTTAGCATGTACACAGTAAAATTGAAAATTTGATATGAAATGAGATAAACTGATGGGAAAATGAAGGGTGCCCTTTATACGATGCATTAACTGAGCGTGTAGATGAACATATTTTTATCCGAACAAATCAGGGTGAGTGAATTTAACATGTTTAATACTCCATTACTAAAACTGCAAGTAGGCGAGATAATATGGAATCAATTTACGGACTAGTTAATTCTGATTATTGAGTCGTGTATGATACCTTCCGTTGATGCTTGGAAGAATTTCGTATGTTAATATATTTTTCATTCACATAGTATAATACATTAATTTTTATAACTTTAACATATAAATCCGTACCAAGAAACTATGATACTTTGCATGAGAAATTTCATATATTAAATGCTCATTATATTACCTGCCTTAGTTTTGCAAGAGGATGAGTAGAACGCCGTTTGATGGCTGGGATTAAGTATATATGGGTAAAACATTAGGAACATTGACTGAAAGTGGCAGACTAAATCGTGAAGAACATGGCAAGTGGCAGAACAACATGGCAATCCTCGTCCGTTATCGTCACCCAAATTGATCATCAGAAATTGGTGTTTGGGCCTTTAGTACCGTACTTTGCTAATCATTTCAGTACAATATGTGAAATGAATATATTAAGAATAAAAATGAGGAAACTAAAATAAATCCTTTCACAAAATACACTCACAAGCTTAACGCACGGGGGAAAATCGGACTGAAATGCACACGATCAGAGGAACAAAAGTTTGTCTGATGGATGTCCTATTTAAAAATGAATACTCATAATATACGTTTGTTAATACATTTAACATCAATATCTCAAAACTACATTGCTTTACTTAAAATTAGGAATTAATCATATTTCAAAATAACTTCGAAGTTCGGTTAAAATGTCAATTTACTTTATTATTGTTAATTATTAGTTACAGTCGATTTCAGAGAAAACGATGTGTATTCATTATAAGCAATATTTTTAGAAGTTTCACTTCTTGTATCGTTTTTACTTGAATCGCAAATGATCCGTGACAGGAAGTATGGTATCTTATCACTAATAAGTAATTAAGAGCGCGTAAAAATATCACTTCTTTAAGCTTCTTCAAAAGTTACGATGTCTGAAAACATAGGTTTTCCCGTCCTTTTTTATTCGTGTCTCTAAGCCCACATTGTTGGAATGGGAAGAAAAGGAGATGTAAGCGAGGGCAAGAGAGGGAGAAGAGAACCCGGCGGGAGTAGAAGTGTGGGCCGCCCAGACGAGGTCGGGAAAGTTCGGTGATGGAGAACGGGCGAAGGCGAGCAAGAACGAGAGCGGCAGAGAGCGGGGGCGTGGGCGTGGGCGAGGGAGGCGAGCAAACCCTGTAGTATCGGGAGCTTTATCACGCTCATCGTTCCTCCGGGAGGGCAGGGCGCGCTCGCCGCCCATTAATCCGCCCGCGCGCGGATCGGGTGGCCGCGGGCTCCGGCCTCGCCAGCGCCGGCCCAGGCTGCGCCCCTTCCTAAGCACTTCGGAAGACAGAGGTTGGCTGGAAGCTCAATTCGCGCTTTCGGATCAGTTGCGTAAAAATATGTGGCCAAAGAGCATCTTTTCACTTATTTACTATTTTGTTTTGCAGGTTGTAAACTTCCGTTGTCTCCAGAGAGAATATTTTCACTTACTATTTTGTTTTGCAGAATGATTGTAACCTTCCGTAACACCTGATTATTTCTCTTCATTTCTCAATATTTGGAGTGTATTATTAGAAGAATAGATTATATGATATATATTTTTATACACATGAAAATATGTCGAGTTTTGATTCTCTAAAAAGGAATATTTTTCTATTGATCGAAATACATTTCCCTATTCATGGTTTTATTTTTATTCCAAATGAGAACTTCTCTAAATAAAGCCTACATTTTGAAACGGTGCTTTCCGCATCCTGTGCCTGAACTGAAGTAATAACTAACCATTTATTTCTACAAAAATGCTTCCTCCTTATTTTTTGCTAATTATTTCTACTTCTCTTTACATTTATTTTCTAATTTTCAAGTGGTCTCCATTTTTTTTACCTCTTTAGAGCGCAATATTCCGTCGTGTTTTTGTTAGGTAATATTTGCAAGCAATTCTGCATGGACATTTCTCGCGGCCGACCATTAATAATTGTTACATCAGCCTTGCTACCTGTCACTCTCTCATACTTCCGGCTTCCTCCGGCGTTACATATACGTTTCCCATTGCATTCCCGCCTTCCTTCCGACCTCTCTACTGGACAATGCTGAGTGACACATAATCTCTCGTAGTCGTAATGAGTTTCCTTGCCATTCTCGTTTCTCCATAAACCTCAATTCTTCTTCCCTTAACATCATATCGCTTTCTACCTTCTATGTCTTCTCTCCTTCGCTGTGCTCTTTGATTATTCTTTGAGGTACACTTGTGTACGAAAAGTTTTTCTTATCTTGCAAGCATAGTGTGATAAACTGATAAAATAAACTTTGAAGGATGCGCTTGGTTAATGATGGCTTTCTCCCCTGCTACATCATTATGTTCATCACCTTTCTTGAACGTTTCAGCCTCATTGGCTTTCTTCCTTTCAGCGATCTCTTGTATCTATTATATTTTTGTTTCCACCATAGTATCACTTATCCCCACTTGTAATTTATGCAGTCGATTAATGGAGCCTGACATTCTTTTTTCTAAAGCGTGATATCCGTTCTAAATGTCAAAATCACTTTTCTATCTGCACATCTGCGTATGACTTGGAAACGCCTACCTGGATCTGCCTCCCTTCGTTTCCCAAGCATCTCTTCTCTTCGCTGCAGCGCCTCTAACCGGGTGGTCCTAGGTTCGAGTCCTGACGGCGGCAGGATTTTCGACACTAGCTTCTCAGCTAGGTCGAATTCAGCTGCTGTCTGGAGGAGAATTCTTGCGGCCGGCTGCTCTGATCGGTAGTTTTCCGTGGTATCTCTGATCAACACCAGGCGAATGCCGGAGCAGTACCCTAACAAACGGGCCACAGACCGCGCGCGATCTGTCCTTCCTCTTCCTTGTCCTATCCTCTCCCCCTTACACACATACACTTACACTAACATGCATTGCACTACCACATATTCCGGGAGACCGGTCGGGAGCTTAGAGCTTGTCTCGGCTGGGGCGGTGGCCTGCTGGTGGGAGAGTCCTGGTTAGGGGGAAACCCCACTAGCCGACGGTAGGTCGGCGCCGGATCTCGCCATCCAGCGGGGGAAGATCACCGCCATCTCCCGAGCAAAAACATGCACTACACTAACGGGACTAATGACCGAAGCAGTTGACGCGCCCGGAAACACGAAAAAATCAATCAATCAATCAATCAATCAATCTTCTCTTCGCTTTCATACGTATACTAAAATTTTCTCTCAACCAATGAATTTCATATCATTCTTTATTTTGCAACTCCTTCCACTTGCCTTCCTCTTTTGAACTGGCTCTCGCATTCGTGCCATTGTGCCGTGGGTGTCGGCCGCAAAGCCGTGTGTGCGGCGCCGTCGCACCCCTCCCGCTGCTCGCCGCCGCCGCCGCCGCCACGCACACCTCATCTCCCTGTCATGTTCGCTCTCGCTATCGACCGCGCGGATCTCTCTCACTGATCCCGCCCACCGCAAGCCCAGCCCAGTCCAGTCCAGTCCCCGTCCCCACGCACTTGCGGTCGCCGGCGCTCCCTCATCTCGGCGCGGCGCGGCGCGTCCGACTTGCTTCCCGCCAATTACTGACACGCCCACCTACGTCCGATTGGCGTCGCCCGGCGTGATTGTGCGCGAAGCGGATACGTCCGTATCAGCACGAATATTGATTAGCCCCACGCTCGCGCCCGCTCCCGAGGGATGTGCCTAGAGCTTGTCGCGTGGCCCCACTCCGCTCCTATTGACAGAATTTCGTTACGAGCTGTGGAGACAGTTGTACCTTTTCGTTTTTCCAGCGAACTCATTTGTGATTTTTTGTTGTTATTTGCATGTGCCATTTATTATTTTTAAACAAAGAATTTATTAGGGTATTCTTAATGCTCCTAATACTAGGCGAAATATTCAAAAATATCTGGTTGTTTTGGATTCCTTTAACCTATTGGTTTCAGAGGATGCATGCTTGGAATTTACTTATTTTTTGTTTTTACATGTGGGACAAGAAATCAGCAAAATTAGGATACTGACTTCTTTCTTTATTTCTGGCAAGAAACATGTTTAAAGCATTACTTTTAGAGTAAATAACGTAAGTTGGAATGTTCTATTCAGGGGAGAGTAAATAATGTTTAAAGTTATTAATTGAAAATCATAAAATGTCATAAAAATGGACTAATATAAGTTGAAAACCTTTGAAGCAATTTATCCAATATTTTTGTCAATATAATTTAATTAATAATGAAAAAGTAGTTATAATACGGTTGTTGATATTAATATTGGTAAAAGCATACAGTTTTATTTTCACTTACGGTTTACATTACGGTTTTACCAATTCTTACTCGGAAATATATTTAGTTGTCTCCACTACAAATGTCTCGGTAACTCGACAGTCCGCTTTCATGCCATTCAACTTGATAACCTTTGTGGTTAATCTACATTTCTTTCGTGTCGTATCACCAAGCAAAGTTCCCTCTTGTAGTGTGCCGAAAAATTAGGCGTCTTATACCGACACGGAAGGCTGTTGCCTTCCTCGTAAAAGTTACCGCAATGCGGCATTTTCTGTTACATTCTAGTCTCCTGAGCCGTCTTACTCATTCCTGTAAGGACGTTAGTTGATTCACGCATTTCCGCACCATTTCTAGACAATCGCTTTCTTTTGATTGAAGCAATCGTATCATCAATACGACATTGTGCTACTTAAATGAGTTTCCATAAATGGAAACTACTCTTCGAAAGTAATAAAATTCACTTTCCTGTCATTATGACGATAACAAAAGAAGTCTTACCGTTAATCTTCTGTAGAAGAATAGCCTTTTAAAGAAGAAAGCAAATTCTATAATAGGTATTCTGTCCTCACTAACTTAATAAGCTCGAAGATTGAAAAAATCTGCAATTTATTATTCTGTTCACTCAATTTCAAAATTTCGTTACTCAGTTGATTTATCAATTGATCGTGATTTGTAATAAATTAGTTTCCTCCTCTTTGTTTATTCTGCAGCACTATACTAATATTATTTGCTTTACAATAAATTTGACTATATATTCTTCACGTTTATTTATTTCTTGTTAAATTTCTGAGTGACAAAAGTGAAAATATTCGAAGCTTAGGAGCAAATGCTTATCTTATTCGATTTAGGGTCTTGTCTAAGATCGTGGAATTTGTTACTTATTAGACCTTTGTAAAGAGTGTGTTAACGAGAATCTGTACGTATCATTCAGCTCTGAACTAAATTCTATGAACAGCACATTTTTTTAACTTTTCAACTACATTCAAGAGTAAAACATTGAACAAAGTAACTTTTAAATAAAGAAATGTATTGTGAATTAATTGGCAATTGGAATCTGGTATTTTCTCTATCTCCATCCCTTTCAGTTAGTAGTTTCCTCGACAAGTACAAACATTTCATTTATCTGCCACCTGTAATGTAGTGTTCGGGTATTTGTTGAATGTTTACGCATTTGTCACACAGAATATGATAAAACACTGGATATTCCAGAGTTGTTATAAATTAATGTCGAGTAATTCGTTTTCTCTTGTTTGATGTTTTGGCAAATCTTTATTGCCCAAACATTGATAGTACAACGCAGAGTAAATCATTCTTATCTCTTTTAGGATTTAGAAAACGTTACTTTGGCTGAAATACGTCAAAATTGATAGGTAGAAAGTGAAACTTTAATCCAATGATATGAGCTTAGATTGATCAGCATTCCTTTCCTGGTTTACAAGTGAATTTTTCCGTTACCAAATACCCCATTCTTTCCGTGCGAATGTCAGGTAATTGTGCGATGTCTGTCCTTCCACTCCCGAATATTTATCTTCCTTCGCTGTTCAGTTGTGCCAGGACGTGCGTTAATAGTGTTAACGTTTAAAGCCTACCATCAATAAATCTACTGCATGTGAACATAAATTCGCATAGTGTTAGGAAGAGTGTCAACCCACAATAGAACACAATTTCACGGGTACCATCCGTCACAAATACGTATTACTCAGCTTATATCGCTCTACTGAATATTGAGTTATATATCCCCTTTTGCAGCAGTAGTTATTAAAATAATAATTTTCAAGCTCTAAATTAAATAAATTGTGCTTCACAGGGGAATTTTATAGTATTGTTGAACGTTCATAACGTTGTCTTGTATTATACGCATATTACGTGCTTATTATAGTATTTCTTACATTAAGTCAATAAGCTTTTGGAAAAAATATCGAAATCTGTCGGAATCTGGCCCCCGTACCCGAACAAGAGAGCTTGTCTTGTAATGTTTAAGGTAAATAAACTGTAGAACCAAAAATAATCGTAATAATCACAATTTTCTTTTCCAACAATATTACAATCAGAATATTAAGTGAAATCTATCTGAAAATTTCCTAATGAAATTTCAACTTTTTTCAGATAAAATATTCTTTACACTCTTTTATGTAAATTGTGTTATCAGTAGTATGTGAGTATAAGTGACTATAAGTAGTATGAAAACAGCTACTGTTAAAACACGTGTAGTCAAGAAAGTTTATATATATATATATATATATATATATATATATATATATATATATATATATATAATGAGTAATTGCTTTTCTTTTCCCTTAAATTTAATGAACACTTTAATAAACGACTTTCTGACATCGTTCGAACATTACTGCAGGTTTGAAACCACTTCGTGACCTCTTCATCATCATAACATCTCTTTTACATTTACCTACAAGAAGAAGTGAAGCTCGCCCACCACTCTTAAGTCATAAACTTCCAAGTTTACTTCTACCACGAGCCTACTCTCTACGAACATATTTTCTCGTTTACAAAAACCTTCAGAGAGTTGGAATGACGCAGTGGTTCACTAACTACGGTCCACACTGGGACGTGGCGCGTATATCATGTTTTGTCTTGAAAATGATCTGTGCTGACGTTTCTACGGGTACGTTTGTAGGTTTTCTAGTGCAATGTTATTGTCTAGTTATTAAATGTAAAATAATTTGTTTCGAAGTGTTGAAATGAAAAGTGAAAATTTGAACATGTGTTATTTTTTATTTTTTACATTCCCACGCGTTACAATGCCCTATCTTTCAGGAACAGCTTGAAAACAGTTACAAATTAAAAAAACAAACGTTTTGTGATGTTTAAAATCCCTGAAAGGCATGAAATGCCGATCAAGTCAAAATAAGCCATCCTCCCTTACTGTCCCTCTACACTCACTACTTCTTTGAGAGTGTAGAGTAGAAAATTGAGACCATTATGAATCACTTTCAATGTTTTATTTACACAAATATATTCAATTATGTTTATAACTTGCAGACGAGCCTTACATCGGAAATTTCAAAATTAAGTATTTAGTTTCAATCTTTAAATAAAATCTGTATTAATTTCAGTCTTTAATTTGATTTCATCAATCTTTTTATCTCTTTTTATAAAAAAAATCTTGTCTTTTTTTAAACATTTCTCTTTTCAAGTTTAACACTAAAGAGAACTTATACTAGTCAATGATAAACAAAGCAAAGTTGCAGGTTTAAGATACAAAGAAAGAAAAATAAATCATTAAAAGTAAATGAATAACACTGTTATACAACGGTCAATTTTCTTCCAAACCGATATTGTGTTTCGAATTGTTCGTGGGATAACAAATTCAAATCTGGAATTATAAATTTGCTATCGGACACAGTTCTTGAGTTATTAAATTTAATTAAATTTTGAGTTATAATAATGGGAATGCAACATGGCTTCACCAAATATAGATGTTTTCTCCGTGAGTGGGAGAACCGCTACAGAAATTACTATTACTAAGGGAAGATTTGGCCTCAACGTGAATGAAATATGGGAGAAAAAAGTGTTCAGAAAGATAAATTGCTAGCAAGTCCTCCTGATTATACTTCACATCAACATTATCACATTCTTCTCTCCATGCTCTAAAACTCAGAACTTGAGATTACGGTTCCACCATCGTTGCACTAATTTTTCATTGATTGATAGATTAGTGATTCCGAGCGCGTCAACTACTAAGGTAATGATTTTTTTGTCTTTCCGGGCGCGTCAACTACTGTGGTCATTAGTCCCGTTAGTGTAGTGCATGTTTTCTCTCGGGAGATGGCGGTGATCTTTCCCCGCTGGATGGCGATATCCGGCGCCGACCTACCGTCGGCTAGTGGGGTTTCCCCCTAACCAGGACTCTCCCACCAGCGGGGCAGCGCCCCAGTCGGGATAAGCTCTAAGCTCCCGACGATCTCCCGGGATTTGTGGTAGTGTAGTGCATGTTAGTGTAAGTGTGTGTGTGTGTAAGGGGAGAGGATAGGATAAGGAAAAGGAAGGACAGATCGCGCGCGGTCTGTGGCCCGTTTGGTAAGGTACTGCTCCGGCATTCGCCAGGTTTTGATCGGAGAAACCACGGAAAACTACCGATCAGAGCAGCCGATCACAAGAATTCTTCTCCTGACAGGGACTGAATTCGACCTAGCTGAAAAGTTAGCATGGAAAATCCTGCCGCCGTCAGGACTCGAACGTAGAACCTCCCGGTCAGAGGCGCTGCAGTAACATCAGTTGATGCACTGAGCTACCGCTCCCGGTCCCTTTTGTTAGGGTACCGCTCCGGCATTCGCCTGGGGTTGATCGGAGAAACCAAGGAAAACTACCGATAAGAGCAGCCGGCCGGTAGAATTCTCCTCCAGATAGAGGCTGATTGCGACCTAGCTATGTAGCTAGTGTTAAAAATCCTGCCACCATCGGAAGTCGAACCTAGGACCCCCGGGTCATGGGGCACTGCAGTAACATCAGTTGATGCCCTGAGCCACCTCTCGCGGTCATTGCACTGATTGTACTTCTCCGTGACCGAAGTAAGGGCATGAGAGTCAACAAGTACCAACCTCTCCCCTACTCTACTACACATTCGCATATTATCGCATACTTCACTCAGATCAGAATTTTTGGTATAATATAGTTCATGGGCTGCAACATAGCATAATTCGAAAAAATAAGAATTTTAAGTTATGACATTTTAAAAAATTTTATAATTTTTATTATTAACAAAGTACTAAAAGACTTTACTCCTGTAAAGTCTTTTAGTAAAGTACCAGGTACTAAGCTTACGATACCTTTATTCAACTACCACTTATGCGGGTTTATTTCAAAACTTCATTTCTCGATTTATGCCAATATTGAAGATCATATGCGATATAATGAATATAATTTTTACTTCATCAATAAACGTAACTATTATGATCATATGCAGGAAAAATTTCTGAACAATTTGTGTGTACAAATAAGAGCGTTAGCTAAATATAGATTTCATAAAATCGTGAAAATAGTTGTGCCGCTGTTTCTTCTGTTCTTTTTACAAACGTAAGCCAACCTCCCCGCTAAAAAACTCAACTTCACCTTTTCTTTTACGTGCTACCGTTTTCGCTGTCTCCAAGAAACGGATCCGAGGATTCCCCTCGCAAAGACGTGGGTGGGTGGGGGCGAGGAAGCAATCCCGTCACGCAGGCTGTTTGAGGAGAAGTCGTCGCGGGAGGCCATACACGGCGCCGCGCCGCGTTTAAGAGGGCCGTTATGCCGACTCCATCTGCGCCCTGAGTACCTCATACAGGCGCGGTTACGGTTCCTTTGCAATCTCCAAGCGGTTCACTCGTATCACTGATAGCGTTGCGTGGGCAGGCACGGCGCTCCTTCTTCGCCCAATGTTTTGGCGATGAAGAAACTGCTCGGCTCTACATTTTTGTGAGCGAATTAGCTTGTGTTATCCTTCATTTCAAAGAATGGTTGATTGAGTGAATTTCTTTTAGACTGTGTGTTGTGTATGTCTAATTAAAACGTATTACGTCCCTAATTTTCTTCCCTCTTTTCAGATTTTCATCCATCACAAGGCTCTGTATTTTACGTTTTGCCCCTAGGCAACTTCTTTGAAAATAATTCAAACTAATCTCTATTTTAAAAAAATATGGTCAAATTTAATATTGTATAAATTTAGATTAGATTTTATTGTTAATTCTGCAATTAAGTGTAGTAACTTGGTGGCAGAATACAAATACATTTCAAATACAAAATTCGTATAAATGATTAATGGTATTGTTCTGTAATCCGTATCTCGTTTTCAAATAATCGTATCTGCAACTTCAACACAAAACATCAAAATACTAAGAAAAGTAATTTAAAAATGGTAGGAAATGATGGGGCTTTAACGACATTCGCATCATGTAAATGAATTTGAGGCGTTGTTTCGTCGTATGTATTTATTTTGGCATAAAGCTTTTTGGCTCTCTTATTTGGACCGAGGCTCCCAGCCGCCTCAGAATAGCACTGAAGATGGTCGCAATGCGGCCGAAAAAGCTTTATCCCAAAATAAATACATACGACGAAACAACGCCTCAAATTCATATACATAATTTAAAAATCTTAGCGGGGCCTGCTTTGCTCAAATATTTTTATAGGTTTTTCGTTACTGAAAACCCCAAATTTACAAGAATTTTCACTTTGGATAGGTTTCAATATTACGGTGTAGGAAGATTCCGAGTAGTTAGGAATTTTCTTTATCTGAATGTTGAAAGTGGTGCCGACCTGGATGGCCGTGGTGGCTAGAGGGACTCAGCGCCTCGGTCGGAAGGGTCGCGGGGTCGCGTCGTGGGCGTGGTTGTTTGTCCCTTGTCTTGCAAGTGTGTGTGTTGACGCGGAAGGCCTTGCGAGTCTGCTAACACATCGAGGAGCCTGCAAGTGTTTCTAGCCTTTGTTACTTGAACTCCGTATTGTACTAATTCAGTTTCGACTGTTCTAGTCAATTTTGCTCTTCTCGTCTTTTTTTTTTACAGTGTAAATATTTTCATTGGACATCCTTTTTCTGCATAATGTTTGAATTATAATTAATTATAGGGATTCCAATTTCACTCGCCTTTATGCGCTTCGTCTAATGCACCATATCTGGTATTTGTGTGCTTTTTGTTTTATGAGGTATAGAGCATACAAATGTAATTTTATTTTTATTTGAAGATGTACTACACCAAGTCTTCACCAAGGTTATGTGTTTACACGTGCCATTTATTTTTAGAATGTTACGATGGTGAATATGAAGCATTTAAGATATTTAAATGTACAAAACAACCACAACAAAATTTTGACATTCATGGCATTTTACGTACCCAGGTACTGGGATTATACGTCGTCATAAAAGCTTATTCGTTTGACTGTGGCAATTTCTTAGAACGCACTAAGCTAGAATAAGTGACAAAATAATTTGATGTGTTGAACCTGTGAGTAGATTGTTTTTATATCGTCTATGGAAGTCTCGTTTTGACGTTGTAGATTTTATTCCAGTTCCTCTTTCTGCTCTATGGTGTTTTTGAACAGAATATTTTTTCAAATCTGCTAAATTAGGCAATTGTTTTGCGAATATATTTTGTATACGTAAGAATAAATGTCATTTTCAACAGATAGCGTGTAATGGCAAAGCCTTCATTCCGCATACATACACCAATATCGTGTCATAAAATTAAAATTAAAATATCAAAAACGACCATCCTGAATGTATGGTAAGGCTGTTTTGGTATTCACCGATGAAGAAAAGAGGAACTTTTATGGCAGTTATTTTTCCCTAAGGATTCAAAAGATATTCTAAGCGAGGTGATAAATTTTCATCTAAACATTGGCAAGACCATACAATTGTATACTCTTTGTCCTCTATATCTTAATGTAGCGAACGGTAACTAAAGATTTAAGTAATTGCATGATAACGCACCCGTCTATATAGCTCATGACTATTGATCACTGTACGTGGTCTAGGAGGAACTGCCTCAACCGTTGATCGATTCGCAGGGGAGTTGCGGTTCAAATAAGGTCTAAAGCGTTGAAGCACGTGACCGCCGGCCTCGACTATCGGCTGGCTTCATCCGCCCGAGGCCTGCGTCATAGCCTCTCGGCTTCGTTTTCGTGAGGCCGTTTTCACCAGCGACCTCCGCCCTTCCTTTCCCCGCCATGTCGGCCCGCCGCGCCGCCCCTGTTATTAGATAAAATCTTTCGCTCGCGCGCGCTCGCCGACCCGTAAAGCACCTTGCACTCTGCCAAATGAGGATCTCATAGGCTGGCCGCCGGCGCGCGAAAGAGAGGAAGTTTCCCTTCGAGCGCAGATTAGCGGGGGCGGGGGCGGGGCGCTCCCGTGTCCCAGAGTGAGACGCCATTGAGAAAGTCGGTGAAGTGGTCCTAGAGTGCGCCCGTGCTCTTCACGCTTTCGATTACTCCGTTTCCAGGTGGCGTTTCACTCTGTAGAGGGAGCGACAAGTAATTGATTTGTGCGGGTCTTGTTATTTGCTAGGTGTTATGAAGAACGGTCGTTGATTGATCTAGTTATGTACCGTTAGGTGGGTAGAATGTCCTGGAAAATCAAAGACTGAGCTAGGTTTTTAATTAAAACATATTTTATTATTTGTCGTTTAGTGCATTCAAGCTGCATCTCTTCAGTTTAATTATGAAGCAGAGAATAATTCAAAATATATGTCAGGCTATTGGTTTTGGTTTTCCAATTTAGTCTTTAGTCTAAATACATTTTATTTCTATACCCGAAACGTATTAGAGGATTTTCTTCTATATTTAGCAACTGGATTTATTCATTTTTCGTTGCCACGGCCCGGCAATAAGGGGTTTTCTGTCGAAAATTCCCGTTTTCCCCGCAACATTAAAATAGCTTTCTCTCTACACTTCGTAAGCAGTACCAATAAAGTATAAAAATACTCTTAACTTAAATATAGAAGTCCAAGCGGATTTTATTTTAAAAATTGATTTAATACGTATTTATTAATGTTATTTCAAATTGCAAACTTGATTTTTCCCTTTGAAAATATTTTATGAGTGTGCATGTGCTATATAAGTTTACTCAGTTTTTTAATGAACATTTATCGCCACATAGTTGTCACATATTCTTACCGTTTTCTGTAAATACTTATGATCGTATTTTGTCATTTCGTTCTCCATACATATATTAAAAATATTATTCATTATATTTTCTTATGATAAATGTAATTATATGCTAGTAAAAATATACATATGATTTTCTTTTGTGGTGAAATAATGCACTTCAAGTAATAGAGCACTGAAGAAATTGAACACATAGGTCGATAATCAATCGCCTGTCACCTAAAGAAAGTTTTACATTCGTGTTCACTACGAAAGGCGTATGCGACGGCTGCACAGAACTCCCTGCGAATCGTCTACCTTTGGAAGCCAAATAAGGCCAATGGAATAGATCGATTTTGCTTAGAAAATAAATGCTTTTCTCAGCACAGAATGCGGAAGGAATAATGGAAATACAACGAATCATTGCCTGTAGTTCTCTGTGACATTTATCTTCACATCTCTACAAATAACCATCAGTTTTACCTTCATTCAAATAGGTCTTTTTCAGCGTTTTCTCACCATTTACTCCAATAATTGGGGCTTCCTGTTTTCTTTTTTGACGCGTCTTTTATCAATTTCTTCTTTCCGTTTCTCTCTTTGAATAATCTTAAAAAACTAAAAAGAAATCCAGAACAAAAGAACTCTAAAAATTGAAAAGTTAAGTAGCATTTAAGTACTTATCACTGCGTTCTGTCTGTTGTTTTTTTCGTTTGAGTTGTCACTTAATGTATATTTCAAAGGGAAATGAGTGGGAATTAACAATGAACAATCACCTACACCTTCGTAGTTGAGCTGAAATATCGCAAGTGTCAGAAACAATTTTTTTTAAATAGGGGCATTAGGGACGAAGTGTCAGAAATAATTTGTGAACTAGAAGCAAGCCGTCAAAAATGATGAGACGAAATCAAACGCCCATATTAATAATTCATTATAATGAAGAATAGAACACAATTCAATTTCTTTAATACTAAATTGAAGGTTTTTCCATTTCAACATTTCCTTTAAACTAAGGTTCTCACACTCTGAATGAAAAACAATGTAAGTGAAACCAACCATATTAAACATCTTTTGTGTAATTAGGTAATAAGAAAATACGTATAATAATGAATTGAAGCTACCAGTCTGCGCATTTCAAAAACACAATGAGAACATATTAGTCGTGTATTTTTTTAAAATGGTACTTAGGTCGTAGTTTTACTGGACCATCCTAATTACTGTGGAGAAAGCCTAATGCATAATTTCATTTAAAAGACAGAAGAACAGACCGATGTATATTGAATCCGTATTTGTGGGAAAATAATGCGAATAATCATTATCCTCATTCTTGTACATTCATGTCGATGAAAATAATTACTAGCAGTTTGAATATTACAAGTATTGTTTCGATTGTCACTACAGTTCAGTTCCACCTTAGCCTTTCCTACGTATTAATGTCGTACATCTCATAAAGAACTTCACACAACGTTTATTGTGATTTATGTTTTCCTAATTTAGTATTTCAACAGCAGTTACGAGTAGTAATTGTCGGCAAAATTATGTTCACGATTCATTCTGCCTATTAAAAAATTGTCATTTCATATGCTTTCCAATGCATTTCTGGATTGAGCAACCAATATAAGTTGATTGCGCATTGTTAGGTACATGAACCTTTGTGCGCAATGGCATACGAATAGTTCTGCACGGAGCGCCTTGGTGTATTTCACCCTCAAAACACGAGGTGGATTCGAAGAGGCCGTGGGAGAGGTCACACTATGCTTCTTTGTCTGAGGCCGCTTTCTTCGCACATTCATGCACCAAGGTACGAAAATAGGGGTTCGAAAACCGTCGCTCTTAAAAATATTCAGTGGTGACCCATCCCCCTCAGCTTCACCCCAGCGTACGCGCTCACTCGTCGTGAAATACCTCCGAGCCAGCTTCAGCCTTCGATTTCCGATGGCTGCGGAACCCGGGCGGGCGGTTCTCGGGCGCAATGCCTTCACTCATTTATGACGCGCTCTGCCGCGGCCCTTCGCGGCCCAACGGGGACGCAGCTCGGCCTGGCGCTCGGTCGCCGCCCGCGTCGTTTGTCACGCGCTGTTTGGACAGCGCCCCCTCGGCGTCACCTGCGCCGTCCGCCTCCGTTGCCGCTTCTCGCTGGGCTCTTCCCGGCTGGGGTGGCTCGGCAACGTCTCTGACCGGGAGGTCCCAGGGTTCGAGTCCCGCCGGTCGGGTGATTTTCCATGCTAGGTAGATATCGACGTGGAATTCAGCCGTTGTCTGGAGCTGATTACTAGTGACCGACTGCTCTGGTTGGTAGCTTCTCGTGGTGTCTTGGATCAATACCTAGCAAATTGCGGCGCAGTGCGTTAACAAACGAGCCACGGACCGCGCGCTATCTGACCTTCCTCATCTATGTCCCCTTGCAAACAAATTTACACTTAAAACCAATACACTACCACACATATTGGGAGATAAGTCGGTAGCTTAGAGCTTGTTCCGGCTGGTGCGGAAATACCTGCAGGGAAACCCGCTCCTCGCAAACGGACGTAGGTCGGCGCTGGGTCTCTTGTTCTAGCTGGGAAGGAACTCAGTCATCTACGATGTAACATTCAATACACGAACGGGTAAATTATTTTAGCAGTTGGAATACACGTCTGTGTGACATTGTTCTATTAATCAATCAAATGTCTATGCTTTCGCTGCACTCCTTTTTCTTCGTATATATTCTCAATTCATGCGAACGTCTCTCGCGAAGAATTCTTCAGTGTCTACTCGCATACGTTCCTGCACCATCTTGTCTTTCAGGTCTTTCTTTATACATAGTCTGTATTTACATTTCCTACAATCGTCTTCTACGCTCAGTGCACTTTTTCACTTCGTGCCAGGTCTTCTGTGTGTTCGGAAACTTACTCACTTTGCACGTCGCCTCTTTTTTGCCTTCTGACAGCAACTTGACTTGTCCGATTATATGACTACCTACAATCCGCTTTCCAAGCTTCTTTTACAGTCGCCATTGTTGCGGAATCTTGTAGATGTGAGGCGAGGAAAGATAGCGCGTCGTGCGTTTTCTTAGCTTTCGCGGAACGACTGCCAACCACGACCGCCAATTCGACGCAGATAAAGTGCCAGTACCTAGTTTCCTTACAGCGCATAAGGTCGCGGATTGGATTCTCTGTTAGAGCGGTGGATGTCTCGGAAGATACAGACCGAAGTACGACTTCCTTCAACAGGCGGCTGTAAAAGTGTCGTTTCATGACGTGGGTTTACGACAAATAAAAGCACTTCCGAATGACAGTTCCTTTGTCATGAAATTTTCAGAAGCTTTCACTCTTTTTTCGTGTCATTTTTCTATCGGAATTTCTGCTCTGCTACCCATCTTCTGAGGTTCACTCGCACTGATGTTCTTGCTCATATACTTCAAACTTTACACTTCTTATTATCGTCACTACTTTATCTTTGGTCCCCACTTCTTCCTAGTCATAGGTGTCATTCGCCATTCAGTCGCATCATGTATACCAGGGATTCGGAAGCTATCGTTTGGTCGGCTTTCACAAATTTAAATTTTTGACTTGATGACCATTATTCAGATGAAAGATGATTCTCTTGAAATTCAAGTTAGGGATCTGGTTTTCAAACACGAATTTCTTGGCAATTATTTGTTGTTTGTTATAGTAATTCTTATGTAAAACCATCAGGTATTATGTTTAATTGCCGTGTACTGTTTTGAAGTCCAAACATTTCCAAGGAGTAAATATAAACGCGATATTACAGTATATTATAATAACAATTATTAAAGCAGCTCTGAAAATTAGCCGCTAAGAAAAACGAAAGAACGCAAACTGTCAGACGCTTTGCTAGAAAATTTCCGAACTTTGAGAATAAACTAAGATCCAGTCGTGGTGCACATCTTATTCATCACTGCATTTGTCCGCCGCTGTTAGGCATCCATTGCGCACAACACGAAGTGCGAACGGACGAGTGGATTTGAGCGCGCCCATCCATTCCGGTCGATGAGATGCTGTCGAGTGCGCGTTACATTTGCGAGTGCGAACGCGATGCGTGCAGAGAGAGCCCGACGCTCAATGGACCCGGAGTTATCTGAGAGCTGTAGGCGCCGCGCCGCCGCTGGGAATACAGCGGGGGGGGAGGGGGCGGGGCGGAGCGGGAGGGACGCGTTGTCATCGGCGACGGCAGCGGCCGCGCGGTGCCCCCGGGCAACGAGTGACAAGCGGCCAGGACAGTAGGCGGCGGCGCGGCGGTGGCTGCGTTGCGGGGAGCCCGGGATAACAGGGTTTGCAGAAGCGGATGCTCGGTGGACGAAGCCGCACGGCACGGCGGGCAGCGGGGTGAGGCGTGGGGAGTGACCTGTGGGAACCAGGATGATGTTCGACGCCGGTCGCGCAGGGCCAGGAAGGCAGGGCATGCGGGGCGGTTCGATAAGAGAATGATGGAAGGCGACTGCCACCAATGGGATTTATATTGGAGCTGCGATTATTGATAGAAATGACCAGAGATGCGAATGATATGTCACTCTAGTTGTTTATCATTACTAGACAAACTGCCCGGAAAATGAAAATGTTAAGAATTGTCAATTGAAAAACAAATCTAAAAGGTCGTACAACCGACCCAAAAAATGCAACAATTGCGAACTCATAGAGTTAGAGATTTAGGGTAACAAATGATAATCACGGTTTTATTTTTAAACAAGTATAATACATATTACCAATGCTCATAAAACTGTCGCATCTGATGAGAATGAAATGCATCAGGAAACAAGGTCAAGGTGGATGTTTAAAGAAAACCATGGCCATGAACGGGCAAGGTGGCCAAGGAAGGTAGTGTGAAATCGCAGAAGGGTATCGGTGACCCGGAAGGCGTGGTGAACATAAAATTAGTTGACCTCGTTACCAGAGCTAAGAGGTGGGTGAGAAGTGACGTTCCAGAGGGGCAACTGGAGCGTGAGGGAAAGAGGAAGGTGGGAGGGGTGAGGCAAAGGTACAAGGTACGGAGAATGGGACGGGGAAAGGCGAGGCAGAGCAAAGTGCACTCGGCGAGGCGGGGCGGAGTAAGGTAAGGTTAGCAGCGGAGAGGGGAATGGAGCTGGGTGGGGCGGGGAGGACCGACGGTGGAGCTGGGAGGGGCGGGGCGGGGTTTGGTTTAGCAGCGGAAGCAGGGTGGAGCTGGGTGAGGGGGTGGTTAGGTTAGCAGCAGAGAGAGGGATGGAATTGGGTGGGGCAGGATGCTTAGAAGCGAGGGATGGAGCTGGGCGGGGCGGGGCGAAGCAGAGCGGGGAAGCTGGGCGGGGCGGGGTATGGTGAGGTTAGCAGCGTAGCGGAGGGTGGAGCTGGGTATGGCTACGCGGGGCGCAGCTGAGCGGGGGTAGGGGCTGGGAGGGGCGAGATGTGGAGCTGGGCGGGGCGGGGCGGTGTATGGTGAGGTTAGCAGCGTAGCGGAGGGTGGAGCTGGGTGTGGTTAGGCGGGGCGCAGATGTGTGGGGGTAGAAGCTGGGCGGGGCGGGGAAGAGCGAGGGGTGGAGCCGGGTGCGGTTAGGCATGGCGGGGAGGAGGGTCGGGGTGGGGTGGCGATTCCCGCGTGCGCCGTCGCTGATTTAGCGCGGGCGCGGGAAGGCCATTGGAGCGCCGATGCATATGCATGCAGGGCGGTCACGAGCGCCGGGTTATTACGGCTGCCAACGGCCGACACTGCCTCAGCCAGCGCCACTGCACTTGCCGCCACTTCTGCGCTTACGACTGCTTCTCCCTTCTAGCAACATTGCCACCTGCGTGTCCTCTGCCATTATCACAGCCTTCCTTCTGCCATCACCAATTCCTGTAGTTCCTTCGTTTTCCATCACCGCCGTCTGCGATTACATTCCCATTACTTCTGCTACCATCACCGCCATGCCCCAGCCGCCTTCGCGTCTACGTGTACCACCACATCACCGTTCGCTACTCAGGTATACGATCCGCCTGGCGCGCGCGCGCGAACGCCCTGCCCTCGCGGGCCCCAACGCCCACCGCGCGGCGCCGCCACCGCGCAATCGTGCCGGAGCGGAGAAGCCCCGTTCGCAGTATCGCAGCTCTCGTAACTTCTGCGTTTTGTGGACGCCGTAACCGCGAGCCGGCGAGTGCCGCTGCCCACCGAGCGTTACGCAGCCCTGCGGAACGCCCAACGTGGGAGGAAGGGCCCTCGCCGCGCCGCGCGCTCGCCGCCGAAACGAAGCCTGACGATTATTGAATACTAACGCCACTGCTTGATGGAAATTCGCCAATCAGGTTGGCGGGCCGTTTACTCGCTGGGTCTGCGAAATGGCGGAAGAATATTGCTAATACTCTGCCTTGCAGTTAAGCTGAAGCTATCAAACCCCTTCAGCGTTTCAGAATTGATGATGTAATTTTTTGAAAAGGACTTTATGTTTTCTAATTTTGCTGGAGATGTGCGCTGCGGTGCACGTTAATGTGGTAGCAAGATAGTGCTCTTTCATAATGAAACGAACCTTGACCGGTCTTTTATGCAGCGCTTTCCTTCACAAATAATACATTTATATTCCCAGCTTCCCAAGGGTTTTAAGTTTGTTAACGGGATTTTTAACTGTGAAAAAGATATTTCACCGTCTGAGCTTAATATAGTAACTATTAATGAAGACGAGGAAGAAAGGAAATGGAACACTCTTCAAAAATTTGGAGATTAGTGGCTCCATCCATTCAAAATGCACCATAAAACACCTCTAATCTTTGCACAGTGTCAAAATAATTTGTCATGTCCATTGAAGTTCGTTTCGGGGCCACTGGGCGACGGATTCCGTGGCTATCCTCGTTAATCCAGCCGAGCAGTCATTAGCTCCCGCAAGCGGCCGGTATATGCTCGAACGATGCGTGGGTGAGCTCGGGAGAGGCGGCGATGGCGGGCCGAGGCCGCGGAAATATCATTGGACACCGAGGGCGGCGGCGGCGGGGGCGGCAACGCGGGCGACGGGCCCCGCGGCTCGGTTCCATTATTCAGCAGCGCGGCTCTGTAAGGAGGTTAGGACTCGCGGCCGCGTTCGCCCGATTGGATTAGCGGTGAAGGATCGGCGGTCTCGGCCACCGCGACCGCCCACTGCTTCCGCCCGCCACGCCCCCGCCCTCGGCACGGTTTCTTCCGACGCGGCCGTTCGTCCTCTGCGGTCGGCCCCGTCCGCCCGCCTGACCTGCTGTGTCGCTATGCCGTGGCTCTGGATACAGCGTCATAGTCGCTTACGTGTTTCTTCGCGACTCTCATTGCTCTTCAAAGAATACGGTGTTCTCGAATTCTTCTTGATTTGTGAAGTCGCTTCAATATTCACAATTTCTCATTCAGCTGTTTGCCGTGTTTTTGCTTCTTAGTGATCACTGGTTTAACTTTGTTGGACTTTGGTTGTATTTTATTTTCGTTCTTTGTAAGGGTTCTTTTTGAATGTTTTCAGCTTGATCATTTTCCTAAAGTATTAATCGTAGCATGCTGCGTTATATTTCCCTTGTTTTTTGAGTCGCTTTTTCTTTAATTTTTAACTTAAAATTTTATGTTTGGATTTCTTCATTAGCTTACTTTTCCATGGAAATTTACTTAAGTTTGTGTTTGATAATATCAACTTTCATTTCCATAGGTCCTACTGAATCATTTGCCTCAAATACGTTTATAATTCACTGTCACTCAAACCATCTCTTCATTATATAATAATATAATAATTTCGAAATTCTGAATGACAATAATGAAATAAAGTAGAATACCTGAGAAATTAGTATTTTTCTCGTAAAAGGACATGGAGAATCAAATAACCTGTAAAACTAATAAAGTTGAAATAACAGCATGGTGCTAACGTATTTTGTAGTATCTTCTTTCCAGAATGACTGATTTTTTATGGAGTACGTCTTCCTCAATGCATGTCCTGGTCAGCTTATTAAAACTTTTTTGTGTCCAGTAATTTTGTAGATTTAATACATATTGAGTGCTGAAGCACCTTCAAAAACATAGACTTGTTTATTGTTTATTCAAAAGTCCTATTGTCGTATTAGTTTTTTTTATTTATTCCCACTATATGCAAACATTTAACATGTGTAGACATTGCCACGTAGCTTGAGAAAAATCGTCTTCTTTTAAAAAGTGAAAATGTTCAATTCACGTTGTAAATTATTGCTTTTGTTTATGGCCTCTCTATTTTTATCAATTTCACGAATAAAAAACACTTTCTGATCGTTTAGTGAACCTATTTCTCTCTTCCACATTTTTTGCCTTCTATTGATGTACTATTCATGCTTTAGTTTTTATTATACAGCCTTCAAGCCTTCCTTTTTTGAAAAGCCCAAATCTCATTCCCTTCCTTTTCCGCCATCCCCTCTTTTCCGCTCAACTTACCCCTTCCATGAAGACTTGCCAGAACCACGCTCGCTATCCATTCCCTGCTGTACAAGACGCGAGTGAAAATTGATCTAAGTGAACCTTCGACGCTTAACGTTTGATCTCTTGCAAGTGTGTTTTGATTGTACAAAGGCAAACTAAGTTTTTGACTGCAGAGGCTGTCTTTATATTTGATAAGAATCATAAACTGTGATTTCCTTTCGCGTGTGCATCATGTGAAAAAAGCTGGATCACGAGATATTATCATCGAGATTCGCCAGGTAAGGAATTATCATAAGAAAAAAATGTTCATGTTTCGTATTTATATCTGTTTATCCCTATCATCAACTTAATATCAATTTGAACTGAAGGTAGACTTTGATTTTTTAAACAGTAAATATTATTTAAACTTGAAATTCAAAGATCTATTCGGATTTTACAAAGTAGGCAGGAAAATAGTGTAAGTAAACTGCAAACCTATAATTGGTCAAAAATGTAAATTAATAAGTTCCAATAGTTGTTGACAAGCACAACTCTCAAACGGTAACATCCGTGTTAGATGCGACCTGAGTGAACTTCGTGAATTTCGACCTCTGTTTTCCTCTGAAATTCCTAGTCGTTCTCTCAGTTACGTAATTTCTACCGTCCTTGCAGCCGCAGTATTACTCCTCGTGCGTAATAATCTAATACTTTTTTTTCTGTGAAGGTGAGACGGATTGAGTCTTTACCTTTTGCGTCAAATATATAAAGTTTTATTTGAACAAATATTTAAATTTAAAAAATGCTTTTTGTAGAAAAAAGTGTGATTCAAGAAATCGTGTTTTTATATCGTTCCTGAAATAACTCGTGTGTGTAGTATCGGATGATGATTAAGTTCGACCGAAGATAGCTGAATCAGCTGTAATAGTAGAAAGGTGTGGAAACGTCAGTGTATATATTGAATTGTGGGGTTAAAAAAGAGACGCGGCGTCATTTAGACGGAAAGAACCCGAACGCGTAACTTCGCTGGAGACCCACGGATAGGCTTCTGAGGCAGAGGTGCTTTTGGATGGCTATAGGTGAAGATCGTTCGTTCAAAGGCGATCCGAAGAACACAAACACTCCCATCCGCATTTCACGTATTAGAGTAGTACGCGCGACAAGGCAGGTGGAACACATGACGGAGAGGTGGGCTCTTCCACTCCCGTGTTGGTATTCAGGCTCGTTTGTCAATGTCGTCGTTCATTGGCACGGGCGCGAGGCGAGGTGGCTGTGGTGGCCGCGGGGCGTCCTTTGCCCTTTGAAGTGGCGTTCTAATGACCGCAGGACGGCCAGCCGCGCCGCGCCGCGCCGCGCCGCACCGTCACCTCACCTCTCTCTCTCTCCGTAACGGATGAACGCGCTTTTCCATTTCACAGGCTCTGGATATTGATGTATAGGACGGGCTCCTTGCCATTGCCGAGTGCGTTGACTTTCGTCGGATGAAGTGTAGATAGGCTGCGATAATTCTGCGAAACACAGGCGACACAGAATATTTTCTCTCCTTCATTTCGGGACGATAAGAGTTTTTCTGATATGAAGGTTTTAATTGTTCTTCTTGCCAGTTCGAACACCATTATTGCTTTCTTGTTATTAACCCGTAAGGAAGCGCGGGACCAATTCTCACGTAAATGGGCGTGCAGCGTAAAGAGTACGCCATTTCAAATCCTTCATGTAGAGCTACAAAAATGTAATTAAAAAAAAATATCGTATTTATTACACTAAAATATTTTCTTCGGACAATTTCTTATTTAACAAAGTAAACAAAAATATAGGGAAAGAGTTTTAAGTACTTAAATTTACAAAACTCCAGCCAGCCAGAAAGTCTCTTTTGCATGATGTGCTTATTCGTGTACACAACTATGTCATCTAAAATGTCTATGAAATGAATAAATGCAGGGAGTTCATCTTTCACGTTATTAGCCACTTTTATTGATGCGGAGGGAATCATTTTCTTCAAAATATTACTTTTGTGTTCTAGGAAATATTTGTTCAGGGCCGTGTTTTTCAATTTTTTTAAAACTTTCTTGTAATTGTTTCTTACGACACGATCTATTGTGTTTGAAGTTGAGTTTAGAAAAGGATTCATGGCTGTTTTCAGATAATTCGCTATCACTATTACTGTTGAAGCGTGATGTGCGTATGTCTTCTTCAGATTTACTGTCATGATCGAACATTTGTACATTTTCTGGTTCATTATCTGAGGAGTCGTCGTCGATCTGTTCTTCCAAATACAATTCATCCCAAACTTTGTATCAACAGCTCACTCAACACAAAGAAAAATACATACCGACTCACAATCGGCAGAGCAACATCTGGCGGTAGGGTATTAGGTGTCGGAAGACCCCGCTTATCGCAATTTTAGAAAACAAAAGCTCAGAAATGTAGCGTGGTGTGCTCACTACACCGCGCGCCCACTAAAGGATTAAACATTGTATTACCAGCTCGGATATTTTTTGTATTAGGATCCTTGGGAATACTATAATTTGCTTAAAATAAAGAAGTGATAGAAAACGCGATTTTGCTGTGTAAATTCAAGTTTTGCCTCAATTTCATTTTTACTGGGTTTTAACTTAATTGCGTGCCTTTATTGCCGTGGACGGTGTGAAACACAGTTTTTTAGTGTTTTCAGCTCCTCGTCTGTCGAAAGCGTTTTGTACGCGTTGCTTAAAAGATGATACTTTTCTTGAGCACTATGGTATATTTGCATGGCTCAATTTCATTTAAGCAACTCAACCTCATTAATACATCTTTTTTTTGTTCTGCTATTTAATTATCATTTGTATTTGTAGTTTATGTGTGGGATGAATATCTTTTGTTGTACTCTCTTCCTTGGATCATGCTTGTTTCTTTGCTAGTCGAAACTTGGGTTCTTCGCCGTCACGAGAAACGCAACAAGTTCCCTTCCCTCGAGATCTCGTTTTGTCGAGCACAACTTTAATTTATAAATAAAATGATGTCGGAGCGGGTGACGGAAAGCTAATAAAGTTCGGCAAAGAAATCTTCTCGCCGAGAGTCGCGAAATGGGCCCCAGAAGGCGCAGTGCTGACAACTTGGCCCGCATTAATGGAAAAGTTGAAAAGTTGGCTGCGGTTAATCCCCCGGCGCCGCCCGGTCGCGACCTTTGGGCGACGAGGGCTCTCGGGGTGGCTGTGGCTGGGCCGTGCCGGCACGACGGAAGATATCGCTCATCCATTGGAGCAATCACGTAACTGCTGAATTGTGCCAAAGAAGGTAAATAAGTGTAACTAATTTATTTATTTTTTTAACATCAAAACAGTTGAAAACTGTCAGTGACGTGTGGAGCAATTGTTGCATGTTTTCAGACTTTCTGGGATCCCTACCCTAACCCGTATACAAGTAGAGTTCTAAAAACAGATGAAAAGAGCATTTTTGGCAAGAATTGATTAAAAAATGCTCCATTGTAATAAAAACTATTTGAAAAGGAAAATCAGCTACTGAGTTCGGCATTGTTCCTCTTTGTGAAGGAATCACTTAATAAATCTGCAGAAATATCGATTGAATTGTCATTGTCTTGTGGTCTGCGTGGGGGAAGTTATGTTATTGTTGAAATGTCACGTGATTGTAACCTCGTTTGAGAAGAACAGCATCGCATCAGGTGTTTGTGTGATGTTAGTTCAGGGAACTCTCCAGTTCTCGGTAGGATGTTGTCACAAGTGTCTTCCATGGTATTTTATGAATCGAAGAGCAGGCAATTTTCAGAGGAATAACAACGCAAATGCACAGTAGTGTCATTTTTGCTCAATATTCACGTTCGAATGCTACGGTTTGCTTTTTCTTTGTGACACTGTTTACCTAACTGATTAATTGAAATCGTCACATAATTGTTATTTATGACAAAAGGCTGATAAATTTCAGAGGAACAATGACGCAATTGTATGAAAGGGGTAATGAATCCAAAGATTAATACCTTCCAAGTCACCCCATCGTCCTATACATAACCGGTCATTTGCTTTCTCCTTGAAAAGAACAATGAACGATTTTCATTTACAAGTACTCGAAAATTTCGAATAATTCTAACATAAATTTAATGGTGTTTTTAAGAGTGCAAGGAGATAAAGTTACTGTGTCGTAACAGTTGAAAAGCATAATTGCCAATAATTTAAAAAAAACTCGTTTCTTGAATGTAGGTAAGATGGACCTTATGAAAAGCAAGAATTTAATACTCTTCGTCCAGTGGCACATTATTCAAGTTCACGAACACGTATTACGACTCGCATATGTTGTCTTGAGTTACGTCTTTCTTTCCTGTTTAATATTTACAGAGTCAAGCGAACCTTGTAAATATTATTTCAAACACAAATTTCGAGGGAAATAAATATTCAAATTATGTTATTGAATAAGTGTTAATTAACAAGTCTATTTTATAGAGACCTCCATGTTTTTATTAAGAACGTTGAGTTCTACGTTATTCTGTGACTGCGATTAAATATTTTCAAATAGTCAAGCTATATTTTTATAAACTGTTATCTTGTCTTTTTTCGTAATTAAATTATTACCTCTTATTATTTTCAGAAATATCTCTTTTAATCTTCTCGTTTCGTTTTTAGAAGGATATTCTTTCAGGAAATGTGTTTCTCCTTGAGGTTTTGCTCATTGCACGAGAATACTACAAAGAACTCCGTACTTGCGCTTTCTCGTACTCTGCTGTACTCTCTTTTAGAACGAAGCGTGAAGCTGTTCATTCGCGAGTTCGGCGCTTGCCCACACCTGTTTAATGAGCAATTCTCGACTGTGATGATAGATTGTAGTCATAATGAGTTCCAGGAATTGGGTTAGTTGTTAAGTGCTTTCGCTTCAAATTTAGGGCCACGGCAGTTGATAAAACGTAAGCTTAAAATCGTCGCTTCCATGATGTATCACAGAAGATGAATGAAATTATTTTATTGTTTTCTTAATGTAACAGTTGCAATATATCTATCAATGATAAGATTTAATACCAAATTATGAAACTACCATTATAGAAAATTAGATTGTAGGCATTTTTAACTACATTGGTGGAACTAAATATAAGAATTCAAGAATAAAAAAACTAAATAAAAATAGAGGAGGATCTCCAGTCTGCAAATCTGTAATTTACTTTTATTCGACATTTCTGTGTACAAGTTGTTCTGTCACATTAAGCCCGAATTTACTTCTTCTGGGAGAAATGTCTTTCGAAACTAATCACACGGGATTTACATTTCAAAAGAAATTAGCAGGCGAAATCATTAAAAAGGTTTTAACTACAGAAAGGAGAAAATACACGTAATTAACGTAAAAGAAGCAATCCACGGTCATTCTCTGTGCACACTTGATCGTGTCTTTTCGGAAGGAGAAATTTCCTCCGAAATGAAAAGAACGTTATGTCTTTTGAGAGAAAAGGGCAACATTCCTTGCCATTAAGGAAACGAATTACGCTGGCCTAATGCTTCCGAGTTTGATGTGCCATTTCCTGCGTCACCAGAGCAAGGTATTCGGAGGCGCCCGGCGCTTTCAGACGTCGCTTCTGTCTCGGCGAGACGCACACAGCGGCCCCCACCCCCGAAAAACAGCGAGCGGGTCGCATGCGACCTAAACGGTTATGTGCGCTGGGGGAGCACGCTGATCCAAGGGATTGCCTGTTTACATTAAGGGCACGGCGCAGTTTTAGTTGGCAAGCTCTCGGAACGCGCCGCCGTCGAGGAGTTGCGCCGAGGCCCCGCCCCCGCCCACGCCTTCCTCGCCTCATCTAATTAGCGGTAAGTTTTAATAGAAGCCGCGTGCGCGAAAGCCGGCGACGCCCCGGAGTCGCTCCGCCCGGGCCGAAGGTGCGCTCAGAAAGAACGCGAATAACACAACCAACGCGGCGCAGTTATGGCGACTACGGCAGACGGGGGTTTCGGAAGCTGAATAGAGGTTTTCGCAAAGTGAATAGGAAAGGCCAATAAAAGGTAAAGCCAGAAGTCCAACAATGAGATGAGGCGGACTGGAGTGTGACGTTGCGGGGATTGAGATACTACTCCAAATGAATTCAAGACGTGATGTTTGGAGGGATGGAAAATTATATGTCACACAATGTTCATTCTCAGCTGACTTTATTAATAACATAATTATTGGTCCAAGTACCAAAAAACTTTTTCTATGTGTTCACCTAATTCTCATCGTTTTAAGTGTGCTGGTTCAAAAAATTAAATTGAAAATGCCGTATCACCCACCATTTGTTCGTATTGTAACATTTTCTTTGTGATCAGGACAAATCTTGGGCGCCATCAAAGGTATATTATTTTTTGCTAGGCGTCCTTCGAAAATGGTCAAAAAAAGATAAAACATCCTTTCGATTTGTCATTCTGATGTGGAGAGATCCAAGGAATCATCCACATGATTTTGGACTTAGGAAAGGAGAAAGCCTATCTGCTACGCTTCAGACTCAGGGAAAAGAATTTGTGTGGCAGCTGGAACTTCATTTCATGTGTACAGGAGAAGGGAGTACCAACTGTTTTTTTTTTTCAAACAAGAACAGGATTTAGTATAGTGCCCGAATATTGCCGGTCTAGTGAATGTGTTCGGAATTGAATACAAAAAGAAGAATGTAGACCGTTTATCGATTCTTCTGAAACTAGTTTAAAGGCAATTATATAAAACAACAATAACACCTTTGCACTATTACCTGTTACTCATTCTGTACACATGAAGGAAAGTTACGACAACCTCAGTATCGTTTTAGAGAAAATAAACTACTCCGCTTATGGATGGATAATATGTGATGACTTAAAAATAACATACATGCTTCTTGGCCACCAATGTTGTTTTACTAAATTCGCATGGTTTCTATGTGAATGGGATAGTAGGGCACGGGATCAGCATTGATCTGGAAAGACTTGGCCTGTAAGAAAATCTTTAAAGCCAGGAGAAAAGAACATTCTACATCTGATGTATCAGCACGAGATTCTGCTGCCTCCATTGCATACCATTGCACCGAAATTGCCAACCTTCATTGCACCCAAGAAACTATAAAAATCAGCTATCAAGATTTAAAAAGTTTTTTAAAACCTTTTTTTGTTGGCCTGTGTAATCATTCACAAGGATACAAAGAAACAAGCGAGATAAAACGTATTCCAAGATCAACGACGAGTTATCGTTATGTTTGAGTTCGTAGTGCACCATTCACGCCATCCTCTACTAGCGGAAGGATACAAGACCACTTCCCGAGAAAAACTAAGGCACCTGAACCGTTACCACAGAAATTTTTATCAATAACTGTTTGTACATATGAAGGATTTTTTTTACAATAGGTCAAGATTAACAAAAATATGAAAAACTGTGTTATTTCTTTAAAAATCAATATTCAACTAGTGGAATAAAATAGCAGGTGAGGCATTTATATCTCTGTTGAATATAAACTTTTTAAATGGGTGGAATATAGTTCTCCTTGGATTTCAACGAATCTAATTCAGAATATTTCTCTTTTTCTGTTTTCATCCATTCACAAGCTTATTCAGCAGATATTACTTGGTAAATTTTTGGATTTCCGAAATGTTCGGGTAGCATCTATAAACCAGAACTAATTTTGGAATTACTTCTTCTCCATCAAAACTTAACAATTAACCCACTTTGTGTTCTCGAAATCATCCTCCAGAAGAATCTCTCTATTTTGGGAGAGCAGTTTTATCTTACATCAACTTCTCCATGTTAAGGTTCTCATTACTCTTCTTGAATTTCATTCTCCTAGAGACTGTCATCACTAGTTCAAGTTTTCTTATGTCAAATTATACGACGCGTTTATATTTTACGGTGAGTCGAACATTCTCTGAGGCTGGTGACATCAGCAGGCTACGCACTCCGTGCCGAGTCTTCACGTTTCAAGAAGCGACCTCAATTTCGTGTTCATTTACGTACGCGTATTCATTATACTGTTACGCGTCAGATTTCACAAAATGTGGAAATTCCCTCGGAGGGGAGGTCGGGATAATTATCGCGGCGAACCGCATCAGCCGACGAAGTTCGGGCTTCATCTTACGCTTTATTACCGCAATAAAAGTAGGCCGCGCAGGTTTTGTCATGGAGGGCGACGTAGGGCGGTAAAACATTCGTTCAAGGGACGCTGTAATTATGAAGAGCAGATAGTCTCCGTAAGAAGTAAATCTCACGGAACTTCGCGAGCCGTAAGTGGCTGTCTAACTACGAGTTGTTTCAACGTTGACGGCCGAGTTTACAGTTCTTCCTTACGTTTACGAGCGGCCTCGGATAAGACCGCAAAGACGATCTTGCTAGCTTGCCAAATGGCCGGTTTGGCGATGACATGAGAAATACATAACAGCCGTTTTAATGAAATTCGCTTTATAGGCACCCTGGGTAAATATATCGACTGGGTATTCTGCTCGCGCCGTGGAAGCGAAATTTTAAATTATACAAATGAACCAATTTGTTGCTGTTTATCTTTTATTCAGTGTTGATTCTAAAGTATTAAAAAGAACAGCTTTTCTTTTAAATGTGTATTGAAATGCTTATTAAACATACGAAATGAAAATTGTGGAAACAGAAGAATAAACTTGGCAAATTTAAAAAATTAATATAAAACAGTAAGTTCATATGCTATATAAATATAATATTTCGCCGGCTTTGTCTGGTTATATATTCGCGTTAATCACCCATTGAAATGTGAATTCACTTCTTTGAAGGTGTGGTTGTAGTTTAAAAAATCATCTTTGTTCACCGCACTTCTAATATATTTAACAAAGAGTTTTGCAGTGGTTCGTGTTACAATAAAATCGTAAATTTAGAAAAACACGGTTTCCATTAGTTCGTGAGTTTGTAAAGCGAGTCAAATGAAAACACTGGAGGAAGAATTATTCAGATTCTACCGACTGACATGACTTACGAATTGTATTTATTGTAACATTGGCGAGTTGAAACAAGACGATAAGGTTACATATTGATGAGTACCTTACGCTTATGGGAAATAGTATCATCTAGATATATAAGATGTAGTTTGGCGTCCGTCTTTGAAAGCAGGTACAACCTGTTGGAATGAAGCTCGATTTACCAAAGCCAAGAAAACTACTGAAATACGTCTCAGAGAATGCAACTTCCGTAATTATCGCTACCTTATCTAGTTCAAATAAACGATGTCATAATGAAACTTTCATTCCATATTTCACGATTGGGTATATGTATATTGAGGTTTCTTGGAATAACGATAATTTCCCCCGAAACATTGAAACAAAATTGCTCGCCTAGAAGGAAACTAAAACCACAGTTCCCTAGAACAACCCATCGGGCGCTCACAGTTATCACTGTAGCGTAAAACGCTGCCAGCAATACAGAAATTCAAAAGCTGCATGTATTATTCTGCAAAGCATTTGCGGGTAAATGGAGTGCGTAAACACCGGGTGAACTAATTTAGCGACCCAACCGCGGTGGATTGAATCGAGACAAAGGCTACTTAATTAATAATCGTAATTTATAAGTCCGCTTAAAAGAGGCATAGAATCGCTGTGAAATTGAAAAGCCCTTGAAAGGGGTCGTCAGGGAGGAGCTGGAAGAGAGAGCGCGCGCGCAGGCGGGCGATAAATAACAGAATGGATGTAGAATCCATTTATTTCTATAGTGGCCGCCGCGCTCGACGCCACCGGGGCTGGTGGTGGGGGGGAGCGCAGGAGGAGAAGGGGGAGGAGCGACAAGCATCATCCGTTTTGGCGCGCTAATTACCCGGGAGGGCTCACCGGAGTGCGGGCCGAGGGCCATCCCGCCCATTAATCATCGACGCGGCGGCGGCGGCGGGCGAGGACGGGGGAGGATGGGCGGGGGGAGGGCGGCGCCTTGGCGGTGAGGACGGGTCGCGATGCGTGAGCCAGTGTTGTGCTCCCGCTGACGGCGACGACGCCTGGGTTGTCGGTGTTGGCTTTGCTCTCGTCGTTGTTGATTGGAGGCGAACCTGTTGCCTCAGCAGTGCCATGTTGAATGCTGAGTTGTGCTCGATTGTTGGTATTTATGACTGTTTCAAGAAACCCACTGATGCGGTAGGAAGAATAGCAAAGAGGTTGAAAGGAGGGAAGTATCCCTAAGAGCCGATTTACACGCTTCCTTTTGACGGACGTTTCTTGATTTTTTCTGAACACGCGCATGCCCACTTTGGCTTGTGGATCCACAGAACCTCAAAACGTGTCCATGTGATATAATTCCAATAGTCTAGGCTTCTACAATGAGCAACACTAGCAGACATGTGCTGCCTATTGTTGGAAAGTAAAGACCTCTTTAGACCCATGCTTCTTAAGTCCCCTAATGCGATTCTGATGTCCGTTTTGCTCAGTCACGCCCGGCTATTTTTATATGACCTGAAACATATATATTCCCTAGTCTTGAGAACGAATCTGGTGCCTACTGAGTACAATCTCCGTGAATGGCTCCGGCATGAGCCCCTGTCGAGGCAACTCCCATCACAGGCATGTATAGAAAATTGCCTGCCCATATGAAGCCAGGCATCGTGGTCATTATCTTCGTAACACACGCCCAGAAATGTTTTTTAGTTTAGAAATAAATTGTCATTATTGAACATTGAATTCGAATTCTGGAGCTGAAGTTACATAAGTAAGCGATCTCTAATCTCTCACTATTTTTGGGACAGTGTGTATATTATTGAATTTGTCACTCATGAGATCGGTCACCGGGCGATTACGCAGTTGGCGTTATTTTACTATTCCATTTTCGCGGTCCATGCGGACAACCTGTTGTTACATTCCATGGTAGTTCTCCCTACGACATTTGAAATCGCTTATTTCTTGTGTTTTGCCTGAAAAAACTTATGCGAAGGGATCTTCCTTTCTGCCTTTCTCGTTATTCTGCAGTTTGTAATACTCTGATTCGTGGCATATTTACCAACTTGAATATCACATTCTGTATAATAAAATTTCACGAGAGAAACAACGAAAACAATTGAAAACATTTATTAGAATGAATAAATCTTTATTATTACCGTAAGAAACATTAAATATATGTACTTAACATTTTATACTAAAAAGAATTCATGCAATGCATTATTATAATAATTTTGTGTAGTTCCTCTAAAGAAAAGAAAACTTAAAGTAAAGAGAGCAGTGTATACAAAGGGTCATTTATAAATGTTCCTTTTCATTGCTTCCGACAATGGTCGTTGTATTGATTTTCACGTTCCGTTGTGGGAGGTCGGAAAGGCTCTATTGTGAATTTTGAGGGAAATTGACGCTGTCGTTTCGTTTCTTCTCTTCTTCCATTTCTCCGAATAAAGAAGAATTAAATTATAAGTTGTAAAACAGCCCGTCTTTTGGGCTGCGTCACAAGGATTAGACTTTCCGCTGCGAATAATTCCCTGGGAAATTCCGCCCCCCTCCAGGTCAGCGGGGAATCAGACTCGTCAGTTCTTTGTGGAGGGATCTTAGTTCATTTCGGTCATGGAGGTCGGAAACAGAACGGTCCATTATGAAACAGCTGTTCATAATATTCCGACAAGTGTTAATTACTCAATTTCTGTATTGATCTAGATTATGTTTTCAGTACTGTGGCAATTTTAATGGTTGCTTCTGAATGATTAGTATTAGAAAAAATAGATTCTTGATCTAGTATTTGAAAATATAAGTTAAATCTACGCTTGTCAAACCAATTTTCGCAATCACGCGACGCCTAGAAATTCAATTTAATCATGCTTTACTTCATTTGTGAGCAGATTAGTTTATTGTATGAAGTAATGAACAATGCATGGTGTTACTATTTTGCAGAATCGTTTATTTCCTACAGTAATAATTCAATATATACTATCAATTTTATTGTTCATAAACGTGTGAGTCAAATACTCTTAAGAAAACGTAAACCTATTCACAGAAAGAGAATCAATTAGATTCTGTTGTTTACTTATGTGGAGCTCAGAGAATTGTATTGCCATTGTTGGCAAAACAAATGCGCCTTGAAAAATTAATTGCAATGTGCAATATTGAAAATACAGACTTACTTCATTAAAGTAGCGTAAAAGTGTCTCGTTTTACGATAATGTGAATCAAACGTGGAGAAAAATGTTTGGTTTAGGCACTAGCGTTGACCACAGGCGGACAGAAAGACGCATTTCCGAAAAGCAATTTTTTTGGGTAAAGGACCCACACACTGAGGATTCTGACTACACAACGTGTTAGACGAAGTAAATTACCGCTCATAGGAACCATTTTTATCAACGTTTTCCCCACCAGAAACCCTCATAAAGAGTTTTTCTAAGAAAAAATAGCCATTTTTCGTTGCAACATTACTTTGTCTTTACTTCATAAGTATGTAGAAGATGGGCTAGTAAAAATAAATTGTTGAAGCTTTTATTTCACTTAGTGGAGATGAAGCTTTGATTCTACCCGTGTGAATGGAAAAAAATCCTCTGATGTTAAAGTAGCTCTTTAACATAAACGTATACAAGTACATGTTTTATGTATATTTCAAAATACCAAACTGAAGAATAATGGACTATTTTATATCCAGAATGTATGAAATCTGAATGTTCTAAATATTTTACATTTAATTTCCATTTCCAATTTTTTTACTTTAGCGTACTTTAAAAATGAATTCTCTTCTCGTATGGTTAATATGATGGTGTTTATATTTGAAACTATTTTCTCGTGAATATTACAGCAGCAGAGTTTTTACTGCAATATTGCTTAAAGATGAAAATAATTATTTTTAAATGCTTTTATTACTTAAACACTGTATTCCAGATACACGATGTTCGTCAAATTGCTGGTTCGATAAAAAATATAATATAAATTGCGGGATACAGCAAATCCCTTTAATTTAGTTTCAAATTCCAATACTAATTTTAATACTACATGATTATTAATAATAAATGCAATCTTTAGCAATTACAATTACCATGTTTTGCTATATAATGAAAGTTGAAAAATGATGTTTTCTTTTTCAGCCATGTTTCAAAAATTTCTGTCAAATCTTAGTACTCAAAGATAGTAGAGCAGCACCAGCCACAAGCATACGTTGGCGTCGAAGACAGGCGCCACGTTCTCAACCATCCAACGACACGTTTAAGGTGAACGACGTAATCCGCCATAAAGCGCAAGAAATTACGGTGCTTCGGAATTAAAATTGAAATCAGACGTGCCTGCCTGGCGAAACAACGGGCCCCAGAGCCCTTAAACATTCCATCCACAAGATCGTTCACCGCAGTGCCTTCTTACGCTTGTTTTTACTGCCTCGGAAACTTAAGTGCCCCTCTGGTTTTCGCAAGCAGATTTATGGGAAAGCGCCAAAACGCTTATCGCCGCTGTATATTTCATTCCGGGATTCGCGCACGTTTCTTTATAAGGATTAGGAAATACGCGTGAAACGTTTTCGCGGAGTATTCCCTCTCTCGCTAGGAGCGCTTAAGTCTTCATCTCCGCACTCTGAAACTGCCTTCTCACTCTACCATGTGCTCGCACGAATTTTAATAGAAGTCAAGTTGTAAATATTACTGTGTGTGGTGGTGATGTTTTTAGAGAACAGCAAATTGAAAACGTCGAATTTTGTCGCTCGTGTGACAAACTCCCGGAAGTAATAAGGAAATGAGAGCAAATGATTTCGTAGATGAAACCAAGATTTTATTGTAGTTAGCTCTTTGATGTTTACAGTTCGATGATAATCACACAGTGTGCAAATGTATTTATTGAAACGGCACGCTTATTTTCTATTATTTCCAGCCAATTTCAAGTTGAGTATTAGAACTTTTGCATGCACATTTTAGTAATGAAGCAAAAAACCTGCCAATAAAAAACAGAAAGTAAAAAAGTTAACACACAGAGAGACAGACATATATACTATATAAATGTACAGTGTGTCTCAATACGTTCGTAAAAATGTGCAATCTCTGTCAAAAAAATAAAAATCTTATAAACAAAATGTCTTAAAAATCGTTGTTAATTAATTGTTTTGTAGAATAAAAGCTCGCATGTTAAAATTTGAAATGCGTTTATAGTCTTAAATGAAGAAGATACTAGTATTTAACTTTCATAGAATATTAAATCCATTTCAGCCTGGGTAAACTAAAAAATTGGGAAATAAATATTTTATATAACTTTGTGTATAACTTTTTTATATAACTTAGTATCGGATAGCGTAAACAATGACCCTAATTTTACCTATGACTACATGTTTCTTACATATTTCGTTACAATTTAATAGATTTACTTCTCGAAACAGAACATCTCAGATATGACTTTGCCAAGAAGTATTTTGGGGTTCGTCTTTCTGTGAAACAAAGCAATTGAATACTGCACTTTAATTTCCTGAGCACCTTTGCCGTAAGATGTCAAACTTTGTCGCAGACATCTCACAAATCATGTACTCGGAATTGAGGATGAACGACTATATGCAAAGTAAAAGTCATCGCAATTACGTCCTTGCTCATGTTTCATAGACACAATGCATAACTTGATCGAAATACATGAAACATTTATTACAGTACTATGTCTTATAAAGCTTCCTGTACCTCAATGAAAACTCCCATCTTTCGAGGACACAAAAAGAACCTGCGCTTGAAATCCCGACCGCATAGGCTTAGTGGGTTTTCTCTTTTGTAATATAATTCTGTCAATATATGGTACTCGTTTCCAATATATTGTGTTCAATTACAATGTTGGATTTAGGCGAGAAATAAAAGCCTATCTCCCCATCCTTCATGGCAATGCTGTAACAGTTCACTGCCCACGGACATTTGTAAACATTGTATAGAAACGTAGGTACGAGTATTTATAGTTGGAGTGTAAATCATATTGTGTAGGGAAGATTCGTGATCAATTTCCTCTGGAGGAGTAGAACGTCCGTTCGTGTGTTCCGAACCCATTTTAAGACATGATCGACGCCTGTTATTCATTCGAAATGTAACCTACATTTGAAGGATTCATGTTTCAATTTCTACATTTTCAAATGTAGTTTATTAGCAAATGTATCCACTTAGCTTAAGCTAACTGGAGCCGTTTATTTGGCAACAGTGTTTTATTCTATACATCGGCTGTCTTATAAAGCTATACTTAAGACGTTTTTACTAGTATAAAAATAGGCAAATTTTCTAAATATGGTTCTCCACTTGACTCAAAAATTACGATTTGGAAATGTCACTTTCCTTGGACACCGACTTTTGAAGAACAGAAATATTCAATTTGGCGAAATAAACCACCCCGAAAAGTTTGTCTCTTTGTCCCTGTCTTCGTGGAGACGAGTCACCGACAGGTGTAAGTGGGTAGCATTTTAATTAGCAGTGTGGCGCGCGTATCTTATCGCCGGCAGCGTGGGCGCTTTGCTCTGCTGCGCGGGAGGCGGTCTTCGGGTGTCGCGGGGCAGGGTTCTGCAGCTGAAGCAGCGACGGCGGGCGGCGCGCCGCGCAGAATCTTTAATTACCTGCGCGTGACGCGCGCATAAAGGGGTTCCTTTCCCCGCGTCGCGTTCGCTTCGTTTGCGCGCTTTCCGTTTCCGGCGACGCCGCCGCCCCCACACCACCTCCCTCGCCCAACACCACCATCACCACCGCCGCCGGAGCGCGGGAAGCGGGCTGTCCTGCGAGACAAGCTCCGCCGCCAGGGCCCGTGCCGCCGCTTGCCGCCGTGAAGGCGGAGTCTCAGGGTTGGAAAGGGGGGTAAAACCGTGTACGGGAAAGAGATAACTCGGGTATTGACAAGATTCAACCTACAGTTGGCGCAAACGAAATGTGCATAAGTATGTTTAAAAAATCGCTTACGAAGGCTTTGTTTATTCTACGAGTTGTCAATTGTAGAGAAAATCGCCGTTTTAGGCGTACAGTATAGACCTCAGAATCGTTAAGCAGCAGAAATCTTTGTACGTCGACAGTTGCTATGAGGCGTCAACTGTCGGAGTCATTTGATTCTTCGCTGACCCGAATGAACCACGTCTCAGTTGATGGAGCTGACGTTTCGGCCTTCGTGTTCAGAGCTATACTGTAGCTCTGTCCTGAGCTTGCAGGGCGGCGCGACCCAGACATTGAATGGAGAGGTTGCCCTGAAGGCAAACTGCGTTCCGGCGGGATCCGGATACCAGCGTGTAGGCATACTTGTGCGTCGGCGGAGGTGCGGATAAGAGCTAGACCTCAGGTGCCCACTTCGGGGTTAACCTCTCATGGTAAAGCAAGTTATGTGTGGTGTAGTAGGCCACGCAAGGTTCTATACACTGTAGTATAGCTCTGAAGAAGGCTACAATATGATGACCGAAACATCAGCTCGATCGACTGAGACGCGGCTTATCCCGGACAGCTAAAAATCATTGGAAATTTGACCTTGTGTAGTGTTTTAATCTACAGATCTGATCGAAATATGCAATTGTTTTCTTTTTCCTCGTACGCCTGAAATATATTTACTATGAATAGTCATTGTCACAGTTTAGCCCTCATTGCAAATACCAACTACGGGTGCTGGCAAAGTTATCGGCAGTTCAAGCAGCCCATTGAATTTCTGATGGGCAAAACTTCACTTCAATTTACAGTAGAGTAAAATGAGAACAGGGCTTATGAAAAGTTTTTCAGTACGTTGAGGTGCTGCTGGCGATTCCGAAATAGTGTGAAATAAAAATAGTAATGATGGCGGATGCGTCTCTTAGTTTATTGCGCTTCGTACCGGCTGTGTACTCAGAGCCGCGGTTGCTGCTGCATCTGCAGCCACTCCGCCCGTGAGATCCTAGGATTCCAGTCTCGTCGACGCGGATTTCGACACTAGCTGTATGCCTAAGTCATAGCCGCTGTTTGGAGAAAAATTCAAGTGGCCGACTGCTCTGAACAGCAATTTTCCGTTGTTTGTCCGATCAAGACCAGGCGAATGCCGCAGCGGAATCCTAACAAACGGGGCCATGCACCGCGCTTCTTTCTTGTCCTGTTCTCTCCCCTTACTCACATAGACTCACACTCACACGCACTGCAGTACTGTCCATCTCGGGAGACCATTCGGGAGTTTAGAGTTTGACTTGGCTGGGGCGATGCCCTGCTGGGAGAAATATCTGGACCCCTCCAGAATTCCCCAGCAAGTCGACGTGTAAGTCAGCGCCGAATATCATCATTAACTGGACTAATAACAGTTTTTTTAATTATTTATTTAAGGTCGCCTTATAAACAGCTAGGTCATTGGCGACCACGGTTACAAAAATACAGTATTTACAAATTCACATACTAGTTACACATTTTCATGGGATACACATACACAAATCCTAAATCTAGATGTTATACATAGGGCAGACAATGTATAGTCATTAGCTAAATACTATTTAGCATATTAAATTTGGTGAGGAGTTCTATAATTTTCTTTTGACCGGGAAAAGAATTGAGAAACAGTAGAGATTATCATTGATGTTAAGGTTTGTTCTCACAGTCGCCATCACGTGGCAATCAACTATAATATGCTTCGTGGAAACTGGGAGTCCGCACTAATAACAGTTGATGTGCCCATAAATATCAATCAATGAAACACTCTCTGTCTTTATCGGTCACACATAACTGCAATCATTCCGATTTACAAATTACTTATAAACTCGTTGATGACAGAAGAGAAATGTATAGAAATGCTCGTTTGACTACATACGGTACAAGAGTTCCTTTCAGCGGTGTTGAGGTTTGCTATTGTACGTGGTCACGGCAAGGCTTAATGGAATTCGATCGAAAGAGATATCTGCAAGTAAACACATGTGTGATCAAACTACATCCAATCATTTACCAGAGTAATATGGCCACAATAACTACATCAAAACCCGAAGTTGAGATTATCATTTACAGAGAGCGTGGTAATTTTGATTCAGCGATAATGGAAAGAAACATAAAACTTGGAGATGAGAGAGAATGTTGGAGACATTTGATGCGAAAAAATGTTGAGCCGAACCACTGCTGCTCCCACAGTGAAACTTGACAGAAAATCCAGTATTTACCTAATCACGACGTCTGAGCACTGGGTTGGAATATCGCGCTCTTTCACAGGGACTTTTCAGCGCACGTTCGTATTTGTGTTATTTGTGTTTGTGTGACAAATTTTACAGCATTTTTCTGACTCCCCTAAACTTTGTCCTGCATTATTTTTATCTTTTTCAGACATGTTTATTGGTCATACCAGATTACGGTTTGTAACGTTTAGATAAACAAAAACACAGTTTGAATGCGTGCATGAGAAGACATGGTGTTGATTAAAGTGTGAGCATTTTCTTTTGAACACAAAACTAAATTTGCATTTTTTATGTAATTGTGAAATAAATTATTAGAATTTAATACATCTTACATGAAAACAATTCGTTCATACGGCTCAAAAGTACATTTCGATTTTAAAATAATTTTTACATTATTATGTAAAAGTAAAGAACATTATTTTACTTAGATATTTATTTTCACGAGTACTTAAACATTCCGTAAGGTTAAATCCGGGATGATCAGTACAAATAAGAAGTCGCCTCGCTTTATCCTTGTCTTTTTAACCAACCAGGCGTTCGTAATTCTATTGATTTCAGAGACATTTAATTTATATTTCGCTCCTCGTGATGTAATCTCCCTCCTTCCTCTCCGCCCTTGATGATGTGTGTCCGTCTCTTGCTTTTCTCGCCCTCGCTCTGGAGATCGATCCTAAGGCGCAGGTGCTGCCGCTCCTCCACGACTGTTCACATCAACAAGAAGTTTCAGCACGCGGTGCTCTTTCTCGACTTCGCTACCGACCCACTTTACCCGCTGCACTCGACCGGCCCTCACTCGCAAACATGTGTTTCTTCTCCTAGCTGCCCGACGTCTTCCCCCATTTCCTCACGTAAGTGGAAACGTGCTGTCTCCTTCAGTGCTATCTCAGGTACAGTGTATCTGGCACAGCACAGGCACAAATAGTCCTATTTCTCCTTCACGCTTGCACCGACTGATATAGCTCAGGGAAACAACTGAATATAGAGCTTGCCCCGATTGAGGCGATGTCCATCAAGAGGGGATACCTAGAGGGGGGAAACCAACCCCCACGATGCGACGTGTAGGTCGGTTCCGGATCACACTTGCTAGTTGGGGAGAAACACCTCCATCTCCCGATATAAACTTCACTACACCTGCGGAATTAATGATTGTAACAGCTGACGAGCCCTGAAACACGAATCAATCAATGAATCCTTGAAGATTGCTACAGAAAGCCGCTTGCGCCATTGGCCTTTAGGCCTGGCGGTGGCGCCGCAGGTGAGGGAGTACGGAGCAACCAGCGCGAGGCGCGATAAAGCCCCGCAATTGGAGCGTTCGTCCGCGTCCCGGCGGTGGCAACGAGGCGTGGGGGCCCCGCGCCGCCGCAGTGCCAAGCGGGCAGGCGGAGGCCAAGGCGGAGGCGTCACCACCACCACCACCACCCGCCCGCCCGGCGGGAAATAGGCCTCGAGCCCCATGATTGACTCGAGATTGGAAAGCTGCATGAACGAGTCCACCCGGTAATACAGGCCGACGCTGTGCTGTGCGTAGGACGTGGCGTTATTTTGCGATTGTGCTCGCTCGATCGTCGCCGCAGGAAAGTGAAATTGGTCGGTTCCTGCCGTACGTGAAATAAAAATGCTTCATTTCGTGTTTTTTTGGCGGGGTAGATAGTGTGATGAGTCATCACTGGGATAAATAAATCTTGTAAAAATAATGAGTATTAAAAATATACACGACATCAACAATGGAGAATCCGAGGGAATCATATGGCGATGTAGTAAAAAATCAGAATTTTAGGGAAGTGTAGTTGATTGGGGACTACACTCTCCAAACAACTAGGAATTTATTGTGAAAATAACTCGAAATGGACACATAGAGGAATAGCGCGTTTTATGAACAAGATGGCGGAGGGTGTTCCGACACGGTGATGATCGGTTATTTAGTCGTAGCTGGCCACAGTGATGGCAACACATGTTTCATACTTAGTGTTTAGAGACATTGTGTGATAAGTACAAGATTCGGAACATGATGACTGATGGAGTATGGGACTAGACTGAACCTAAGTTGGAATCTATCTGGAATTCGACGACCAAATAAGCAGAGGGCGTGGAGAGGAAAGTGAAAAAAGGGGACATTCAAAACAGACGTATTATGGGAAGATCAAATGGTGTTAACTAGTAATAATTTTTAAAATGTCTATAATTGGAGGTAAATGACCATGCATGCATGGGAAAGTAAGAAAAAGCATATGAATGTAGTAATATGAAAGGAATGTGAATAGTGTGAATGGAAGTATTAATATACAAAGGTTTTCAAGGATTTTTATCGTCTGTTGTTTTATTTTTGTTATGGAAATGTACTACGTTTGTTTTATTCAAGCTGAAAAGAAAGCAGATTATAACGTTTGTTCATTTAGTAATAATAATAATAATAACAATAATAATAATAACAATAATAATAATAATAATAATTATTATTATTATTATATTTATTATTATTATTATTATTATTATTATTATTTCGTATTGGTAAGAAAATCTCTGGGTCTATTAATAGTAATTTAAATATTTATTACGTAAATTTCGTCGCCGCAACTCCGGAGCGATGATCTGTCGTCCCATGAAATAAAATTTTCTCACAATGGATATCCTCGGGGAACTGATCTGGTATTATTTGTTGAAACAAGTATATGAATAGAAATTAAGTGTCAACAGTAAAAGTAAATACTCAGTAGTATAAGGTAGGTCCGCCATATTGGCCTGCCGACGTGAAGCTATATAATAATATAAGGTGTCATGGAATTAGTATTGTTGACATTATTACGTGGTTGGTCGAAATAATAATTAAATAAATAAATACACTTTGTGTTCCCCTGATAGAAAGAGGGATTCTGAATAGAAAATGAATGTTTGAATGAAAAAATGTTGTTTCCACAATTGCGGGGGAGGCAAATGTTTTTATTAAGTGGTTTATTCTTGATCGTGCACATGAAAATTAATGTATTATGAGTACTTATTCAAAATGTTTGGTCTTTTTTGTTGCGTAATAATTTTCATTCAAAAAACACAGTATTAAATTTCATTTAAAAATGAACTTTAATTTCTAAAATGATTAAAGCTTTTTTCCTCATTATGTTCGTAAAAAATTAGAATAGTTACTCGTATATTCAAAATATTGCATATAATTATTTTATTTGAACAATTTTGTAAAAAAAGATTCACGTTTCGAAACGTTTTGCAATTTAAACATTCTACTGCAGGAGATACGGAAAAATGGCGATAGGCAACTATGACGATTGTCCCGGAAGTTTCCAAACGTTAGGGAATGTGGCGGACATTTACTAGCTTTGTACTTTCATTGCATTCGTAAAAATGTAATCAAAGAGATGCTTAAAGATTTTCCACTGCACAATATACTCTCAAAGGTACCACAGGGGCCAAAAGATCGCCAGAAACCATCAAAAACATTGCGCGGCAAACTGTACCCTCAGCCCTAAGAACTGTAAGAATAAGAAGGTAAATATGTATTAACTGACAACATCACATAGCTACTGTTTGTTATTTTGCACGCTACGTGTTATCCCAAATAATGTAGCAATTTTTCGTTTTGGCAACATGAAGGACATTCACAAGACATCCCGCATTCATTCATCTGTCGCTAGTTTTCTGTAATAGTATTTAATCTTGACAATTCTTGAACATTTATACTGTGTCATGTTTTGTATTCGAGCTACTTTTCATCAATTTGAAATGCATTTACCTACCTCGTTCACAATTTCAGTTAATAGACCCAGAACTGTCAACTTCTCGTGCTAAGATGAATGAAACCTAGATGTTTATTGTTTCGATAACCATCTGTTCAAACATTTGCTTTGTAGACGGAAGGTGGAAAGACGGTGTGTAGACGGCCGGTGGAAAGTTGATCACAGGGAATAAGAGCACTTTGGCGTAAATCCCTCTTGACATCCAGTGTCTCGTTAGTCCTGATGAATTTCCATTTCTTTGTCGTTAGGATAAAGCATGTCTACAGGTTTGTGATTAGCCAGGGCACATGGCAATTAAATGGGCGTGTTGGTGGCGCTGGGTCGATCCTCTCGCAACTGTAGCCTACACAGAGGGTAAGGAGGGATGTGTGAGGGCAGAGCACAGTGAGCTCCGTCCTTAGCCGGAGGTAATGAATATTCAGAGGATGCCTTCCATTCAGCACAGTTGGGAGTTTCGGTTAATAGATGACATGCTTCCCACACGCTCTTAACGGACCCTAATGTAATATTTACCGACGTGGATGGTTTATAATATGACTTAAAGCAGGAAATATCTGACTTACAGAGAGATGGTCATATTGAATTAATATTTTTTTCTGTGATTATTTATGTTCACATTCTGAGACACAGAATCTCTTTAAATCAAAATAATAATCTGGAAGTAATGGATAACAATGGAAATAATAATTCTTTTGATGTGCTGATGCTGCCCAAAAAGATCACTTGCCCTAGGAGAATATGACTCGGCTTCGGTGGGTGCAATTGGCGCGTTCGCGTGGTCCTAGGATGGCCAATTCGCGCCCGAAAAAAAAGTATTTTGACATGTTCGCTGATAAAATTATGTAATATGTAGAGAGAAGATTGATTTAAATATATTTGACATAACGTTCATCGTCGTAATAATTTCTCCATCAAAACTTTTCAATTGACATAAAGATTATTTTATTTACTTACTTCAGTCTTCGCTTCGTTTCAAAAAGTCTTCATTATAAAGCGACATATGTAAATTTAAACTTTTTATAACCTGTTAATTCACAACACACCCAATACGTTTATTAGCACTGAACACACCTGAATGAATGAACGAATAGTACATTCGTTTGTGACGCAGTTGTTAAAATTATTCGGCGAGAATCGCAGAGTTTGTTGTACTGAAACTGAATACTACAGAAAAGAAGGATTGGGATGCAGCGTGGTGGAAATAACAGGTTTTGCAATGTAGTGGATTTTATTATTTTTATCAAAATAAAATAATTAACAAAACATGCATTGACTGACACTTTTGCTCTAATTGGTTGGAAATTAATTCCTGGAACAACGTCGAATGAAAATATCAGTGGCAATATTTGGACGCGAGGAATATTGCGCCGACCTGGATGGCCGAGGCGACAACGAGCGTGCACCGATTCAGCGCTTCCGTCCGAAGGGTCGCGGTTCGTGTCCCGCCTTAGTTGTTCGTGCCTCGTCCTTCATGTATGTGATGTCGCGGAGGGCCTCGCGTTCTGCTGACCCTAAATCAGAGGAACCCGCAAGTGTATTGGTGTCTAGTGTATTGTTGAATATGCGTTCCATCGAGACGTGAAGGGTAACCGGCTGTCGGCTGAATAAAAGCTCTGGAAAAAAGAAGGAATATTGTCATTTTCACGAAAGACAGGAACACGCTTATGAATTATGGGATTGCTGATGAGGTGTTTTTGACATTATTAAAGGATGCAATAATTGAAGTCATATTTCTCAACCCAGATTTATTCAGAGAGCCGGCACCTACTTACGCCCCTGGGCCAGGTTCAAACATTTCTCAATTCAATATTTATGTTTTTAATCCAAATATTATATGTATTTTTCTGAAGAATCCTTTCTGAGTATCCTTAGTTGTTAGTTATTGTCTTATATTGTCAATATTATTGTCTTCAAACATTGTAAATGTATGATTAAATGTAGTTAAAAAATGATTTTATATACTATGTAACATAAAAACCCTTGAAAGACATAATATTATCGATCGAGGATAATAAAAACTATTTAAAGAACCGCCCCTGAGCGATGGCGTGCATAGTGTTTATCCTGCAGGGCCTGACGTGCAGCGACACAGAGCGGCGGCGAGTGTGAGTCATGTAATGGGGCAGCCTCTGGCCGACGCCAAGAGCCCCCGGATATGAAGTTAAGGCGCAGCGCCTGTTGCCGCGGCGGCGGAGCGAGGACAGAATGACTTGGGCGTGGAGAGATGGCGGACAATGGGCTAGAATGGGCGCGCTTGAGGTTTAACGTGTAACTCTTTCAGAACAACACGTACGAAATTGGGTTGCGGTCTGCAATGTAAGATCTAAATGAACGAATGTTCGCAAATTACTCTAACGAGGAAAATTTACGTTTGGCGATATAATAAATACAAGCGTTTTGTAACCGTTTTCTAGACATTCTTTATATTTGAGTAATTTTCATATTTCCGATTTACCTGCTATTGATTCTCAATAACTTGTGATGGAAGTAATTTTGGTGACAAATTTCACAGCTTGAATTGTTAAGGTTACGTCGCCGTTAGAGGTAGTGGTAAGGAAAGGTGGCAAGCACGTTTGCTTTGAAATTTAGTGCGTGAAAAGTGGATTTTAGTGACCACGTTTTTATGTGTTGCACTAAACCGAGAACTTGTATTATTTGGCAATTTTATACAAAGTATAAGGGCCGGTGACCTCCACAGCATACGCTAATGGTGTACTCCAAAAACTCTCTGAAAAGAATCTCTTCAAGGAAAAAACATGTATGGAATTTCTAAGGACAATGGATTTAAGCATTACAACATTTAAATTAAAAATGAAATGAAATTATGAGAACAAAAAAGCTCAGAAATTGTTAAAACCAAACATCTAATCTACTATAAAAAAGTCATGAAATAAATTTCCTATTTTCCCAATAATGGTTTTTGTCATTTAAAGTTCTGTCACGCGTTTTAACGAATTTTCAAAAAGGAACTTGATATCACTATGTTACTCACGAATCTTGTCTCACGTTTTTGTTGCTGTGATATTGTCCACAATATCCGTGCATAGGTTCTGCTTTCCTTCTGCCGTATATTGTCTATAAGAGTTTCTTTCCGAACGTTTCTAAATTATCTTCTGGATCTCTTAAATAGGTTTGATCTTTAAATGCAAGATGTATGATCATACCCGAAAATTATCATATTTGTCTTGTCATGTTATATTTATAGTGTATACTATTTATATTTGTTTACTACAGAAAATAAATTAATGAAGAAATGTGAATGCACAGTTCCTTTACATGCCATTGTAAAACTTTATCAAAATATTTTCATATTGTTTGGATGTAACAGATTCCAAATAAAAATATATAAAATAAATTAAAAAAATTATTCGTTTCAGATGACTTGTATTCTTATGCCGTAATCTGTGCTCACAAGTTTTATGCTCTCGGCGACTGAGTCACTTTCAGAATTCTTGTTTAATTTGTTCTGTCGAACAATATATTTAATACAAAGGAAACCGTCCATATCCTATTCACTCCCGACCCAGTCTTCACTTGTCACCCGCTACCAATGCCAACATCACGTACATGCACTATCTTTATGGTTCCACACCTTTTGTTGAACCAATTCTTTGCCTTTTCTATCACAATGCGGTCTGTCACACTGTGAAAGTTTATCTAATGTACACGTAGTTGTATTTCAGTATTCGTTTTTTAAATTTTTTATTTATAGTCGCATTCACTACAAGGTCATTAGCGACTACTATTGATTTCATATTTTTAGTATCTTTATATGGAATGAAGTGATATTGTGATGACAAGGTGTGAAAGGACGAACACAAATACAACCATGCCCGAGGCGGGACTCGAACTCGTGATCATTCGGCCAGAGATCGCCAAGGCACTACCACCTTAGCTCAGTAATTCTTGAAAGTGATCATCTATTCCGAAATTTTAGAGAGTGCAAAAGAACAAATTCTGTTCGGTTATCATTGCATTCTCTCCTATTATCTTAAATTAATGATTTTCTAATAGCATGAAGATAGTGTCTAACTTTCTCTTATACTGCAAAACTGATCATTCAGAATAGCATTTTGATCTCGTGAATTTTGCATCTCGTCATTACGTAATGGAAAACTTGTATACATTATCGCGTGATGCGCTTTGTACGACACACGTTCAGCATGACAAAGTTTCCACCGCACGCGGGCGAACTAAAACACCAGAGGCGATACGCTTCGAAACACATCGTCCGAGCACTTCACATAAAATCTATCGCGCATTCATAAATAACTAACCCACAAAGGACGCGTGATTTTCCTTGTCTGCATGGCACGCTAATCGATTCACGGTCTCCTGCCCTGAAACACCGTTTGTGCGTTTAGCGTGATCGAGGAGGAGGCCGTGCCTTGAATTACGGCTTTCGTCGGGGTGCGAGGCACCGAAAGCAAATGTTGTGAACCAACTGCGCGCCACCCTGTCCCGCGCCAGGTATAAATCACGAAGCAAAGTAGGAGCTCTTTATGGAGTAATATTGTCTAATAGCCCGCGCGCGAAGCCGCTGATTTAGCGTGGGATTCGGCGCCTCATGGGCGCTACCTCCCCCCTCCCCCCCGATGTGCCCCGCTCGCGCTCCCAAACCGCTGCAGCGGAAGGTTTATATTGCTGCGGTGCACACGTCATGGGAGCAGGTGCAGAGAATTAGTTTTCTGGAGACTTCTAGGCATATCCGTGAATCTTTTCGCGCCGCAAGAACCAAAAATATTTTGGTGAAAGATACATTTACAAAATACTTGTTAAAAGATAACGAGATACATTTCTTACTAAATTTTCTCTGTTAAATAAATGAAATTTCGAAGCTGTTTTTCATATTGTAGTACTAGCACTTCTTGGTAGAATATGTGATAGAGGTCGGTCCAGTAATTCTGAGAATAAAAGGTAGTAAATGATGTAATGTTTGTTGATGACTATTCTCAACGATTTGTCTAAAGAGTACATGTTGTGTGTGATTCAGGAAAAATAATTAATAAATGCATATTGAATCAAATCCGTGTGTTTAAATAATATTAGTAAGGATCATCCTTACAGAAAAGTATAATGCGTAAAAGAGCGAACTGCAGAATGAGGGATATGAACATTTAGTATCATTTTCGGCTAACGTTACCACGTAGCGTGAGATTTCCTAAATATCGCTGAAGTGAAAAAATGTCGCAAAATATTGCCCCATCAGCATGTACCTATTAGTCGACAATTGTGAAAATATTTCATATCAGTGTGTTGGGTTCGAGTTTTCAAAACGACGTGGGATGTTAAAGCAATGAAGATCCCAATGACACAGTGCTTTCTGGATTGTGCTGTGAAATAGTCCTGGCATAATGTATGCTGTAGCGCTGCTGGATGCGAAAAGCATAACCGGGGGTGACAAAGCTCCGCATCAGAGTAGCGAATGCGGTGGGCGAAGAGAAGGGGAAAGCGCTGGACGCCGCAAAAGCAACACCACGGCCACAAGCTTTGTCAAGAGTTCACGTTACGAGTTGCCAAGACAGCCATAAACTACATCACCTCTGCCCCAGTGTTCAGCTACGTCGACCCCGCCCAGCGCTAGCATTATCCCTTCCATACCGATCACGGTTTCCTGCTGTTCCAACTTATTACGTCAGTGTTCAAAGTTTATGATTTTTGTGCTCTTTATTGCTATCACTCTACTCCCACGTTGAAAGTCTCTCGGCTTCTTTAATGACAAATGAACCTGAAGCAGTGGCTCAGGGCACTGCAATGGCTCTGATTTTCGACCCTAGCTAGTGAGCTGGGTTGAATTCAGCCGCTGTCTGGTGGAGAATTCTAGATATAGGCTGATCGGATCGGTAGTTTCTGTGGTTTTATCGATCAATATCAGGCTAATGTCGAAGCAGTATAACAAACGGCCCACGGACCGCGCGCGATTTTACCTTCGTCTTTCTTGTCCTATTATCACCCCTTACTTACACACACTTCCCACATGCAATTCACTGCCACATATGCCGGGAGACCGGTCGGGCGTCGGCTGGGATGGTACTCGTCGTCTAGGATGGTGGGAGATACCTAGTTGGGGAAATCTCGTTAACCCTCGGTAGGTCGGCGCCGGATGTCTCCATCCAGCGAGGGAAGATCACCGCCACCTCTCGAGGAAAACACATGTACTTCACTTACGGGACTAATGACCTTAGCGGTTGATGCGCCCGAAATCACTAATCAATCAATTGAATGGCAACTGTTCAACAGCTACTCTTATGCTCATTATCCTGCGTGACTCCATTTCGTGTTCCATATAATTTTCCCTCTCGCCTCTTTTGTCATTCACAGCTTCTCATTCTGCTCTCCCTTTTCGTTCTGCAATCGGATCGGCGTCATGGCCTACAGCTTGACCACAAACTATACGGCCGCCATTCAGGGCATGTTCGGCGCCATCGCTATCGCTGGAAAACAAACAGCGGAGTCTGCGTCTGTACTCGACCCGCTGGCCTCAGGCGGTCGCGGCGGCTCGCAGGCAGTCAGCGCCAGAGGGAGTTGCCGTTGCTATGTGTGTGTGTGTGTGTGTTTAGTGGGCAATCGCCGTCGCTTTGTGCCCGGTCGTGATTTAATTGGTCTTTTGTGCGACGTCGCTGCGAACGCAGGGCGCTGCGCGAGAAGCCAAACCGCGAAGCAAGGAGAAAGACACGGCCAATGGAGATCGCAGACGCCTCTGTAACTGTTGGATGTGTGGAAAGGATGTTTATTACAGGGCGAGTGCTTTTCTGTTGACAAATATTAAAAATACAATTCCGTTGCTCTTCATGATTGCGAAAGTCCCTGATGTCTTCTATGAACTTTTATTTCCTGATGGTAAGAGAAGATAGACACAAGGTTTCTTGTTCAGTTTGAATTCTTGCAACTGCGTGTGAAAGGAGCTTTTTTTGCCATATTGTTTTAGATCCGTGACAGACGTTTGACAGGTTCTAACAGAGTTTACGAGTACCATCGTCGAAGAGGTCATTGCTTTGCGAAATATATTATTCGTCGGGATATGAGCTGTAGCGCCAACTGACTATCCTACGTAATTATGTGAGTGCAATTCCTGCAAGTTAGAGATAGTTGTCTTCATTTCCTTGCTTTGATATCGCCACGTAAAGGATATTTTAATATTGGTGGGTCCTTGATACCGAAAAATCGACTGTTGGCAAAAGGTCCGTCCGTCCGTCCGTCTGTCTGACTGTCTATCAACAATACTAGCGGCTTGAACCGTTCATCCGATTTTTTACAAAATTAATATTCCCCAATAAATCTGACTGATGTCGCGGCCCCTTGAATTTGAAAACGATATTTTAATTTTTGGGTTTGCGTTACATGATGCCCCCGAGATATCAAAATTTTTAAAAAATGGCTTCATCGTTTTTTATTAACTTTTGTTGTTGGATAGTGTGAAGAACGTGGAAGAGAACGGTGCAGATCTCATATTAGATGAAAACCCTGATTTTTCGAAAATTGCAAAAGTTCAAAATTTTTCGGAGTCATCCTAAAACTAAAGTAATGAAGATAGAGATTTTTTCCTCCATGAAATTTGTTTCTTAAAGATGGATTTAGAAATAGGGCCATGTACAATTTTTAGAAAGTTTGAGTACTCGTCGCGTAATTTTACGTCAAAATGCGGTCAGAAAGTACGTGCTGTTGGAACAACGGGGTTTCCATATAGACTATATTTGAGCGAAAAATATATCAACTAATAATTATCCATCTCAAAATTCTATCATCTCCTCATACAAATACGCCCGACCGTTTAGTCATTCCGCATTTGTAAATGTGTATCTCGTACATATTTATTAAATGCAATTATTACATCTATAGTTAAGAAACCGTGTGACTGGTTTGTATATCTCTTCTGCAGTCATTGGTTTTGTCGAAGGCCAATGAAAGTATATCTGACAACAGTGAAAAGACGAGTTCGTTACAGAATTTAAAATATGACAACTGAAGGTTCAGTAACTGCTCAAAAAATCGAATTTACAAATAAAAGCCTGTACACAGCGTAGGCCTATATTGTCATTTTTTTAAATCAAAACATTTAATTTTATGTTGAGTTAAAACGAATAACTACTGAATATAAAATGGAAGTATAATTATATTCGATTTGTAAGAAGAGTTCTTTGTAGTAGAAATCTATATTAAAAGTAGGAACGCTGCAGGAAAATGTAATCCTAAACTTATTCTCATTAGTTTCCTTATAAATTAATTGATTCGCATAGAGAATTTGAATGTGCACTTCTTCCATTTATAGATATATTTATTGCATTAAATAAACATTAAAGAAACAAAGACTTTTTACACAAGAATGCGTAGACAGATTATTAAGCTAAATGTAAGGCGTTGTTCATTAAAAAAGATTCAAACACGAAAAGACTTACTTGAATACAATTTGAACTCTTCTTTGAGAGATCTTCTGGCCTAGTGAAACGGTGATGGCAGGTGCTCTCACGCCGCTTAGAGAGTCTTGTTGATTTTGCATCCAATCGGCCCGGGCCTGCTCTCCGTTCGCTCGCCCCCTGCCCCTCTCCCTTCCCTGGGCGCCAGGCACTGGGAGCTACAGCGGGGTCTTCATCTGCGGATTAGAGCTGATCCTCGAGGAACAGCCTCTAACTGGATACCGCTTTTAACACGGCTCTTCCCGTGCCCTCGAGTTAAGTCCCTGCTTTAGGCTCTGGAGCATTCTTATTTGCCGCTTACCTGAGAGGTTGTGCAAAATGAAAATTTATGACGCGTTCTGTTCCTTCAGAGCAGAGTTTTGGTTGGTGGCATTGAATTTCCATCTGTTATTGCGAAGAACTTTCTCTCCTGTGCCGCCCGCCTGTTGAGAACTTTCTACGGATACCTCGGTATAGCGAGGCAGTATATTCAGTGGTGCATGCCGTATTTCAATATTAGCGATTCATCGTTCCTGTCAGGTATACAACGGTTTTGCGTGCGTCGTCTAACCTGCTAATAAAGTGCAGTAGGCGTCGTGTTTCCAGGGATATGGTTTATTTAAAGCAAACGATTTATGCGCAGGTTTTACGTAACATTTTATCACGAGCGAAGGGGACAACATTTACCTCAAAACTGAAACTTTTCATCCGAATGTTTTTCATAACCAGAGGATAAATATCGACAAAGTATCTGCTGTCAATGCAAACATGATGTAAAACCACGCAAAAACGAGTTCATCGTAGTGGGTAGTATTACAAATACCTAAGGATTCTATGAAATCAGAGAGCTTTTGTGAAGCTGTGTGGCTATAAATTCATAAAAGAGAAATAGTGAGAAATTAATTGATTACCTTTCTAGTTAACGTTTGTATCAGCACTATAAGGGTTATGGCGAGAAGAATTAAAGAACTCTAATGTCGAGAGAATTGATTAGCAAGACTTTTAATTGTGTGTTATCGCACTAATTAAACATGACCGATCGAAACTTGTAGAAGAACGTTTCATTTTGAATGTAACTACTGTCACGTGGAAGAGTGTACAGATCACCAAGGGGATGAAATGGTTTGTCGAGAAGTGTCGCGACCGGACGCCGTAGCGCGTCACTTTTTGACGAGAGACCGTTTTATCGCCGCGCGTGTAGAGGGAGGGCGACGTACGGCGTTCGCGCCGGCGGTGGGCGGGGGGTGATGAAGCGGGGCGGGGATGAGCGGGGCGGGGATGAGCGGGGCGGGGCGGGGCTGAGCAGGGCGGGGCGGGGCTGAGCGGGGCGGGGCTGATCGGAGCGGGACGGGGCTGAGCGGGGGGCGGGGCGGGGATCGGGGGACAGGACGGACGGGGGCGGGGCTGAGCTGGACGGGGCGGGGCGGGGCGGGGCGGGTAAGAGAGGGGAGTGGCGGGGCGGGGCGGGCGGGGAGCGGAGGGACTGGGCTGGGCTAAGCGGGGCGGGGCGGGGTATGGGGGGGAGGGGCGGGGCGGCAATAGCTGCCACTGGTCCCGCGAGGCTCGCATTACATTGTCAGCGCGCGGTGTCCTGCTCACGCTTTCGATCACCCCCCGCTATTGCGTTCGCCTCCGCCCTGCACTTTTTTCGATGTCCACCCGCTCTTCTCCGCTTTCACTGCGCAGTTGCCGCCCCTCTGCTGCTTCTTGGATCTCCACCGCTGGCTTCCCTGCCTCCGTTTTGCTGGAAGCTCTCTTGCTGGAGATTGCTCTCTCATTCATGTTTCTGCCTACTTGCCCAGTACACGTTTCGACATTTTTTTACTCTGCTTAGTTTTCTTCGCCACTTTGACCATTTCAAACCAAATTTCACTCATTAAAGTGGAAAGTTATCTAAAGGTAAAGAGCAAAATTACGTTCGTGAGATAAATTTTAAACATGGTATTGACATATTCTGCTCTTCGTTCACCGGGTCTTCTTTACCATTGCAGGTTTTCGCAGAATATTCATCTAATGAGCTTGAAGTACGGGATCAATTGTTTTCTATTGACTTTTCAGTATCATTTTAAAGTGTTCTTCTGCCATTTCTTCGTAAAAAACTGTTTCTAATACGCAATAGCATGTCTTAAATGTTATGGCCGTGACTTGTTAAGAACGACAAAATGTTTCATTATTTTTCTGCTGCAGACCTCAAGAAAGCGCAATAATACTTTAATATAATCTATTCTTCTCCATTTTGTCTTCTCTTTGATTTGAGAACCCCTTCCTGCCAACCACTGTGCGTGACATTTGGATCCAGCCACTTTCCCCTATACCCCGAAGGGGCCTCTGCCATCGCCACCGGCGATTTCTTCTCTTCCTTCTTCGCCTTCTTCCTTGCCTCCGTTTCCGCGTTCAGCGACCATCGTCCGTCGATACCCGATATCCCATCCGCCTGACACTTGTAAACGATGGCTCCGGAGGGTGGGCTCTCAAAATCAACACCACTTTTCTCCGGCAGCGGAAACGGACGAGAAAAAAAGGGGGGACCTGCGTTTGATACAACATTGTATTTATCAGAGAGGGCTTTCTTGTGGGAGGAGGTAGCAATTACGCGTTGGCATCCATCACCGGCGCGGAGCAAAAAGAACGCCTGCCGCCTTCTCGTCGGCGAACGGCCTTTGTTCGATGTCTCCGAACAAAGCCTCACCACTCGCGCTTTTTCGTAACTTTTCGGGAAATAGCAGTAGTGTGTTCTAGGCGTGGCTTGATGCCGTTTTTAGCTCGACGGTTGCGCAGACTGCTCTGATATGGCACGGAATTCGCGAAGTCCCTGAAAGATCAAACAGAAACAGAGCTGAGACACCCTTTGAACTTCACTAATAGAATCACCAGGTTGATGCACATCACATAATGAAGTCGGAACGCAAAGTGCAATTAGAAGAAGTAGAGTTGTATGACAGTTGTTAAGTAATGGCGCTTCTTCCCTTTCCGATGAAAATACTAACATGAATACATAAACTAGGTCGCAATTTATTATTTTCATACATTCGTTAGATCATTATTTCCTGTTAGTCCTTCCCTGCCCGGCATTAAGATAAGCTGCAATAAATAACACATCTCACTGTGGATGATTACATTAAGCTACTCTCTACCACATTGTCACTACTCATTCATTTACATAGGTTATTATTCTTCCTGCATTGGCAAACCATAACGACGGACCATATTGGAATGTTAAAATTGAAAATTTTAAATCCAATGTAAATATTTATTGAATTTTATGTGCTCGGCTGATTGCTGATACATGATTGGCAATTTGAAGGGAGATAGGTAGAAATAATGAATTTGTCGGAAATTTGCGTCGGCTTGAAATAGCTATTATTTAATGTCTGGTTTCCAACACATAGTACAGTGTTATTGTACCGAGTGCTATGTCAACCCAAAATGTTTCAATATTGTCAATATCCATAGGGATCAAGAGGTTTGTGAAACAATATATCCCACAATACGCAGTATGGGTTTCGTGAGTATCGGGCACGGAGGAAAGTAAAAGCTGTAACGACTCCAATGCCTCCAATGAATGACTTGAACACATTCAAGGGATAGTGACCAAAATTAATGGGCAGTGATGTTTCTGAGAGCTTTGCAGCGACAAGCCACCTCATTCTCGGAATTTAGAAATAAACGAATGCAAGACATCCGTTATGAACGTTTGATTGCTAAGTATACATCTTTGACAAAAGAAAACACGCTTGCATCCGTCTCAGAAATGGAATGTTTCTTCAGAAAGTGCTTTGTTGACTGTACGCGCTATGTTCGTTTTCTATGCCAACCTATGACGTCTATATTTCAGTATTGTCCTGTGATGGACACAAAGGACTTTCGTGATGGAACGGTAGCTGTTCATTTCCACCAGGCTACTTCGCGATCCAATGTCTAACGGTAGAAGCGATCGATATTCTCGAAGCTTACAAATGACGACGAATAATTTATCTTCATAGTTGACCTGCAAGAGGAGAAAAGTCGAGTGGCTTCATCCATAATTTTTTCCCATAATCGAAGTGCGTACATATTTTCGCCTTGTGAACTGTTTTATTGTTTATTCTTTCAAGACACTACGCTCTTATTTGAGGATAAAATAAGGACAATATTAATTTAATTCTGTCACAAAGAAGACATTTACAAATTCAGTATTAACATTCATAGAGGTAAAAATACTGAAATGAAATTTACGTGGACTGCCGGTACTTCTCCGGTCATATTTCATTGAGACTCGCTGTTATCCCATGAAACGTGACAGAGACTTTTCTCGGATTCAGAAAAAAGGTTGATAATCAGAGATAATTTCACAATTACAAACAACATAATGAAAAAACACGATTACTGGAATCACAGAGAGAATGTACGATTAGAACCTTGGTGTCACATAGAAAAGGGCCTGGGCGAAGAATTGGAATGTCCCATACCAGAGTCTACTTTGTCGGTCTCTTTATGTGATTAATATCGTTAGTGGCCGAGAGGGGGCAGTGGGGAGCGAAGTTGGGGTTGCGAGCCCCAGGGACTGGCTATCTGAGTGACCTTCAGTTGTTCAGCTACGAGAAAATCGACGCGGCTTGTCCCGGACAGCCAAGAGACACACTCCGGCCGCGGAAGCCTACGTAATCATAATCATGACCTTCAGTTGGTTTTGTCGAGGAAGTGTCCCCATCCCATACATGGAAGAATTGGAGGAAGGATTCGTACCCAACGCAAGAGAGTGGCAATGACCTCTGGAAAGGTGGCTTCGAACTAGCAAACCGGCTCCAACAAGGTTATGAGTAAACGTTTTAGATGGCGTTCTGGGTTATCGAGATGCTAGCCTTACGGTACCTTTTGTGTACCCGAAGTGGGGTAAATAATGTGGCTTGAAAGCTGGTGACCGCCCCGGGGGCCTAAAATTCCCTTGGTATTGTTAAAACAGTAAATTAGGTTGCTATCTCAAACACAATCACAGAGAAATTAAACAACTTCAATTGAGATGGGAATGGTAAACTATAAACCCCAATGTTTGACGAGCGATTCCGATGATAACCAACTTTGGGGAAGATAAAATATTCTTAGAATCGGCGACTGTATGTCCCAATGCACACCTGTATCGCAAATATTTCCATAATTAAAAAATACACTTTTGTTCCGTTTTCCAATGAGTTATTTTTTCTTAAAACCTGCATCGTTGCCCGCGTAGTTTCGGCTAACCTCGACTGGGATTATCGAGAACCTATCATAATTTTATATAATGGTTTCAAATCATTGCAGAACGTCAACAGCAATTGGGGCAAACATTCTCCGGTAATGAGTCCAATTTTTGCTATCTATAGTTTCTATCAATATTAAATGCAAACAACATCGTGTTACATTTAATGCTTTAATCCTGAAAACGTTATTATAGATACGTTCTCCGTGAACTTTATTGGCGGGTATATTTAAAAAATGTTAAAAATATAATTAATTCTCAAAATGTGCATTTAAAAGATAATAAACTACGAGCAAGAATTTTTATTGTATATATGAGGTTAAAGACATTTCGCAATGGCGAATAATATGCTGTAACAGTACTTCATTATCACAGACAATCCGATTTACATACTTTCTTTGGTTGAACGACTTTTAAGGAACGAGTTTTTGACGAACGAGGTTTCGGGAATGCGCGCATGCGCGCAGCGGCTTCTGGGGCTGTAGTGAGCTGCCGTGTGCATGCACGGGTTCCCTGAAACTCCGGCCAGAGGGTGGGGATTGAGAGTCGCCTTCGGGGCAAAATCATCTACTTAACGCTCCACACACATACATAAGTGATATCTGCTTTCCTGGGAGCCTCGGGAAGTGACGCACACACTCCTGGCGGTGGCGCAGCAAACTGCCTTGACGTAAGCAAACATTTAAAATTTTTGTTTTTAAATTTTAGAACAAATCGCAATAAAGTCAAATCTTTGTTTGTAGCTGTAATATGACGCTAAAGATACTTTATCTTATTGTATAATACATTAAAATTGAATTACCCAGAGTGGATTTCCCGTTAGGTTTTGTAGAGTGATAAATGAAAGAACAAAAATGGCTGAACTCTGTGCATGACATCGTCCTAACAGATGTAGCTACACGAGTATGAAATAATGTAAGTAAATTTATCTTTGACATATATTGTAATTTGATATTTTAATATTGGTCGTGATAAAATTGTTTTTCAAACCAAAGAACAGGAATCGCAGAGAATAAACAATAAAAAATACTAATACAGGAAATGAGAAAAGATTGTAGCATTCAGAGAGAAAAGAAACTTTGATGTAATCTAAGGTTTTAAAGCAAGCATGTATTGGAAGCGAGAGGAAGAGTGAAAGTGGCCAATGCGGGGAAAGAAAAACCCCAAACGGAATCCTCCAGAAAATGCTTTGGCGGCGGGGTCGCTCTGTTAATGGTGCGTCCGCCGCATGGCCCTGCTGCGCCGCGGAGTCCCCTGAGCACTTGGCCGGCCGCTGGGCGGGCGAGCGCCTGCTTTGTCTGCGGCGACGCGATGCACGTCATGCAGAGCGCGGGAGACCGCTGCCATTTGTCACGGGTAATGCCCGGGCCGGACGCGACCCGCACGCTGCGACCTGCGAGGTACCACAGGGCTTTCCTTTGCATTGTGGAGGTACACGAATAGCAAGCATTGGCAGCCAGGAACATTCACAGGAGGAGTAGGAAGGGCAGTCGAAAACATTTGCTTTTTATTTACGACTGGTGCACACGGATGCTATTGCAATGTATTACACTTCACAGGCTACTGTTCACGTGATTGTTAATCACATTTTACGCTGCACTCTGCAAACATTTTAATAGATAGACTTTCTCGCGAGCTTGTTCTACGTCCTAGTTTGGACATGGTTGTCAAGTATCCTATTGCTAAAACGTTCTACCTCTTGTTTAGGTATGCATTTGCTGTGACTTGTCTTGGAGAAAATTTTGATTTACTTGTCCGAGATAACGTGCAAGTTATAACTCCGGCCGATATTTCCCAATCGCAGGGGCAGATACGTAGCGATGACGCACTTAATACATGAAGCTGCGGCGGGTTGCGTAGAACGTTTGTTCAGGGGCGCTGGAGTCAGCATACACGCAAAAAATCATCATGAAAGCGCGTTTATGTGTGACAGACGCACGCACCTACATGCCCATTGAACTATGCCTATATTCTTCGCACAAGAGTGAAATGAGTTGAGAATGTTTCATCGCAATCGTATGAACGGTACGGCAAAATACGAACATTGATTTTTTTATATTAGAAGATAGACATGAAGGTTTAACAATGGCATTCATGAAACATACCCGATCTTAGAACATTCGTGTAAAGAAATTGCTGTTTTGATTGTATGCATTTCCCCTAAAATTATTTACTAAACTTGGACTGTTTCTTAGTTGTTGTGATGTCAATTAATTGTCTAAATATTTTGAATTAGGATCTATTATCTATACTGAAAATTAATGATTACGAAACTTCTTAACTTGAATTAAAATTATATTTATCATTATGAAATACATCAGAAAGATTTATATATATATATATATATATATATATATATATATATATATATATATATATATATATATTCCTTTTATTATCTTTCTTGGTGAAAAATAGGTTACGAAGATTTGAAGATATTTGAGCAGGACACATATAACAATGCAAGTCCAAATACGCGTTTGCGTAAACCATATTTGTATTTTTTTACTTTATCATATTTTAATAGAAGGGGCGAGATGTTACATTCTGTTGTATTGAACACATCCAGTTAAGGCAACACAGTGATATTAACTCTGTATGTCAGCTGCCTTACTCATCGTGTTATCTCAAGAGGTGAAGTAGTTGGGCATTCATCCGATTTATGTGTGTGCCTTGCTCTTGTTAACTTAATTCTATTCATTTCACTTTATTTACCGGTAATATTTATTATTTGAAGAGGTAGGTAGGATTTAGATTGTTTTGATTCGTTTACTTTGCTCTGTTAGTGATATAATATGTGTTTCTTCATAAAGCAATGACGAGCAGGATTCTATACGGGATGATTTAGATAGTACTTATTCAGGTAACCTTATACTTACTAAACGTCACCGAATATTTTCTTTCGCGTTTTAGGATATTTCTTGTAAAACATTCACAATAAAATGTGGTCTTGTAAACAACAAATTATTAACAAAAAATGTGTTTCAGTTATTGAAAAAGTAGTGTACTGCATGTAAATAATTTAGTGTCGTTTGTAATTAAATTTGTAAATAATTTAGTTTCCCTTGTAATTAAAATGATTCTCGAGTTCTACGGATCTGATGAATTGTCAACATCTGTCTTGCTTATTAATGTTTCATGGACGTACAATACAACTGCGTCACTCTTGCACGGCACACGTCTCCTCCCGTCTTTGTTCATTCAGTTCTCAAGTTACAGATGCCAGCCGACACAATCCACAACCTGCGCTTTTATCCGTGCGTGTATTCTGTCGAATGTAGAGAAAAGCTTCAACATAATCTTGAAAACATAATCATTTGGCTGAATTTTGAGAAGATATCGGTATTTCTGTGCATTCAGTTGTGCCGCTTAGAAATTAGTACAGTTCTCCGGATATTGATCTTTCGCGAAGAAGTAGGAATTCATAATTCTTCTATGTAATACCATGCAAGTTAAACACTAAGTTTTATTTTATCATATTTCGCTTAACATTAGACTCCATGTATTTTCACTTGAAAAAGAAGTACTTTTTAGGTTTTCACACAATCGATAATTAAATTATATATTTCATTATCATTTCTGTTTATAATCTAATCGTATGAGAGTCAAAATGTATGTTGCTTTTATTGAAAGTTTTTCTTCAAAGAATATTTGAAAGAGAAGAAGTTCATTTACTTCTGAGTGTATGATGTTTCACTCGGGTTATGTTTTTTATATACAAATAGAAATGGAGTTTGAAGTTAGTTATTGTAGTTGCTTATACGATAGAAGGAATATTACAATATTTTCTAAAAAACTCTACTTTGCCTTGTGGTTTTCTCTTGCAATGCCTGATAGCGCGCCCCTGTTTTACGGTACGCCAATTTAAGCTGAGAGCAAGAAAGAGGGGTGGGCGAAAAATCGATTTTGGGGTGGTTGACCTCTCACCCCAATTTTATGCTGGTAAGCGAAAGTGTTTCTCGCGTATACGAAAAATCTATTTGTTCCTTTTTGGGCACAGCCGAAACACATTTGCTGGCCACGTATGGAAATGAGAGTGTTCATTTTAATGCCCACGAAACGCGAATTTTTATTTGTATTATAATGCGCTTTTATGCATCCAGCAAGTAGATGGTCGTATTCATTTGCAATATTCATGTATGCGTTTCCACGAATCACGCTCAGTGTTTTGTTAATTTCTCAATTGTATGGTAGGTACTTCTTTACTGATACAGTGCCACGGACAGATACGGGGCATTGAATGTCCTGATGATTAGGGTTATCGGAGTAGCAAAATCCCGCTCGTTACAAGCGGTGTGACAAATTGACATCTCTAGCGCAATAGGCTTAGGCGCTGAATGCGTACGGCGCGCGAGCGCCTCGCATTCGCGTTCGCTTTGTCGCTCCGGCCGCCGCTGCGGACGCGGCGCCATCGATTGTTGCGCCTATTCGCGCACGGTGCGCATTATTCATCGCCGTCAATTTCTGCGGGGGCGCACAGATTTATACATTATTTGGCGTGCCCACTAAGCCGCTAAGCGTCGCGCCATGAATCATTCATAATCCGGACGGGGCTGACGCCACCCTCCCTAACTCGCAAGACGCCCTGCCCTCCTCCTGACAGCGAGGGTCTCTTGGCCCGCCTCGCCCCGCCACGCCCCGCCGCGCCACGGCCCGGTCTTCCAGGTCTTGCTCCGCCCGGGCAGCGGTGATCCGTCTTACGCCTTCTTGCCGTTTCCCCAGCGCTGGCCGCATAATAGCATTAACTGACCAAGGCCGCTCCACGGTAAGATGGACCTTTATTGTAATTTTAAAAAAATAATAAGGGCTTAGTTTTGCATCTTTTTTAGGTTTATCGAAAAGTTTAACATAATCCGAACTTGTTAATTTAATATTTATTTTCCGTAATACTTCACTACCGTATTTATTTTCCGTAATACTTCACTATTAATATAATGGTTTATGAATAAACTCGAATTATTCTTTGTAATTAAAGTAGAATTCGCAAATTTATAATTGTTAAAACGAATATATTATTTGTACTTTTAGATGTTATATATTTTATGTAAAAAAAGTCTTAATAACCTGAAAATTATAATCTGTATCGCAAATTACTTTCATTTGCACGTACACCATTCGTTCTCAGATAAAATTCTCTTTTTCGAAAAGAATTACATTCGAATAACTTAATTTTTCATTTCAATAACGAACTTCTCTTCTTTATGCAACTTTTTCCGCTTTATTGCGAGTATTATCCTGCAAATGCGGCTGAACGGTTGTTCCCTGAAGAATTTTTCCTCGTGAAGCCCTAGCGAGCGTCCCCGAGGAACCCCTTGGGAATTCTTAATTAAAGAGGGGAAGCTACCTTGTCATCTTCTTATTCGAAGGAGATCTTTCATTATCCCCGATGTGTCGCCGTGCAGCCCTCGCCTACATCAGGGATGGCGGGCACACAGGACAACCGAGAGGAGAGGCCCAGGGAAGTAAACAACTTCAAAAATTCAAAGAACAAGCTAATGTCTTGAATTTCGAAACAGCAAAGGATTTCGAATAGTGAGAAATTCTAACAAGATTTCTAAAAAATCTCAATTTGAAAGCTGTGATATTGTGTATGTTATGTAGAGAATAAGATATCATGTCCACATTAACAACTGTAATGCGGTAAAGAATTCCTCTTTATTAATAATATTTATAAAAATCCTCTTAGTTTGGAAATATTAATTCAAGTACACAAGAAAATTATTTTGTGCTACTTGACTGATACGTTCCAAGATTAACGAAACTTGTGTTAAACTATTGTAAAAGAAGATTTTTGTCTTAAGATTGTAAAATAACAATAATACAGTTTCAATGAACTTATTTAGATAGCATATTTAAAATGTCAATATAATCTTATTCAACTTTCATTATTAGAGCCTTTTCAATTTAAAGTTTATTTAAATGGTTTGCATACTTACAAAACCGCACTTAAATCTAACCACAGTATCAGAAGACTTCGAGACACTGAACTTCAACTTCATGATAACTCCGGTCTATCACGTAGCATCACGAAAGTTGTTATTGTAGAAGTAGTCATGTTTACTGCCATGTTCTTCCCCGAAAAGCAATTAAACTGTCGCCGTCATCTCGGAAGATGAATTAAGGCTGAAAGCCAACATACTGTGAATCCTTAACGTTTCCCCTGCCCCTAGTGTACCGGGAATACATTTTTTATTGAAATATATAAACTTGTTCAAACGAACTTCTGAGAGCAGGATTAATATTTGTACAACAAACTTTGGATAAATAATCATTTTTACGTTTCAAAAAATTAAAAAAAATAGAATTGAGGCTAATAAGCAAAACCAGGAATTCGGCTGATTCTGAGCAGCAGAAATGAGACGGGAGGCTGCTCTAGGACTGAGCAGAAGGTGGTCGGTCACCGCCGCGATGGCAGGGGCTGGGGCCGGCAGCGCACGGCGGACTTGATTACTCAGGCGCCCTGCTCACCCCCGCGGGGGCGGCCGCTCGCCACTCGCCCACTCGTCCGCTCCCCCACTCGCCCGCTCCCCCACTAGCCTGCTCCTCCACCCACCCGCTCGCCCACTTGCCCTCTCCCACACTCGCCCACTCCCCCGCTCGCCCGCTCCCCCACTCGCCCGCTCCCCCACTAGCCCATTCCCCACTCGCCCGCTCCTCCACCCACCCACTTCCCCACCGCTCCTCCACCCACCCACTCACCCAGCTCCCCACCCACTTGCCCGCTCGTCCACTCGCCCGCTCCCCACTCACCCGCTCGCTCGCTCCCTCCCCCACCGCTTCTCCACTCCCCCACCCGCTTGCCCGCTCCCCCACCCACCTGCTCGTCCGCTCGCCGTCCCGCGGTGGCAAAAACGCCCCGCAGCAAGCGCCTGCAGCCGCCGGCCACCGCTGGTTTTGCCGCGGAAATTAATGTTGCTCTCCGCGTGGGCGGAGTACCCCAAGGTTCGTGCGTATTGCTCGTAAACGACTCGTCTGATGCCTTCGCTGCCTCACGCGCACTTTCCGAAATGAAGCTCCCCGAGCCGCGTGGAGGGCAGGCCCAGGGCCTTATTTATTTAGCGGCTATTTCTTATTCCTTGCATACGTGGAGGCCGAATACGCGCTGGAAAATTCAATTTGGGGCGACGTCACTTGTCAGTGTGTCTCATCTGAGTGGAGGTGGATTCAGCTGGTTGCGCCTGTGGGTTGCTTTTGTTATTCGTATTTTGCAATTTTCGCCCGAATAAATTAGATGTTGATGTTTCGTGATGAGTTGTGCACGTAAAAGGCTTGGACTTCGGAAAGGTTAAATTGGAATGTGAAACTGAGGTATTGTAGTAATTTAAAAATCTGCAGCGTACAACATGTACATCTAAAATTCACGTGTATTAAAAAAATATAACTTCCTGTTTCCAGGAATATTTAGATTATATAGAAATTAACAAATACCTTATTAAATTATGGCGTCTATATTTCTGTAATATTTATTTTCGAAATACATCAAATTGTCATCGTAACGCAATGACGATAAATTTACTCATTTTTTCACTCCTTATCAAAAATGCCAACTCCCACGTGTTTCGAGTGCTCTTTGTTTACTGATAGAATTACACTTTTTACAACCCCTATGCTTAAGGAGTATAATTAAGAGATAAATGATCTCTGTTTTATCGAATATCTTTAAAACTTGCGTGTTAAGACTCAATAAAGACCTTAATTGCAGCAATATTCTTACGGCATATTCTGAATACTTCGTATCACTTTGATGTAAGAATTTTAAATTGTTTTTCATTTTGAAAGCTTAAAATTTATGCATGATAGAATTCTATTCAAATAATGAATCCTAGTTAGAATAATTAATATATCATGCTATATGTGAGTCGTTTATTAACGTAGGAGTCAGAGACAATTCAGGTCGTGAAAAGTTATGTTCAAATTGGCTACGCGTTCTTGCTGTCACTTATTTACATCGCATGCAAATTTACTGTTTACTGCGGGCAGCACTGTCATATCCATATATCCGAATATATGAGTGGAGCGTATCGTTGTGGCCAGGAGAGCATTAGAGCCCGTTGGCCTGACACGCGAGTTCGACAGGCCGCGGGGATCGACAGCGACAGGTTGGCTCAACGTCTATCCCAGGGAGCAGGGGTGCCAACTTCCAGTGGTGCGTTTTCCTCGTGAAATGGCTGGAAAATATTGCCCTCCTATTTACTGTTCTTTGCGTAATCTTTGGAAATATTTGAGGTTGAAATCTTTTCTATTGTTATGAAGATGCGCACATAAGATTGATTTCTTAGGGATTTTCTTTTCTGTATATCTGACTGACGTTTCTAAAAACGTTTATAGTCCCACGCAGATTATATTTCAACTTCTTTTGGATCATATTACTAGTGTTATTCATGAACTCATTTATCGTATTAATGTTTCTATTTTTGCAGTGAATATTAATCTCGCACGGTTCGACGCATTCTTTACCTTTTCAATCTCTACTGCTCAATCTTTACAATTTCTACTGTATTGCACACTGCAATCTCCTGTTTTAATTCTTCTACGATTTTTCAGTGACTATGTTCCTCTTTTTCACGTTTTTATTCAATCTCCAGTTCCGAATTCTTTTTACAAGCTTTACAGCCTCATCTTTCTTTTTTCTTCTTCGTCTTCATATTTTTCACTTGCTCCTTTGAGCGTCCGCGCCGAGCCCTTCTGATTAGTAACTCAAGTGCGCTTTCTCAATCTAGCTCCATCCGTTGCTCAACCAAGCTGTCCATCACCTCCTCCCCGATGCCACGAGCACCTCGGCCGCTCAATCCTTCGCCGCCGCCGCTGTCCGGGCTCGGCGAGGGCCGCGCCGGAGCGACCGCGGCCGGCGCGGCGGGGCGCTGCGGACGCGGCCAAATTAACTCTCATTTATTCTCTGATAGGATTAAAGCGCCGCCCGGCCCCCGCTCCGCCCCCGCTCCGCCGCCGCCGCCGTCGCCACGCCCCCCGCCACGTCGCCCCGCGCGCCGCTCTGCCATCGCTCTCTGCCACCTCCGACTACCACCAGAGCACGCTCCCCACCGCCGCTCGATTGATTGATGATTCAATCAAGCAACTGCTAAAGTCCTTAGTCCCGTAAGTGTAGTGCATGTCCTTTCCTCGGGAGATGGCGGTGAATTCCCCCCGCTGGATGGCGAGATTTGGCGCCGACCTACCGTCGGCTAGTGGGGTTTCCCCCTCACCAGGACTCTCCCACCAGCGGACACTGCCCCAGTCGGGACAAGCTCGGAGCTCCCGACCGGTCTCCCATGTGTGGTGGAGTAGTTCGTGTGTAAGTAAGCAATAGGATAGGTCAAGCAGTGGGAAGGAAAGATCGCGCGTGGCCTGCGGCCCGTTTATAAGGGTACTAGTCCTACCGCCGTCCGGTGCACGGGGAACACTCTTCTAACGCCACACCCGTGCACTGTCATGATTTTGTCGCAGAATCTTTGTTATTTCCTAGAGTGTTCTGTAATTTCTCCGACCAATATCATGAGTATGCCGGTGTAGTACCATAACAAACGAATCACGGACTGCGCGCGATATTTCCTTTGTCCCGTTTGTAGCTTTGTCCTTTATCAAGCTGTGTGTATTTTCCTTAGACACACAAAACCATACACGCACTACATTAGAGCTTGTCTACTGGAACAGTGCTTCGCTGAGAGAGATACATCAACCTCGTCGTGCTTCTGGTTCTCTTCCTAGAACGCTAGTTCGTCTTTGTTTCGCCCCCGCCACACCCTGTCGCTTGCGCCATAATCGTCGAAATTTTATCAGAATTTTGTATGAATTCACCCTCCACCATTTTCTCCCTCGGGTCTTCCACCCTCGCCCGTTTGCCGCGTTCGCTTTTCCCCCTCCCCCACGGGCGTCGTGGGCGCCGCTCGCGTGGCGCGACCGCGGCAGCGTTTGCTCTCCGCCGCCGGCACACGTCCGTCGCGCGGCTGGCCGTTTCATTCCGGGCGCGGCTGATCCGGCGGGCTTTTGCGAAGATTTATGTGCATCGGACCTACGCTGTTTCGGCGGCGCGCCGCACAACGCCGCTGAATAATTAGAATTCAGTAGATTGCAGGCAGCAGCTCATCTGGTGCAACATGCTTTTATGCTATTCCACTCCAAATCCCCTGATATTCTAATTTACGATGTTCACGCACTCGCTTATTTAGAAACCGAACGCACGCCGCCCGCGGATGTCCTGTTGCGTTTCGGCTTCCGTATTTCTCTCGTCCCCACAGGACAATACGAAACAATTTTGTTTATCGGGTGATGGACGACTACGTAAACACGCGACATGATACCAGCTAAAAGTTCCATGAACGTACGGCTGTCCGATGGTTGTTTATCGAGTGCCTGATGCATATTCCATGAGCATCTTAACGGAGAACGGGTAAAGGTTTATGCGTTCGACCGAGCATTGTACGAAACTGTCGGTCCCGAGTCGTTTGTTTGCACTGGAAGTTGTGCTTGGCTCGGCAAGAAGACAGGCAAGAATTATTGTAACGAGGAGCGGAACCAGCGCGGGATGGGGGCGGGGGGTGTTTGGGGACCCAGCAAAGTGGGACTGGCAGAGACCGCCGGAGGCCAACAATGACGAAGTCGGCACACTGGACCGAAATAGGTAGGAAGATCGGCGTAGCAAAACGAAAAAAAATTATGGGGAATTGACTAAGTCAAAGTGCAAAACTTCATTGACATGGACCAAGTCCCAATATGAGCGAATCTGCCTTATGAAATATTTCATTAAAAATGATAAAAGCTTGCTCGTTTTAACGATAGTCACGTGTAGTCCAAGAACTGACTATCCAAAGGACCGCTAAAATCTGAAAAGAATAACGACATTTTTTTGAGAAACTACATAAAAAGGCCGCTACATAAAATACAAAAGCGATATAATGCCTTCATAGGTCAGTCAAAGAAAATAGTCAGCGAAGAGACTAACATTTGTACATCTACGAACATCGATACGAAAAACTGATTGTAAATCCACATTGTAAAAGAGAGTGAAAAATAATATAGCCACTTCTCGTATTTCCACATCCATTTCCAATTTATTATAATTTTACCTGTTGCACATTCAGATTAAAAAGAAAACATGAAAGCAAATAATTTGTTTGGGCCCACCGCGCGGCGTGGGCGTGGGTGGGTCCCGCCCGGAGCGAAGTTTTGCGGTGTTGCGCCAAAGGAAATCGATGGAGGGAGCGGGAGCGCAGCGCGGAGGCTTCGTGCGAGGACTTATCGATTGGGCGCGATCTTCGCTGGCAACACACCGACCGCTCTCCCGAGGAGTGTTGACGCGGGGGCGGCCCCGGACGCGGTGCAGGTGCCACGCAAATTGTCGTGGATTTAAAATAATATTAACGAATCTGTTGGTTCAATTGTATTATAGTTATTGTCAAAATTATTAATGATGCTGATTTAAATAAAAACTGGAGAAATTATTCGTTAAAATGTTATTTAGATATTAATGTTATCCGTATTACATTTTTCGTTATTTTCTGAATGTGTAACCATCCCTACAGCTATTTCATTCTACGACTACTTAGCAACATTTCAAGTTATGATATGCCAATATTTGACGGCTGTGAATATTTTTAAATGAGGTAAGTTGTCCCTATTTATTTCAGAATGGATTTTTATTTAAATTAAATAGTTATGATTGACCGATTTATTATATAATTATTAATTTCAATACAGTTCATTAATTCAAGTTCAAAGAAAATAAACTGCGTACTTTTTGTCTCCGACCTGCTGTCTGAGACTTGCAAGGGTCTGTAGGATCAGAGCTGCAGGAGAGGCGCCGGTGGATATTCCTTGTGACAAATTAAAAATGAATCTACAGCCTTAAAGAATCAGTGTGTGGTATAACCAGGAATATTTTTGCGCCAGAGTTGCAAACTTCTCTTCTAAGGTTGAGGATTTTAGAAATCACTCTTTTTATTCACGCAAGGACTAGATTAGTTACGTCTTAGAAATTGCAGCACTGAAATATATGGAGTTTAGCTTGTGGTATAAGTGTGTGGTGAGTGTTTCAGAATTGTCGGTACGTGCACTAGATAATAACGTCCCAAGCGTTATAGACACAGATGTCATGAAAGGAAAAAGCAATGCAGATGAAGAAAATGGAGGAAGCAAATGGTAATGCCATGGTCACTGGAAGCGGTGAAACAGTCTCGAGCATCATCATCGTGAGTGGAGAAGCCAGCTCTACGAAAGAGTTTGCAGGCGACGACGGAGATAGGAAAGCTAATGTAGCCACGAAGAGAATTTCCCTTATGGGAAAGGTAGGGAGAGAGCTTCTGCAGTGATGGTGATGTGAGTGCAGCGGTGGTGCGTGTGTGGTTTAGAAGATGGCGGTAGCAATAACGCTGGTACAGCTGGTAGAAAGTAGCTGTAGTGTGGGTAGGGATGGCGATGGCTGGGGAGAGAAGGAGCAGATAGCGATGAGGGTGGCTTCCTTTGAGAGCCCCTTGGTGCCGCAGAACCACTTCCGTGTTTCTGATGTTTCCCTCATTTTCGTTTCCCCTACCAGCGGGCGGCTTTTTAGGGCCGACGAAGCCTTTCATTCTATTCGAGTTTTTTGTCTGTTCGATTTTGTGTCAACATAGAATGAAAGTTCCTGAAGGTTTAATTTTACAAAGTGGTTTCCTAAAATGCGCTTTGTTATTATCATTCTATGCCAATTGGCAATATTTGTGAAGTCCGAGTGACGCTTCTTTACTTACATCTGATAATGCTATGGTTTTATTATACCTCATTCTCTGAAGATATCTTACTCCCCGGTTACTGCGAGCAAGAAAGAATATCAATTTAAGTAATTTTAACCATTTAACACTGTTTAAGAACAGCTGCGTTCTAAATAATAAAAGTCAATGGAATAAATAACTTAAATTATCCTTCTTTTTAAACAGTTATTATACGAATACATTAGCTGCCATTCAAGTGATAGGAACCTACGGAATTAGACCTAACCTAAGAAATTCTAACCACTCGAATCCACGCCAGTTACATTTAGCTCACCAAGAAATAAGTTGGAAATATTTTTGAAAGACCTCCTAAGTGTCATTCATTTAGAACATGTTTTCTTATGGAGATGCATAGTCCTACATCGTGTCATTCCCTCGGTCCTGATTACTCATTTGGAAATGATGTGCAAGTGGTATGTGTGAGACCATTTTTTTCCCTTCCCATAGTATCTTATTTTTTATTTTCTCGTATTTTTTATTCAAATAAATTTTATTTTGTTCATTAAGAGTCACGTTTAGTATCAAAGAGGATAATACAATCTGGGATATTACAAACTGTTTTCTCTGTAAGTTGAAGCGCGAATACAGATAGGAAACATTTAATTCGGGCTCTAGATTAAGGAAGTTTTAAAAACATCTGCCTGAAAGCTAGAGGATCCCAGTCAAGATTCTTGGATTTACTTTATTTATGCTGATAGACTTTCTTCGTTTCCGAATAATTCGATCCGACACTTAAGTATGGCCTTCGAAGAAGGTCTTTTTTTTAAAGGCCTAAGAACTTTTTTGGCTGTTCATGCCCTTACCTCTTCCATTTTAGGTAGAAAGAATGACTGTTTGATGCATTTTTACGCGTATTGTTGAGGACATTGCGTAAGTAATACATTTGGGAACTGTGCTGACGCCGAACATTCTATTGCAGAAATAGTAGCACTTCACAACTGGAGGTCATACGTTTCGGCATACATTTTGTTTCAAATACACAGACAAATTCTTGACCAGATGAATTCTCCTCCAAACGGCGTCTGGATTCGACCTAATTATATGTGTGGGAAAATCCTGCCACCACCGTGGGGACTCGAACCTAGGACCACCCGGTTGGAGGCACTGCAGTGGCATCTGTTGATGCCCTTGCCACCTTGGTATTTTAAGCCTATGTAACTCTGATTTTGCGCACGGTCTTCTGTTTACGAATTTTCAGCGCATTAGGGATGTGTACGCAGTCCCGGAAGAATTTCTTCATAATAACAAAACACGTTAGGAAAGAAGGAAGTTATCTCCCATTTACGTCACGTTTATAGACTTTGGAGGCGAAAGGTATTATCGTAGCTCGTGAAGAAAATTTACGAGGTAAATAAAGATGAAAAATATGTCGCGACCTGGCGTGGGAGTGGCCATCAGAGAGGAACACATGTGGCCAGGAGGGGAGGCTGAGGCGGGGAGGCTGGGCTTTGGAGGGCGGGGGTAGGGTCCGTTCCCTGCCGCTCGAAAGGCGAACTTTTATCGGAGGTGTATATCTTCTCAAGTGCGGGGCGGCCGCGAGCTCGTTCGCCAGTCCCTGAGGTAGGTTTTGTGCGTCGGACGCGATACACATCTCTTCACAAACTGTGTGAGGTTCGGCGGAATGCTTTATACCAACGGCACTGTGCGAAGAAACTTCCGGGAACTCGCGACGAAGTGTAATCCCAAACGAGGTTGTCGGGGACCGGTTGGTCATGGAACTTCTGCGAGACCGAACTAACGATTTCAGCCTATTTTCTAAGTCGAGTGAAGCATCTATCTGAAGTAGTTTCAGAAACGTGTATTTCCGCTGATGTTTTCCTTACATTATTCGTAGAGGGAGAACTTGTTGGACTTGCCGAATCACATTATGGAATTTTAGTAGAGAGAATGAAGTAGAGAGAAAGATATGTTACTGTGCAAAACACGTTTTTGGGGGATCCGGATGCTCTTAAAGTGTTTTATAACTCTGGTCTGAGAATACCATTCCATCGCCTAAACCGTATAAAGGAATTTTTCTAACTGGTTATACTCCGGTCGATCTGAACGATAACAAGGACTTAAGAATTTTAAACTGACCTTTGAATTTTGAGGGTTATTGTACAGAGAGTCCTTAGAACATTTTCAAAATTGTCTCCAAATTGGCCCCATTTTTTTATTCCCGTACAGCAAAGAGCTTGTTCAAATATGGTGTAGGTGCAGTGCGCATTCGAACCTCTAAAATTTTCAAAATCACAATTTTCTACTTTTTCAGTAATACAGCAATACATTTCTTTCTTATTGTAATTTACTTATTATTTAAATTATTTCTTGTACACGTTTTTTCAAACTGATGATTGAACGTTGACTGATGATTGTGTAAGTTTTACAGTAATTGTAACAATTTTCCAAAAATAATGTAGGCCTAAACAATATTTTCTCAAAACAGCTCCCATTTTTAATGTATGATCGAATTTTAAGGTTTGATGACGATTTCAATTCAGTGCATTAAATAACCAAGACATTAACGTTTAAATGTTCAATTACTATAACTGTTAAGTTATCTCATGTCAATATTTACATTACAGGTGGTTTCATAATTTAATTTATTTGTGGACAAAAGTTCTTCACACAATCTCTTATGAATCACGAAAGTTTTTGAGTGTCAATATTTCCTTTATTGTTTATATGAGTAATAAGAAGCCATTCATAGTCTCCGGCTACTGAATGGTGAAGGACGTGATCTGCATATCAAAAGGACAATAGTTCAAACCATGGGACTAGGGAATGTGAGAAGAAGATATTGTTAAAAAGTATTGACAGAATTATATGTTTCGATTAAGGGAAAGTTGATACTGTTTTTAAGCTAGCATTTTGTGTCAATTAATTGTATCATCGTCAAATGTATCTCATAAATTATTTTGACAAACTTTTTTGTATTAAAAAACCCTTTTTGTTCTTATTTGTAAATTTGTATCTGAGTTTGGAGATCCGATGGATTCAATAACTTTTTGGTCTAATATTCAATTAGAATTCATTATTTTATCTCGAAATACTTGTTTATAGAAAGTTGTTTCCTTTTTGCGCATTCACTCCATTCATAATTGGAAAATGTCAATAAACCAGGATATAAAAAAGATGTGTAGTGTTGGCACCAGCGAAGCGCAAACTTTTCCTTTTCTTCTGTGAAGTATCGGTTAACTCGCACGCATGTTCATTTATTGTTTGGCGATTGGAAGTTACATCGACGACGCTTTAATTAATACTGCTTTTCCAATTAAAATCTTTTGAACGAATAAGCATTCAAGTACTAAAGGTGATATTCTGGAACACGGCCAGAGGGAAGGGTTTATGTACCAAGAGTGTGTTGATCTCGTAATGCACATAAACACAATTTAACTTTTATTCCACGGTAGGTGTTTACAGGAAAATTCTGAACATCGCAATAAATTTTTCATTATTTAAATTATTTTACTTTCGTGAAAACAATCTGATGAATTTATATTGATCCACAAGTGCGATATCAGTTCTGTAATTTTTGAAGACATTACCATTTATTACCTTGGAATATCCTTTCAATGACTATACTGATGTGCAATAATTGCTTGTTACAGTCCACAAAATTATTGATAAAAAATGAAGTCAGACGAAACGAAAGTACACCTTGGGTTTGATTTTTCTTTATTTATTTATTTAAAGTAAACAGATAAAAAATGTGACGCATGGGGAATCTGTGAACTTTTTGGGGGTTCCAGAAATGCTACCTTCGCCCTAATACTATACTTAGTTGGTTTATGAAGAGAAGTACCCGCGAACGTTTTTGGCAGAATTTGATACCTAACGAGAAAGATTTGCTCCCGTGTAGTTAAAACTAATTCCAACGGGAAAAGAGCTACAGATTTTGGCTGCAGTAAATTTTGTCTAATGAAGGTTATTTTTAAAGTAGTGGACCCGTTGATGTATCTCGCGTCATCTCACATCCTCTGTGTTCTCTGTACCAAACGTACAAATTCCGCCTAGCATGCTGCCGGCTGGGGAGATCAGAGAGCATAAGAATCACTCGTATATAAATTGCCGTCACTAGAAACATGAGAAGTAACAAAGTGTATTTCGTAAAACTATTTATACGGAAACGTACTGTAGCATGTATCATTGATAAGTGACATTAGAAAGAAGACAAACTGCACTTACGGTTTTCATGATTTAATAATATTTTATAAAGAGATTCACAGGTACATTTGCCCGTGTTTTTTGTGGAGACCCTCGCCTAGTTATTTAGGACTTGTTCTGAGAGCGATCCTTCTCTGAGCCGAAGGTTTCTCAAATAGGGCAAACTCAACATTACCGCTACCCACGGCCCGTGTCGCCGGGGCGTTTTTTAACGTCTGGTAATCTCGTCGCAGTCTGGCGTCGGCGCTGCTCAGGGCGACTGCCGCCGCGCCCGCGCTCGCCGTTCTTTGAAGAGCTCCCTTTGGGATTCAAATGCGAGCGAGGATTTTAGTCTGAGGTGGCAGCAACTGACTGTACGAGCTGCGCAAAGGCTGGCTTCGTCCGCGAGAGTCGTTCCCGTTGACACTTTCATTATTCACTGCATCTAGTCGTTTCTAACCGTTTGCCACTTTCGTCCTAGCTTTGCTGTAAATGTTTCACCAGAAGTGTCACATCGAAAATGAAAAGTGTAGTGTACATAAAGCGTTTTGTGAAAAGACTGCGTTTGGAAAAACATTTTACATCCTTCTCTTACGTGCACAGTTACGTTTACAGTGACTGTGGCAGTTATTTTCCTTTTCTCCACTTCTTAAGTGTCTAGGGCTTTTAGGTTATACAATGTCCTCAACTTTCAAAATTCAGAAAGAAGCAAGATTGGTGATGTGAGGAGAATGTTCCAGTTGATAGCCGAATTCAGTTCCTCGATTCCCAAAACCTCTGTTAACGATTATCTAGCGAAACTGATAATAGCAGTCTCTTTTGCGCAACATTCCGTATTAATCGACGTTCTCCTACAAAATATTTTAAAAATGTATTGAAGCTAAGAGTCCTAACTATAATGAGTCAGACTTTAATTACAAAATGTTACTCAGAAAGTCTTTCAGTCAGAATTGCAGGGATAAACCGTGGCTACAAGCCTTGTAAAAAGAGACCGACAATTTTAAGAGGCAGCCAAGCTCCAGCAAATGTCAAAATGAACCTTGCAATGATAGGAAAATCTGGAACTCTGGAACCTTCAAAACGGTTATAAAAAACGTTTTCTCCGTAATACAATGGTACGAAATGCGCCTGAAATATTCACTGTTTTAAAGAATTAATTATTTTAGTAAAAGGTTTTGAAAGAACATAATGTACCTACAACGTAGTATTGCAAAATGTGCATTTTTGTTGGAAGACAATGCCTCAGCGCCCTCTAAAGCAGGTAAGCTTCAAGATTGTAACATTGTAGCAATGTATTTCTCTACATCCAAATGCTTGCCATGCTTTTCTTTAATTTGCAGTAAGTTGCTGATACTTCAAGAAAATAAAAACAATTTTACTGAATTGTATGGACATTTTTTAACAGTTCTTAAGACGATATCAATGCATATGTGGACAATTGTTTACCATTTTTGTGCTTTTGATTTGTTTTCAGTTTTAATACATTTTTTTTATTTTCTACATTTTAGAATATTTTTAATTTTAATTTTTCTTTTTAGTTCATCTCTAAAGTTTAAACCTCACTTTAATTTGAAAAAAGCATTTTTAAAATCTTTTTACTCTTTATTATTAGTTCTTCCAAAACATATTCGTCCATAGGCTTTTAGTCTTGCATAAAATTTACATATAATAATATTATTGAAAATTGATGTGGTTGTTATTATAATATGTACCGTGGCTGTACATATGTGACTCAAAAGAAACAAAATAGAAATACTGTTGAAGCGACCCTATTGACGACACGTCACCTAATGGAAATTTTTCATGCTAAATTACCTAATATGCCAACAATGTAAATCCATTATCTGAGTGGAAGGAGAATAATGACATTCCTAGTATGTGAATACTATTTCTGTCAACTTGACAGCTAGCGGCGGACAGGGGAGGAAGTTCCGTTATCCAATCAAAGGCATTAAGTTGTGATGCTACTGCAGAGTTGCCGATGCTTATTAAGAAAGAAAATTAAATCTTACTACACGAAGAAACTGAAAATTTAAGAGCACCATTTGGCGCCTTTACTTGTTTGGTTATGCATCGTGGGAGCGGTTCTGTCATCTACTGTTGTGTGCTTTCATTACGATTTGTTACTTGTTACGATTGCTGCGATCTGATGCAAGAATGCCACCCGACCATGCGTCTGCCGCCCGAATACGTGGCAACACTGATCTACCTCACTCCCAGCCAATTCCGCAAATTTTCTTCGCCGATTAAAAATCAACCGTTTATGCGTCAGTGATAGATTTTAGAATTTTTTCGCCTTTTATTATCTTATTTCGAATGAAAGAAACGAAAATGGATATACAGCATTGGCTAATGAAATTGTCAAGGTAGCTCAACTTCTACTGTCAGGTTTCATGTTCATTTCGTTTTCGCTGTGTTCCACAAATACGGAAAATTACGCATTTGCAGTCCCGATTACTCATTCCCTCATTCGGCATCTAACACTGCTTGCATATGTCAAGTAGAAATATTATTCGAACCATAGTCGATCTAAAAATAACGTAGAGGGAATCTGTTTCTCAGAACTATTGGAAGAGCAAGCAATATCTCCAGATCGGAATTCATACAGTCGAGAGGACGTTACGTATTGGAATTCGAATTTTAGTACTTCTGCGAAAAATGTAATTAGTATACATATCAGCGAAGTAAAGAACAAAATTATTTTAATGTATTCGTTAAGGTAAATTTCTTACATATGGTATATGTGATTAAATTTCTTTATAGATCAATGCAACTTTAAAAATTTTAGTGAACAATGAAGAAAGTTTCTGTTTCATTTTTGGCTGGTGAACTCTTACAGTAATGATTTGAACCTTTTTAGAATGCTAATTATGGTAAATGTGGTTTTGGAAAAGTCGAACGTAAAAGCTACAAAGTTTTACGAGTTTTAAATGGCATTTTGTAATTACAATAATATGCGATTATAATGTTTGTATGAAAGCACATCACTGTGACTTCCTATCCTTTGCTTGCCTCGTGTACTCACCCGTTGTGCACCTCACCTCCCGGTTGGCTCGGCCGACGCGGCGTTCTCGCTCGCTTTGGAGCGCGAGGCGCTACCCGCCGCCATCAGATTACGGGCCCCGGGTGAGATATCCCGAGCATTACACGCCTCGTAAAAAAGAGAGATAATGGCGCGCCAAGTAGCTTTCTAAATTGAGATATTTTCGCGAGTATACCGTAGGCTCGAAGCACTAACCAACTATGAAACGCTTTCGCATCCCGCCCTCCGCTTGCCGCCTTCGTCGCCGGCAGCCGCCGCGCGGCGCGCCACCGGCGCACGGCGCTCGACGGCCGCTCTAAAAAGAGCGCGTCCTCGTCCGATATGGAATGGCGGCGCGCGCGACGAAATGGCGCCCGGCTCGCGGAGATGCTTCGTAAATAGCCGGCTTCCATCGCGCGCTTCATGGCGCCCGCCCTCCCCCGGCTGCCCCGCTATCTGCTTCGTAAGCGCCCGGTTACGGCGGAGCGGGCTTCGCGGATGTTTTACTCTTATGGTTACGTCACTTTCAAGGCTTTTCGGTTACACTTGTCACTTGAAGTTTGACATAGTAAAAGGCCGTCATGTTGATGGTTGTGCATGTGGTGTGTGTGTGTGTGTGTGTATGTGTGTGTGTGTGTGGGGGGGTTATACGCCTAGGAGTTGTTGGTAAAAAAGGAGTTGTATTTCTCAGAACTAATTTGTCATAAGTTTTGCACAAAAAATAATGAAAACTTGCATTGGCAATTCAAACTTAAAACATTTCTTTGTCAATCCAGTTTTACATATTTCAAGTGTTTCAACGTACTTAATTGTATTTATTTGTAGTGTTAAGTTTAAAGACGAAACAAATGTGTTTGAACAGGAAAATAGATGTAATACTCTTAGTAATTGTCTACAAGATATTTACAAAAAGGTTTATAGATTAAAATTACTTACTGATAGAAAAAATGATAGGGAATTCATTTTTCCCCACAGTATGTTACATATAGTTCTTATCTGTTTCTGACGTTAAATAAATAAAATTGCAGGATTTAATAAATCCTAATGAAAATAAACTGGATAAAAAAGAAGCCCAAATTATATTATGACTGACATTAGCGGTGAAATTGGTCCATTCTCGCCGAGAGACGTTTGCCTGGAGCAATTAATCTTTGCATACTCAGGAAATAGCTCGTACGTTGAGCTTTAACGCGCGCAATTGTGGATGCATAACGAGGGAGTCATTGTTTGCCGCGAGAATATGGTTGCCACTAACGATATTACATTCCACCACATTTCGCGCAAGGTGCAAACATCACCAGGATCAACATGCGTGCGCTGCTCATCACGTGCCAAGGTCAGATGGGCCAGACGGGTCAGACCATACACATACGTGGGCAATTTCTCAGAGCGAATGAAAACTAAAGGCAATTTTAGAGTAATTAAATGTTACTAACACCTGTTGTTCTATCCCGAATCGCAGCGAAGAAATGAAGTGGAATGATTTTTGAAAGGTTGTTTGCGGCGTATTTTAATTCTGAAATTCCCTCGAAGACTACCTCGGTGTTAAAAACGGAACAAATGCAAAGAAAAAAAAACTTATTATTTCGCCTTAATATATTTTTCTTTGTCGAAATTGCTGAACCATGAACTTGAGGCCTAAGAGCTGTAAGAACTGTGATATTCTCAGTTTTTCTCATTTGGAAATGGTTTTATCTCCAAATAAAGTGAAAGACCAAAAGACGAATCTACACTTCTAAGTTAGTCTTGTTCATCCGGTTTACGCTTGAATAATTGAAAGGTTGGAAGTAACAGATTTGTCTCTTTGAGAGCTCGGAGAGCTTGTTTATATTTCAAAGCAGCGCTTTGGGAGGCGCCCTATGTCAGCGGTTCTGCTACCGATATTTTTGTCTCTGGAGAAAAATAAATTGATTTAGTTATGGCGAAGGCAATTTAATTGTCGAAATTTAACTTGGAAGTTGCCTATATTTGTAATATTAAAGAGAAACACACAGCCATTGTTCTAATTGGGCTGGGTACTTTTCAGGAAAAGGGGGTGCCAGGTTACGAGATAAACACCCACAATTCAGAGTAAACAATGCTTAAGTTGATATTGTACTATTTAACATTGTAGGTAGGATTTTACTAGTATGTCTCTTAATCATTTGTTGGGTTGTAGTTCGGTGGAAAGATAAGGGAAGCGCTAGCAAGGAAAAGACACGATTACAAAAAGAACAGTACCAAAACGTTGCGCTAATTTAAGTTGTGATTAAATTTTTGTTTCTTCTTCACTTCAAATGTTCGATCGTAGGTCATGTTGGAACATGATGCACGTTTATATAATCAGTAAGTCAGCGAAGATAAATGTTTGTAGATAGAAAATGTCTATGGAAGCTCCAGGCATCTAGTGGGGGGAGGAGGTGCCTAATTGAAATTCAGCTCTGCCTACTACCTGAATTCGTGAGAAGCTGCCAGGCGGCACGCGTCGACGGGACGGCGTGGGCGTAGAATGGGGGGGGGGTGGCGAGAAAACTGTCTTCGACCTACGCGCGACCTTTCTGTTTGCCTTCCCGCCAACTTCTGCCGCTCCGGCGGTGCCACGAGTAGTTAAGTTCACAATCAGCCCGAAAGGTCGCGGCGGGATATCTTCTTAGTATTCCGCGCGGGGGTGGCCTTAAACGGATTTCGCTCTGTTTTGTGGTCCTTTTACATTACGCGCTCTTTTGCTCCTAAATTCTGAGCGGGTGGGCGCCGCCAGCACGCTGCGCCCGGACCTCCGGGGAGTCATTGATTTGCAAGACGCTGGGGGCGGCCAACTCGAGAAGATTTTGGCGCAAGATATTCCAGCTCTGACTTGGCTTCCAAGTTAACTACTTCTTAATTTTCTCTTCCTTTTCAACTTCTAATATTTTGAAAGATGTCTGAATCTTTCACGGGGTTTGCAACTTACAGGAACTGAGTATCACAGTTCATTTTATTCTTCTCTGGCTAATAACTGTGCAACACTTATCCAACTGACCTACTTCCAAGTATTGTTGGGTCACGTTCGCTTTAATACAATTCTTGATAAACGCGAGAGTTTTAGAATCACGTCAGGGAAACGTATTTACAGGCGTGTTAATTAAGTCAAAAGGTAATTATTAAATAAGAACTTGAATAAAGTCGAGGTCGTTTACAAACGTTCTGGCTACTGTAAAAGAAAGTACAGAACTTTCATGCTTGTAACCGATTAATTGAGCTGTAACCGAACTGTAACTTGTAACTGTAACTTTCTGGAATATTATTGGGTAATTTTGGCCTGTTCTCCGCTCTAGTGAATTGGCTCATTGCGGAGCGAATTGGAAAAAATATAGTTAATATAAGTACTATAAAGTATAATTATACATTTTCAAGGAATTATTGCGATTAACTTGCGAACGGTGACAAATGTACAGCTAAAATTGTGGCTTATGTACCTACGCAATCATTCCAGGTCTCACCCATTTTGAAATGGAGAAAGAAAAACTAAACTTCGCGGACACCTATAAAAGTTAAAGCAAAAGGAAGTTTGTTATAGCCATGAAGTTGATAACAGCAAATAATATTCCCGGTTCAAAATTGTAAAGGGAGGAAATAGACAAGAACAATAAATGTATTTTTAGACAGCCCCTATTAAAACGGTTTCATTTGGGGAATGCATAGTGTTAAAATAGTTCAATTTTTACCAATAGTACTAAAAGTGAGACGAGACTTAAATATTCATATAAAACTGTGAATGCAACATAGGTAGCAAAATAGTTTTAACTGACCGCATATGCTATTATTGACCTTAAAATAAAATGAAAGTTAGTCATTATGGAAATAGATATGAGGGGTTGTAGATACGAAAGTTGCCTAAAAATAGTGTACATGACACTGGTGGTAAAAGTGTTTTTATTTTGCTCGTAGAATTGCACCACGTGGCCTATTGGTCTCCTCTCCCAACCTTTCCTACTCGCAAAATACAATGTCACTTTTACCACCAATAATTGTTTTCATACGCCATCTTTGGCTATACTCATTTGTTTCTATTGTTCATAGCGGGCAGCGGGTTGTAAATCCTTAAAGGATGCAGGCCGATTTACTTATATGCCCATGTAAATAGAAATAATTCAAGAAATGTGTACCACTGTCAGACTGTCAATTGGAGAATTTATTTTGAAAATTCGTTCCCTAAATCATTATATAATAGTATAAATGTGGACCATGATCACATGAACATGTAGAATTTCATTTCATCTCTCGTTTTGCAAACACGTCTTTGTTTCCTTTTAAATTAAGTAAGTATATCTGTTCGCAATTGGTGATTGCATTTCATGATTGTGCGTTAATAAATGCAATAAAAAGGTGAATACGTCTGAAGAGAAAAGCGCGTAAATACAAGTTATGGAACCGAGTTGTACATTCTTGTTCTTCTATAAGTCAACTATAATTGTAGAAAGGTATTTGAATGTATTAAAAAAAAACAATATATTTCCTTTTTCATTAGAGGAAATCATTCCGCACCAGCTTTACGAATTGACCCTTGATGTCCAACCGTACAAAATGCATTCGGCGTGGTCCCCATCCACCTGAAGACAAATCACCGCTTTCAGTCGAACTTTATGAGGGCTCTAAGTTGCGGCAACGGCCTTCTCGTGGGCTGTTCTGCGGTTAGCCAACTGTCCCGTGAGGCACCAGGCGAGCGGGGGCTCACGCGGGCGGTTGGGAGGGCGCGGGCGCGGACAGGTGAGGGCAGGGGCGGAGAGAGGACGGGGATGTGAGCGTGGGAGAGTGGGGACGAGGGCGCGGACGAGGCTTTGACGAGGGGGGCGGGTGTGGGGCTGAGGGCGGCGGGAGCGAGTGTGAAGGCGAGGGCGTGGGCGAGGGCGTGGGCGCAGGCGTGTGCGAGGGCGTGGGCGAGGGAGTGGGCGAGAGCGTGGGCGCGGGCGTGGGCGTGGGCGAGGGCGTGGGCGAGGGCGTGGGTGACGGCGTGGGCGAGGGCGTGGGGGGGAGGGCAGGGGGCGGGGGCAGGGCTGAGAGCGGGGCCGATAGCGGAGGGCGGGGATGGGCGCGAGGGGGAACTGGGCGAAGTGTGGTGAGGGCGTGGGAGAAGGTGGGGGTGAGGGCGAGGGCGAGGGCGGGGGCGAGTGTGAGTGTGAGGGCAAGTGCGAGGGCGAGGCCGAGGGCTGAGGGAAGGGCTGAGGTGAGGGCGGAGGTGAGAGTGGAGGCGAGGGTGAGGGCGAATGGCAGCAGGGGCGGGGTGGCTGAGGACGGGGGCGAGGATGTTGGCGAGGGCGGGTGAGAGAGGGTGCGGGCGGGCGGGCGAGAGGCGGCGTCGGGGTCGCGGATCGAAGAAGGATCCGAGTTTGGAGCTCGAGACGTGCCCCGATAAGGCAGGGCGGGTCCCGCGTGGGCGGAGGGAGAACGCGGGGGCGTGGGGGGGGGGCGCTGGCGGCGCCTGCGGGAAAGCCGCAGCAACGCTTCGCGCTGCACCTGCATGCGATGCTCCGCCTGGGGCCGTCCTTTTTAACGCTCTGTCTTTATAGTACAAGAATTGAGCTATGAAATATGATTCATTTGAAAACTTTTTAAATATGATTAAATAGGTAGATTTGTTTATCCTCTTCCCCAGAAAAGAGGAATTACATTGTTCTGCCACAGTGGGGTAGGGAGCTCTATGGTGTATTTTAGAACTAATATAATATTAGTGAAGTAGGTTCAATAATCTCACAGATTTAAAACTGTTCGTTGGCACATTGTGTGCATATATAATACATCTTAAAATAGTAAGCCGCTTCAAAAGTCGTACGTTCAGGGTTTTGTCAAAAACGTTGGGAAAGGACTTCTCCCAAGAGACATCTGTGAGTGTCGGAATCATCAGTCATCAACATAGAGAACATCTGTGAAAGTCTGAATGTTATGAAGATTTTAGTCACCCCTTATATTTTGACGAGTCAGAAAGCACAAATCGTGACGAAGAGAAGACTAGCCCCTGCAAAGAGAAATGTCATGACTTTTAACATGTTTACAAAGTTCGACATTCCACATGGCAGACGGGCCGATTTGTTTGGATGGGATATAAATCTATCCATTCAATTATGTTTGAAGAGTTTTCGTATTCAATAATTACTCATGAGTCCCTTTTCTTCTCTATCTCTCGTACTATTCCTATTCATTAGGTTCATCCACGAGATAGAAACTACCGCAGCTAAATGTTTTTATACAATTTTTACGCTCACTTAAAAACGTATACGTTTGAGTACTACATTTGCTTTATTGTTAAAAAGTATCTATTTGTATGCGTGTGTATTACTGCCATTGGTGGTATTTCCATTTGTTTGGCGGTTGTCTTCTCTGCTTCTATCAAAACAGACTGCATTAAAGTGAACGCTCATTTTAAAACGGGAAATCAATAAACACAATTAAACCCATCGGCGAACGAGAAAATGAAACCTAATTAAATGCACATCTTACACAAAACCCACCGCTGTCTACTGCCATCGGTTAACACGTGTGTGTTTGCCATTATGAATAACTACAAAGGATATTTTGTGATGGCATGTCAGTTCGCCTTTGCACGCATTTCGTCTGTTCATGTAGGACTTTGCTAACCTTGCTACGCACCACCATATTTTTCTATTCTATCTTTTTCTGTTTGTTTTTGTCTCTTTCTCTCTTTAAATTTGGCTAACAACGTTGTTCTCACTGTCATCCTTCCCGCATCTCGATCATCTTTACCTTTCCTCATCGTTTCCGCCACTGTCCAAGTCCGCGACGTCTTTTGCTTAACTTTATTCTTATCGATATCTAATCCTCGCCATCGCGTCCATCTGACCGGAGAGGTGGCACATGTCATCAACTGATGTCACTGCAGAGCCTCTGTCTGAGAGGTTCTGAGATTTGAGTCCCGCCGCTGGCAGGATTTTCGACACTAGCCAGTTAGCTAGGTCGAGTTCTGTTGCTCTCTGGAGGATAATTCTAACGACCGGCTGCTCTAATCGGTAGCTTTCTGCGGTTTCTCTGATCAAGTGCAGTACGCTCCAACCAAACGGGCAATGGACCGTGCGCGATCTTTCCTTCCCGTTTCTTGTCCTATTCTACCCCTTACATACACACACTTATACTTACATGCTCTACACTACCACACATGTCGGGAGGCCGGAGCTTGTCCCGGGTGGAGCGGTGCCTCGCTGGTGGGAGAGTCCTGGTTTGGGAGAAACCCCACTAGCCGACGGCAGGTCGGCGCCGGATCTCGCCATCCAGCGGGGCAAAATCCCCGCCACCTCCCGAGCAAAAAAACGTGACTACATTTACGGTACTAATGACCTTGGCAGTAGACGTGCCCGGAATCACCAGCAATGAATCAATCAGCTTTTATTCGACTCGTGTGTGTAGTTTTCTTTGCACGCGTTGAGCTCCGTCGCTCGCGCGTCCCCGCCTCGCCTGGCTGCGCGGGGGCTTATTTACAACGGGCGACGTGCCAATTAGTCTGGGACGCTCCGGCAGCGGCAGCGAGGCCGGCGCGGGCGCGGGAGCGGGAACAGGGGCGCCGCGAAGCGGGCCGGGACGGGACGGGATCTGCGGGAGAGGGGCGTGGCGGGGCGGGGCGGGACGGAATGCCAGGGGCCCGCAGATGCACATTGCGCGGTCGTAGGCGCGGTGTTGCGTCGACGCGGAGGCGGGAGGCGGGAGGCGGCAGGGACGGAGGAGCAGAGGCGGTGGCCGGCGGGAGCCGCGCAGATGGGATGTGGGAGGCTGCGCTCTCCGGACGAACATCGTGAGTGATGGGCTGAGAGAGAGTTGGCACGAGTGTGGGCGAGTGCTTGGGGCGCCCGCTGGGTAAAGAAATGTTGACACATGTGCGAGGTGACGAGAAAGAAAGAAAAAAAGAAATGAAGGCGCCAGAGAACCGAAAAAATGTCGTTTGAGAAATGTGATAACTCTTTCAGGAGATTTCATCGAAATCGGAGATGCGAAAGTTATCGATGTATTTCCTCGCGAGAAATATGTTGGGAAAAATATTGGTAAGATCTTAATTTTTCTGTGAAGTGTAAATGCTGAAGGCTGGATATTTTGTGGATTCTTAAAAGTAATGGATTCTGGATGTAGCCTAGCTGGTAAACTTCATATCTACTACGTTCTCGTCTACCTGCAAAGAACTGACGCTTGTGAGCTTTTGTCATCGCGATTGTATCGGATGAACGGAATAGTTTTGTAGCACAATAGTGTCAGCTAATTCATTTGATTGCAAAAAAGTATTATATGGAATTATAGTACATTAGACCATGTTGTCTTTGAAAGTATTTGGACTGCATTGAAAAGTATCCATATAATAATGAGCAATGAAGTGCCGAAAGGGTTAATGAGAATCTGAGAATTTGCAGTGACGAGTAGTTTTTATTCAGAAAATTCTCCCGAGCCAAAATATATTTATTTAAAATACTAAGGTTGAAAGTCATTTGAGGTTTCTATTCAACCAAAGAAACTGAAGGGTTTTTCGAAAAAAAAGCATTAGTGCAAAATAAAGAAAATGGAGTTAGTGATGCCACCTTTTAATGAAAACTTCTATGTATCAGAGGATAACATCGTCTCGGCCTAAAGTGAATTATTCCAAAGGAAACGTGCAAAGAAAAATAGGTGATTCTGAAAGAACATCATATGACCATACTGTTTAACATTAGCAATGAACAAATGAAGATACAGCAGTAGGTGTGATGCATGTTCAACTTTCAGCTGTTCTTTCCAGTATTTTAATTACGTTTATTGCAGTTGATAGTTAATCTACACTATATTAAAAACGCTTTGGTAAATCATTTGTTGCAGGTTTAATTATTTTCATTGAAAGCAATAATAACAATGTAGTATAATAATAATGTAGACAATGTAGTATAAGTAATACATGTAATTTTATTTTTCCAAGTTTCTGGCACCTTGTTGTGCTGATATATTCAAATGTTATGTTTATTGTAATATGAAAATATCAAACAAAAATAGCATATTCCCATTTTTCTTTTTCTCAAAACTCCTGAAATATATTGTTTTATTTAGTCACAACCACATTTTATGTTTCATGATATGTAAAAGTATTCCTGTACAATATAAAATTTCAAAGTATATCTTGCTGAGTTAGGAAGGAGGACAGTTTTTTTCGCATTTCTCACAAATTGGATTTTTGGATTAATGCTGTTTTTTCAAGACCTTGTAAATGCGTAATCTTTTTCCGTGTATTATATTATTATATATTATATAATAGTATATTATTATACATTATATAATAGTCTATTATTATATGTTATATAATGGTATATTATTATATCAATTGTAATATATTTTATAATAATAATAATAATAATAATAATAATAATAATAATAATAATAATAATAATAATAATATTAATTGTAATACAGGTAAAAAACTCAAGGATATATTAGCAAATAGAGTGGTTTTGTTAGTCGTACATGTGTGTTGTGACCCCCCGTTCTGATTTGGGAGTTCCAACGAGTCACATTTGCATCCAACACCGCTTGATGTTTGCCCGAGCGCAACGACGGAAGACTCCAGCTCTGAGCGGTTCAGAGGCGAAGTTGAGACAGCCACGCATTGGGAGCGCTTCAGTCGCATGAACACTTGGAATTCACCTTACAAGTTGCCCTCCAAGAGCAGAGTGGATAACGGAATTCATTGGTTACTAATACGAAGTTTCGTTTTTGTTGAATTGCGTGTACAGGAATATTATGTTTGTGATTCGTCGGTAGGAAGAAATACTCAGTTCATATTCTAAAAACGCATAATTAGATAGTACGGTGGCTACATGCCATGTGTCGGGGTCTGTTCATACTATACGAGGGAAAGTTCAATCTTTCGTCAGCAGTGAGAGAGCCCGGAGTCTTGCAGACGGACAGAATCTGAACGGCATGTCGCATGAGCATGAAGACCACAGCAAATGCTGTCATTCAAGTAAGATCACGTAATTTAATACCATTACAGAACATTTGGTTTGTGAGAAATTTTCTGTAGCTTTGAAGGCGAAACGTATGGTCATGAGAAAGGAAAAGGTAGTGAAGTAAGAATATATGTTTTGAGGTTAGATGAGACTGTTCAGAGGAGAGTGACTGTTATCAATCTTTCTTATAACATATATAAGTGCGTATGCGTTTTGAGTGACTCCACCACTTTTATGAAGTTAACAGATTTAATTTGTCTCCTTAGAACAAGTCAAATTGGTAACAGATCAAATCAAATAAACTTTGCTGATGTCTGTAAATTTAATATAGTAACTGCGTTGTGAATACTGCTCCTTATGTGTGCAGACAGCTTGTAAGAGCTCACAAAGTATTTAAAAGCTGAATAGCTTGAATTTATTCTATGTATGTGAACAGTGTTAATTAAGATTTGGATTACTGTTACTTTTTTCTTTTATTTTGAAAATTATATATTTAAAAACAAGTATTTTGTGTATAATAACCTGTGCACATTTAAAAGACGAACTTTAGTAGATTTTGGGATTTCTTTGTAAATGTGAATTTATACTTTTTCAAGAGAGAAGAAAGATGTGAAATTTATGTTAGGGTATATGCTTAAGAACAATTTGTGTACTTTTTTGTGCTGCAAGCAACCCATTTTTGAATGATTTGTGATTTAGGAGTATACAGAGGTATTCAAGAGTTTTGCTGGTCGAGAATAAAAGAACCCACTATCCTAAAAAAAACAACTTTCTGTCTGAATCCTACCACAGACATGGAAGAGGTGATAGTGTAAACGCTTTACACCCGTGGACGTGAACGCTTGTTTGCTGTCGGCCACGGTAAAAACGCGCAAACCCAACGCTCGGCGCGTAGCTGGAGAAAACCCTCAGTGAGAGGCGTCCTTGGTGGAGAAGCGCAGTGGCAGTGGTTGTGGTTGCTGTTTCACCGGGCCATGGCGTACCCGAGAGCGAACTTAGGCCCGGATGAGAGCCAGTGTTTGCTTTCTCGCTCTTGGCTTCACGCTAAGTCTGAACATAGTCTACTGGACTCAACCACATGCAGAGGGGCAGAATTGCGCGGCGGCTAGAACATTTTTGTAATTTTGGTCTCTAAAACAATGTTTAAAAAATACAAAAATTTAACCTTCGTAAAAGAAAGAAAGAAAGAAAAAAGGCTGGGTGTCAGTAAATCTAGCATTGCGTTCTGATGAATAATGAAGGTGTCAGCATAAGGCCAAAAAATCGTTATGTTGACACCCACTCGATCCAGTGGATACTACTATTTCACTTTTCAACGACTATCTTAGGGATGGCGCGCTTCATAAATGACGACTCTTGAGACATCCACGTATGCGAAACGATCTACGCTCTACGCGAACGCGTCACGAAATGTTTTAAAGATATTTAATTTGGTATTAATATTGCCCATTAGTTATATTAAATAAATTGCACTAAATCAGACTACAAAACCCAATCCGAAATCTCCAAACAGAATTCACGAGGATAATTCATTTCAAACCGATTGTCATGGGGAAATTTTCTTTAATTATATTACGGTTGATCATGACTGATTAGTCACTATCAAATACAAAAGAACATTATTATTCCAGGATAAAATCGCTCAGAAATTAAATGCATTATCTCTATTTTCATGGCGTTAGAGTTCAATCCGGTAACCATTTTAGATCCTAATTCATTATAAATATATTTCCGTGGCATTTTTAGTACGTTTGAATTCTGAATTGTTTAATACTAACAACGAGTGTAACCACACAAGGATGAGCTCCCGTGTGAAACGATGACCATTTGATCCTGCACAATTACGGACTCTCGTAGCGGAACTTCTCCCTGCAGATACGAACTCCCCCCAACTTGGGTTAAACCGGCGCTGCACCTGCGTTCAGACCAGAAGTTAATTTACTCGGTGGAAGCGCGCTGTGGCGGCGTTGGGCATTGAAACGAGGCGCACAATGGAGCCGGACGTAGGTCGCGAATTGTGGAACCGATATTTGCATATCGCACCGAGCGCCGGTAAACATTTCCACGAGTGCGATCTCCATTACGAGGCGCGCGAACCCCTGCAATGGGCGCTCGCCGAGGAAGCCGCTCGCTGCGGACAATGCAGGGTAGAGGCCCAGCCAAATCGCGTTACACGTTCTGCGGAAATCTTGGATGGTTTCCGCTTTGCGTCTGCTTTTTAGGAAAATGCTATGAAGAATGCACTGGATGTGCGTTTACGACGGTGGTATATATTCACGTCGATCGTAATAATTCACAATATGCCGAACTCTCCAAAAATAACGCATTAGCTCTTAATAGAATCTGATAATAAATTACACAGGCCAACGACCAAAATATTTGTGGTCACCTAATTCTTGTTTTAAGTATGTTGATTCAAGAAATAACATTAAAAATGCCTCATCACCCAACATTTGTTCACATTTTAACATTTTCTCTGTATAGGACGGCAAAGAAGGTAGTATAGGCTTTGGTAAAATATTTCTACATTGTGATTCTTTCCACTACCGAGCATCGGTAGGCGTGGCGGTTTCGCAGTCAGAGATGCGCTTGACAAACAGTTCCGAGTTTGTTTTATTCGAGGGGCACGTGTTTCCATTATAATTATGAAGATAAGATACTAGTTTAGAGGTTAGTTTTCAGTCATGGCAAGTCGTGGTTGTAATAAAAGTCCTCCTTTTTTTTGTTATATTTCTGACATTACAGACTTAGAAATGTGTATTTTTCGTATTTCGGAATTAAACGTGGTGATAAGGGAAAATCTTGGGCGGCTCATCAGGAATGATTTGTGTATAAGACCTTAGAAAATAGTCAAAAAAGGAGAAAGAATCGTTTAGATGTGTCACTCTAATGGTATAGAGAGAGCCAAGGAATTGTTCAGATGATTGCTAGTTTTGTTGCATTGCTTTACTACTCAAAAACCAAAACAGGTAGTCAGTATTCTAACCTATCATCTGCGATTCGGCCAATAGGCCATTTTCCGGATCTGCATGTTCCTGATCCACTAGCGGCTATTGCAACTGTTAATTTTGATTAAATTTCAAGTGATGAATGTCCCTGTGATAAAGATGAACCAGAAAATGATGGTTTTGTGTCCTATAAACAGTGTGGAACCTTATTTATTTAATCAAAGTGAGCTAAATGATTTGGTCAGAGTTGTGTTTAACAAAGGATAAAGCTAATAAAGTTGCTTGGCTCCCGACTGAAGGAAAATAACTTTTTTAGCAGCTGAAACTTCAGTACATGTGTACAGGCGAAGAGAGCAGTAATTTGTTATTTTTTAAAACAAGAATATGATATGATATAGAGCTCGAATATTGCCGGTCTGGTGAATGAGTTTGGAATTGAATACAAAAAAGAAGTAGATGCTGCTTATCGATTCCTCTAAAAGTCGTTTGAAAGCAATTCTATTGAACAATAGTAACACCTACACATCATTACCTGTTGTTTATTCTGCACTCATGAAGGAAAGTTATGAAAGCCTCAGTGTAGTTTTGGAGAAAATAAACTACTCCGCTCATGGATGGATGATACATGAAGACTTAAAAATAACATGTAAGCTTCTTGACCAGCAAACTTGTGTTACTAAATTTGCATGGTTTCTATGTGAATGGGATAGTAGGGCACGATATTATCTTCGGTCTAAAAAGAATTGTCCTGTAAGAAAATCTTTAAAGCCAGGAGAAAAGAACATTCTACATCTGATAAATCAGCACAAGATTCTGCTGCCTCTATTGCACATAAAATTAGGCCTCAAACAATTTGTGAAGGTCTTACCTTAATCAGTGTTTCAAATTATTTTATGAAAAGTTTCCGCAATTGTCTAAAACAGAATTAAAAGATAGTATCTTCGTTGGGTCTGATATTAGAAAAATGTTTGATCCCCAATTTGAGCTACATAAGACAGTAAATGAAAAAGAAGTGTGAATTGCATTTAAACACGTTGTAAATAGGTTCCTTGGCAACAAAAAAGACCCTGACTATAAAGTAATTATTCCCAAGATTCTGGATGCTTTAAAAAAATTGGGATCTTTAATGACCCTCAAGGTTCACTTTTTAAACAGTCATTTACAGTTCCTTCGGGAAAATTTAGGTGACATAAGTTAAGAATAAGGTCAGCGTTTTCATCAAGATCTTAAAGTGATGAGAAAACATTATCTGGGACGCTGGCACGCCAACATGATGAGAGATTACGGTTAGTCACTTCACCGAGAGTCAGCAAATGGCGCGTAGGAGAAAAGGCTATATCAGGAGCTTTATAGACAAAAAAAAAGAAAATATACGTCAATGGACACGTGAGCCTTTGTTACATAGAATGTTGAGAAATTTAAGGTCATCTTATTTTTTAAATAAACTCTTGTTGGTATTTGAGAAATCGTTTACTTTTCATTTTTATTGCCCATTTAGCATATTTTCCTATATCTTACTAGATCAAATTGTGACTTAACTGTGGATGATAGAAACGATCAGAGTATAGATGCGGATTCAGCACCCCCAAAACTATAAAAATCTGCTATTAAGATGTAAAAATTTTTTGTTGTTGTTGTCCTGTCTAATTATAGTCTAATTCAACCATATTTACATGTGGATCTTTAATTTTAGTGAAAATTTACAGGTCACTTTTCTTAAATTCTTGATATTCATACATTAATATGCACATATTTTCATGGAGAAGAGACATTAAGAAGTGCGAGTTAATGCTGGTGAGGTGGCTCCTGCTGTGGAGCAGCAGCCCTCGCCGAACCGGGCGCCACCGCAATCCGAGGAAGCCGCGAGAGGTGCCAATGCCGTGGTAGCGGCCAGTGCGATGTTGCAAGGCGAGAAGCCAAGCCCAAACTCATTACCGGTTCTGCGAAAATCTTCGCTTATTTTCCCTTTTTGTGGTCTTTCTAGGAAAATGTTATCAAGAAAGCCGTGGATGTTCTTTTACGACTGTCATATGGATTCACGTCAACCGTAATAATTCACAGCGTGAAGAACTCTCCAAAAATAGCTTATTAGCTCCTTGTAGAATAAGATAATCTCTGTTAAAAAATTATTATAGTTGAGCTCGATCATATTTACATATGGACCTTCAATTTTTGTGAAATTTTACAAGACAGATACTGTTCTTAAATTCTTGATATTCGTACATTAACATGCACGTATTTACATTAAGAAGAGATGACTTTGAATTCGGATTCAATTTCAAATTGTATTTATTTTTTCATTTATCTTACTTAGTCATTGTTAACTAAATTAAAAAATATAGTTTCTTTGTAATAGAATTGTCATAGTTGAACTAAAAATTAATCATTGAACGTCAAAGAAACGCCGACTTGCGTACTTTTATCTCTCTGACAATATGAACGATGAAGACCTTTATTTTCACATTTGTTATTAACGAATAGTTTCTTGAGTAATGGATATTTAATAATGGGTTGGATTTCATGAGTTGTACTCACTGGTAGGCTTTCCGTCTAAGGCTTGTTGTCGTACGTACCTGTAACAAAATACAAAAATGCAAGTTATAAGCAGATACATTAGATGAAAAATTATACTTTATTACAAGGAGATATACAAGTAAACAGCCGTGTACAAATCGCATTATTAATAACTGTTTGGATTATCAGAAAAATATTTACTGAGTTAATAAGAAAGAAATTGGACAACTTGAAGAAAAGGATGATTGATTGGATGTAAACAAAATAATGCACATGCAGTGTCTCTGACTGGGAGGTCCTAGGGATCCAGTCTGGACGGTGGCCGGATTCCGGCACGAGGTACGTAGGTCGAATTTAGACGCTGTCTGACGGAGAATTTTTTGCCGCCGGCCATTCAGGTGCATACTTTTCCATGGTTTATCCGATCAATACCTGTTAGAATGCCGGTGTAGTTCTCTGACATATGCTACTTTCCTCCCTCTCTCATCGTATCCCTTATACACATACACACAAGCACTACATTACCACACATGTCGGGAGGCCACTGGGGAGCTTAACGCTTCTCCCGGCTCGGGCGGTACTCCACTGATGGATGAAACTTGGTGGGGGAATACCCCGCTAGGCGACGTGTAGGTTGGCTCCTGATTTCACCATCCAGCGGGGATGTTCACCAATAAACCAGTTACTAGCAGTGTACTTGACATTTGTTGCATTTGTAGTAATAATACCACATTTTGTTTGTTCTTTGGAGAATAGCATTAGGAGTTCAAGCCTTTAATTCAAGAATTGTTATCAATTCGGCGTTGTAGAATGAAGTTGCAAGTGGCCCAAATCTGAGTAATAAAATGAAATGAAATGATCAGAAGTATAATATCCTAATCGTTTGAATTTGTTCGCCATTAGACTCATTTCTTTATAGAATGAATTAACAATTGATATTCGACGCTATATAAAGACGCCATGATAACGTATCCTTTTCGAATACAGTCAGAAGAGTGGAGTTGAGACGCTAACGAAAATATTTCAGTGAGAGCAGTATATCGGTCACCAGCGTCCAATCTTGAGCGAGCCATTTAGTATTTTTTCTGGGAGATCGTCGTTGGTTATTAAACGCGTATTCGTGGAAGTAGTGACTGTTCATTCGGCCATTCCCCGCAGAACTGTCGTCCACACTACCTTCTTTAGACGCTCCCGATCACCGGCATAGAGTTTCGTTATTTGCAAAAAGCCTCAAGCTGTTGCCGGCGGTCGCGATGGCGCGCACTGCTGACGACCTCCCGTTGACTGCCAAGAGAGCCGATGGATTAGCCATCACGGCGGCGGCGGCGCCTCGGCGTCTCAGGCGGTGAGAAAAAGCGGCGGCGACGGGTGGCGCTGGTGGCGGCGCCGGCGCGGGGCCACCGAAAAAGTAATCCCGCCGGATATGAGAGGAGCGGCGCGCGCGGAACTGGCAGAGATCGCTTCGGCCCCGCCGGCCGTCGCCCGGATGAAATGTTGATGAAGCGTCGCCGCCGGCGCCGCCCTCGCCGCCCTCGCCGCCCTCGCCGCCCTCGCCGCCCTCGCCGCCCTCGCCGCCCTCGCCGCCCTCGCCGCCCCCGCCGCCCTCGCCGCCCTCGCCGCCCTCGCCGCCCTCGCCGCCCCCGCCGCCCCCGCCGCCCCCGCCGCCCTCGCTGCCCTCGCCGCCCCCGCCGCCCTCGCCGCCCTCGCCGCCCCCGCCGCCCTCGCCGCCCTCGCCGCCCTCGCCGCCCTCGCCGCCCTCGCCCCCCTCGCCCCCCTCGCCGCCCTCGCCGCCCTCGCCGCCCTCGCCGCCCTCGCCGCCCTCGCCGCCCTCGCCGCCCTCGCCGCCCTCGCCGCCCTCGCCGCCCTCGCCGCCCTCGCCGCCCTCGCCGCCCTCGCCGCCCTCGCCGCCCTCGCCGCCCGCGCCGCCCTCGCCGCCCTCGCCGCCCTCGCCGCCCTCGCCGCCCTCGCCGCCCTCGCCGCCCTCGCCGCCCTCGCCACCCTCGCCGCCCTCGTCGCCCTCGTCGCCCTCGTCGCCCTCGTCGCCCTCGTCGCCCTCGCCGCCCTCGCCGCCCTCGTCGCCCTCGCCGCCCTCGCCGCCCTCGCCGCCCTCGCCGCCCTCGCCGCCCTCGCCGCCCTCGCCGCCCTCCCCGCCCTCGCCGCCCTCGCCGCCCTCACCGCCCTCGCCGCCCTCGCCGCCCTCGCCGCCCTCGCCGCCCTCGCCGCCCTCGCCGCCCTCGCCGCCCTCGCCGTCCACGCCGCTCTCGCCGCCCTCACCGCCCTCACCGCCCTCGCCGCCCTCCCCTCGCCCTCGCGTTCCTTGCCTCGCCGCTCCGCCCCCGCTACCGCCCGGTCTCTGTGAGCCGTGCTCTTCGATCCGAGGGAACGTTTCGACGCGGAGAGATTTGCAAGATCGGGTTACTACCGTTATTTGTGAAAATGCGATGCTTTTGCAAAACACCAAAATAATAAACTCTGTAATGTGGTAAATGTATTAAAACATTCACGCGTATTCTCGTTAAAAGGTATTAAAATCTGAAATGTATTTCTGAGCATCTTTAACTTAGCGAGCAATATCGATTATACACGATCAGTTTTGTTTATTTGTGTGTGTTTATTTTCGATGACATTTCTTAAACACGACACCTCTTAGTTTCTGGTTATGAAAATAATAACTTTTACAGCATTTTTTAGTTAATGGCACCCAAACTCACTGTTCTTCAAGAAGTAGAAAATATGTTTCATTTCGATGTCGTCCCACCATAATTTGCTGACAGATTTTTACAATTGATAAGAAACCATCAACAAAAAACCTTCAAAAGTGCTAGTTCTGGGTAGAGTAATACTTACTTTCTGATTCTGCTCTAAGCAGATTTAAGACAAAAAGACATTGCAGATTATGACATTGCAATATACATGAGTGACTTTTATGGAATCGTGTGGGGGAAATGCGGGGTCAGATAGGAGAGAAGTGTGGCCGGAGTTATATTTCTTAAACATCGTTAAGAAAGAAAAATTTAATTCCGTGAATGTTTGCTCAGGCCAAATATCGGACATATAATGCTTTAGCACAGAGTTAGAAGATATGATACAGTATTATTTTCGTCTCTAAAACAATGATTTCAGGAATGTTCACACGGATGTGGCTAATGAAATATGTAATAATATCGTAACATAGATTATATAAATTATACTGTGATTTCTATATTCTACACTTTTTCTTTGTTCCATTCTTACTGCTATTTTCTTTCATGCCTTTTCCTCTTGACTAGTCTTCTGTTCTGTGTGCTGTATCTTTTTGCCTCGTCTTCTGCGTATCGCCTCCCCGGCGCCCGGCTCCCCAGACGTCGCCGCCCACTTCGCTCCGTCTCATAGCGGCAGCGGCGCGAGAACATCTGGGGAGACGAGCGCACGCCCCAGTGATCGCCCGCCGCAAACGACCCGGGCCCCGCCACGTACCACTCGCCCAACGCCTCTCGCCACACGCTCCCCGCTCCTCGCTCCGCGCCACACGCTCCTCGCTCCGCTCCGCACGCACCGCGCCAAATGACTCGTGCCACTCTCCACACTCCTCTTTTTTTGATTGATTGATTTTTTGTGTTTCCGGCGCGTTAACTGCTTTGGTCATTAGTCCCATTAGTGTAGTGCATGTGTTTTCTTCGGGACATGGCGGTGATCTTCCCTCGCTGGTTGGCGAGATCCAGCGCCGAACTACCGTCGGCTACTGGGGTATCCCTCAACCAGGACTCTCCCACCACCAGGGCACTCCCCCAGCCGGGACGAGCTCTAAGTTCCCGACCGGTCTCCCGGATATGTGGTAGTGTAGTGGTAGTGTAGTGCATGTTAGTGTACGTGTGTGTGTAAGGGGAGAGGATAGGACAAGGAAGAGGAAGGACAGATCGCGCGCGGTGCGTGGCCCGTTTAGTAGGGTACTGCTCCGGCATTCGCCTGGTGTTGATCGGAGAGAGCACGGAAAATTACCGATCAGAGCAGCCGGCCCCTAGAATTCTCCTCCATTCAGCGACTGAATCCGACCTAGCTGGAAAGCTAGTGTCGAGAATCCTGCCGCCGTGGGGAGTGTAACCTAGGACCTCCCGGTCCGAGGCGCTACAGTAACATCAGTTGATGCACTGAGCTACCACTCCCGTTACACTCCTCGTACATACACACCACATGCTTTGCGCCCCGCGCCAAACGCCCCACGCCGTGATCCACACTCCCCACACCTCTCACCACGCCATTCGCAACACCCTCAGCGCCCCACGCCCCGCCCCACGCACCCCACGTGACTTGCCCCACGGCTCTTGCCACGCGCCTCGCGCCATATACCCCGTCCCTCTGACCACACGCTCCTTGCCAGCCACCGGTAGGAGAGTGCAGGGGCGGACGACGGAAGGGCACAAGAAAACCCGCAAGCAGACCGTATTTCGGCGCCGGATCTCACCATCCAGCGGGGGAAGATCTCCGCCACCTCTGGAGCAAAACCATACGCTACACTTACGGGCCTAATGACCTTAGCAGTTGACGCGCCCGACTCAGTAATGAATCAAAAATTCGGAAGGGCACTTCGGGGGGATGAAAAGTTCTCCAAAATGATCCTGTTGGGTTTGTTCACGACTGTGAAGCTAAGCTCTGAGCAAAGGGATAATACAAAGCACACATATCCGCTTTCAATAGTTAGTCAACTACGAAACCACTTTCCATTAATATTTCGTATAATGTGGTGTTTGCTGTTGTTTAGTTTTTCGTCACGCATATATATTTAATATAGATGTTTTTGTCCCGTGCCTTTCTTTAAAAATCTCAATTCTCATTATCGGATTTCAACTGTAGACTATCAACAAAAGTATGAACTGTTTTGACGATACTTTTTTGTGACAAAGTCTACGAAAAAGACTGTTTCTTAGGACTCCGATTACCGCGACATTCCAATGTGGATCTCTCTTGCTTGTGCATCAAACCTTCTTGATGGCGGCCCTTTTGGGATTCGATGGTCCAAGAAATAGAGTTTCGCCTTACAAAATATTAATCTGATCGTGTTCTAAGTAGAAGTAACTCGTGTTCTAGCCACTTTGACGCATGTATCAAAACATTCCTGTATTAACATTGACATACAGTTCCTCTTTACACTACTGCATAGTGTTTTTACTCTCGTAAAAATTAGACAGTTCATTGCAATTTTTAGCTAGTTATATGGGAACCTGGACCTTTATAAATGCAGTAAATCCATCATTGTTGTTTGAAGGTCTTACAACATAAAACATTAAAGTACAACACATTTAAGTGAAAGTAAATGATAGGAAAAAGTATCAAGTGTCAGAATAATCAGTAATATCTCTAATAAAGCATTTTCATTAAGTAATACATTAGGGCATGGTTTCTGTCAGGAAGAAAGTCCCGTTTAATCATCGTTTAAAACCAAACTCATGAAATGATTCATTGGATAAAGAATAATTAAACTTCACTCTGTTAATGTAGAACCTTCCAAAATATCGTCATCAAGAACTTTTCCTCTTCTGTTGTCTCTATGTTGCCTAACCAACAAAATATTAGTCAGGTATGTTGCCTTACCAAATGCTATGTTATATTGGAGACAAATTTATTTTCTTTCTTTTGTGAGCCGTCATTGGAATTTTATCCATCAATTTTCTAATAAGCATATGCACCAAATCTGTAGTGAACAAATTTCAGTGTCTTTTTAGCTCTTTCGATTCTGGCTTGATCACTATCACATTCAATATGGCTGTGTCCCCCATTTTCGAATTACTCTTCTGATCCACAAGCTGTGCGTATATAGACCTTGCTTTTGAGCAACAATCAAAATGCAATTGAAGGGTTTTTGCAACACAATGGCCTTATTGTAAACACGCATATTTAAGATCTTAGAATATTCTGCAAAAACAAACGAGCCCTGTGCAAGTGTGTTCATACAGTTACATAATATGAATCGAAAACCGTATGATATGTTTATTAAACTGAGAAAATAATTACTTTATTCAGAAAAAGACCATTTTTATTTTCTCGGTACGGAGTAAAAAGTTTGTAATGCTACGCGAAAAAACGCCAAATATTCGGCAGAAAAACTTAATGGCCCGTGGTAATGTAAAAATGGAAAATCCAGTTGCAAAATTTAGAAAAAATCTTTGTACACGTCGTGTAGCCAGAATCCACGTTTTGTGGGTCCTTGATACCGAAAATCAATGATGGCAAAACGTCTCCATGTCCGTCCGTCTGTGAACAACGCTAGCGGCTAACCCGCTCAGCCGACCTTCTCCAAAATTGATATACCCCAGTCGATCTAGCTGATGTCTCGGCCTCTTGAATTGGAAACATATTTTAATTTTTGGGGGACGGGAGAATTTAAAATTAAGTTCCTGAGATTTTTTAAAAAATTAAAAAAAACTCCAGTATTTTTTACTATTTTTTTGTTGTATGGTGTAAAGGATGTGTAAGAGAATAGTGGATTCATTTTAGTATAAAAACTCTAATTTTTCCAAAATTGCAAAAATTCTAACTTTTTCGGCGTGTTGCTACAACTAAAATATTAAAGATAGAAAATGTTTCCTTAATAAAATTTGTTCCATAAAGGTATATTTTTAAATATGGTCAATATTTTTCGAAATTTTGAGATTTTTTTGCGTAATTTTAAGTGAAAGTACGGGCTAGAAAGTACGTGCTGTTTTAACACCAGTTTACCGCAGCATTACATATCTTTATCTCCTATCCGAAGGGGGAAAATGTAAAAACAAATCTGAATTGGGTGTAAATGTACATCTCACACATATTTCTTTTGTGTTAAGCTCACTTTACTGCTCGGTATTTTAAGTTTTCTCACAGCTTTCCAAGCCAGTTTTCTGGCACGTTGATTTATGTAACTTGGATGCATTCTGCATATCTCGATTCGAAGGTTTGGATTTCCACATAATTTGATTTTACTCTGGCTTACAAAAGTCACATCAATGAGAATTTTCACTATTATCCGCCCACGATTTCTTGAGTTCAATTTTCGCTAGATTGTAGAGGAATGGGAGGGTTGTTAATTTCGACAACAGGACTATTATATCAAATCTGAAGCTCGTTTTTGAAACAAAATAACTTCTTTTATAAAGAATGACACATTTCTGGTTATCAGAGTTTGTCAATAACGCTAGTCGATATCACTTTATGCTTAATCCAACTGCAGGCGTGGAGGTAGGTATTCCTGGACCCAAGAAAACGATCGCAAAAAATGCATAATCGTAATACACATTCATTGATCAATTAATAGATTTTTTCGCATTCTACATTGTTATCAACAATTGAAAACAAACATTTTACGATTACTGAAATATGAATATGTCAATTTGACATATCACAAAGGATGTATAAAATTTTGACCTAGAATGACATTTACACTGAAATAGGTGACAGTTTTTGGCAGATGTTAAAAAAATTCTTAGACATGTCGTAAACTGACAACTTTTTAACAATGAAAGTATGGAAGCTAGTGTTGTCACCTTTTGTCAGATGAAACCAGTCAGCTGGTTATACTAATTAAAAATGTATTTTCGTCCTTTTTCGAGAAGCCAGCTTTTGACAGGTGTCCACAGGATTAATTCGTTTTTGTACGAGTATTATTCACAAAATTTGTATTGCCAATTTGGTTCCACTAAGTGGGAGGATGAAACGCTTGATTTGTTATTACTTAATACATATTTTGGGCACTAAATATAGCAGATTTTCTGGATTCAGTCAATTCATTTCATTTCGCAAGGGAATTTGTATATTACTGCTACTGGTTGTACATCATAATCGTTCGATACAATATTCCGACTCGTTCTGTAATTAGTTTTTGCTTTCAGGATTTCCGTTTTACGTACGCATTTTGTAAATGAATGTCAATTTTAAACGGAACGGCTACACGAGGAGGACTTGATAATGTCAAAGCGATGAGTATAAATTGCCAATAAACTTAATTATTATATTTCGTGGTGAATGTCACAATATGAAGCCATTCAACTTATTTTAATTCTTGCTAAAAATGTAGCGAAATAAATACCAACTGTGTGTGATGTGATGAAAATACCACCAGTTCTGAGGAAGATTACGATATGATGATCGAAACGTCGGCCACACAGCCTTTAACGCGGCCTCACCCGGACAGCCCAGATAATATTCAGATCTATTTTAATGTATCCTTCTTTATCCCATGTAATCTTTAACATCTACACGTATAACACAGAGACCACTTCATAACCGTCGATTGCTCTCCTTGCTGACCATCAATTAATATACTGAACTAATCATGTCTTGGTTGGCGCAAATTTTGATGTTCAAAATCACTTGGCTCAAATCTTAGATTCGCCATTTTCTGGCCCAATCGAAGTCATCCCTGCTAAAAGTCAATTTAAAACCCTTCTTCGAATGAAAACCTCATTACCTCCTCCGTTAACACATAAATTCACATCCGTAACATGCTCACCTTTCAACTTCCCAGTCAAATACTTCGACGTTCTCTTTGTTCGCCTCCTTACCTGGATTCCATACATTCACTATAGACTTGCCCTAGCCATACAAAGACCATCACCAACTTTTTCCAGTATCAACATCACTACTTTCCAATTTTATGTCAACCTTCTCTCCTCCAACGTCACACCGGTACCCATACTACAAAATCATGATCAGACCCATACTCACCTACCTATGACCAATCTCGAGTTCAGTGGCTAAATCTTTCATCCAAAGACGAGATCTTCCCAAATTGCCTGCTGACACCCATTATCTGATCTATATTCAATAATTTGCATTCGAAGCTTGGTATAATCCTTATTACTAATCACAACAAACAATCCACCCTTAAGTTTTATCCCAAAATCTCTTCTATTCTACAAGCTCTCCACTTCCAATTAGGGAAACCAACCCCAAAAAGAATACACATCCGCAGTAAACTACCTTGACACTTTTTTGGCCCACCTAAAGCCTCACTTATTTATTTTCTCCTAATTATTTTCAGCTTGCGATTTTAAATTTCTGTATCGATTAAGTTGAAATATCTTGCAAAAAGATTGTTCACCTGAAAGTGACTGTTTTTTTTAAGTTACTCTCAAATGCAACAATCACTCAAACTTACTCTGAAGTTACAAGTTACTACATGATTCGAAAAAAAAATTCAGAAATGAATTTTATATTTTTCATGAATGCTTAAACATAAAAGCATCTTCATCGAATGAACAGTTTTCATCGTAAATTACAATTCCGTCTTGTTCATTTACCGCAATTTATTTCTCAGATCTTTACTACATATGACCAGCAATCGACATTGATCTTTGTTGCCCTCACTAAAAGACAAATAGTGTTCTGCTTGCGAATGTACTATGTTATTTGTTTACAGTTAGAAATTTCATGTTGTTCTATTGTATCTTGGTATTCTTTTGTCGCATGAATCACCATAAGACACCAAACTACTTTTTCCATAAAGGATTAGAAGTAATATGTTTTGTGTAGAAACATATGACATCCAAAGGTACTTACGTAATAATTTAAGGAAAACAGTGTCAATTACGGTAGCTACTATGAAGTACAGAAATTTCTTTTATTGTAAAAAATATATATGTTAACGTGGTGAATTCAGTAAGTAGTCACTTCTTATCGCTTAATGCAATCACTCGCTTTCAACTACGAAAGAAAACATCTACATTTCTTGTTTTACTATTTAATGGAACAAATGGAAATCATTTCTTTTAAAATAGAAAATTGTTTCATGATGGAACCTTCTTCGAAGGTCCAAGCTCTGAACATTTGTTTTGCATCTGAAGACTAAATGTAGCTTTTCTCCCTCACAGACGTCAAGTATAGCTTTTACAGTTTTAAGTTAAGTAAGTAAATAATCAGGGATTATAAAGTGCTTAGTTAAAAATCTTATATTGATAAGCTTTTATGAACAGACAAGCTTTTGGGCTGTGAAATTATATTGCTCATACTATTAAACGGTGAATTTAATTTTACGCAAATTTCAAGATTCTGAATGCTTCTGCTCACCCGTGTAAAGGAATGCGTCTCTCATATGTAAACTTCAAAAAATGATTCGGGAGGTCAAGAAAATTACACAGATTATACTTCTCCCCTATATATTCTATACAGTTTTCACTTTTTGTGATGAAAATAAACGCGAAAAAGGCAAGGCATTTTGACGCAAAGAGATTTTGTATATCTGCCTAACTTCATTGCAGATTTAGTTGCCTACTAGACGGGGGCGCACTTTTCCAAAGCGCATTTCCTTTGTGGGCTGCAATAGTGGCAAAATTCAAAAAACCAAGCGTTGAGGTAAATGAGTTTGAAGTTTCATCTTCTACCGAAATGCATTATTTTTGCATTCACACCTCCACCATTTGTTGGTGGAATACTGCACGGAAAGATATGCTGTTGTTGCTGCTGGAAAGTAGATCTACAATTCAGGAGAGTGCATTACTTCAAAATTCGTATTTTTTAGTTGTGCCACAATCGCACCTCACGAGCAATTAATTTTGAGTTTTAGCGCTATTCAATCACTATCACTCATTGATAAAAATGTTAATATCTCCCCCTTATACGCCCTATAAGCTTGTGACATTTATTTTCAGACATAATGTATACAGAAAGTAATGGCACCGAGGTCAAGTACAAATTTTCAAAACCATGTTATTAACCTCCAAGTTTGTACATATTAGGTATTTGATAGAATGTCTCTATTTTCGGTGTGACCTTTCAAAATGTAATGTTAAAAAAACGTAATATACGACCACGCCATATGTAAATAGAGCTATTTTTCTTGTTTCATCACTCCAAACAAGTTGTTTGTTCGCAATTCACCTCCACGAGGCACTTGTCGAGCACCAGTGCCGCGCGATGGCTTCGTGCTCTGGGGTGCCCCAAGGGTGTTTTTGAGCCCACTTTTAATTTGTCATATGCAAACCTCGTTTGCGCGCAGCAGTTGCACATCAACATTCCACGTCGCCCGCCAGGTCCTCTCGCTGCACAACGCAAGTCCTCGAATGGAGCTCACTGTGTTTACGGTGCACGATTTGGTGGGCGAAACCATATTGTGGTCGAATCCGCAACTTTATTTTTTTCGCGCGCGGTGTTACTGCTCTCTGTAACGTGTGAGGTTGTAACTTTGCGTATTGCGAGTACATGCAGTGTGGTTCGGGGTGTGAACGTCGTTAACGAATTACGGGTGACAGTAATGGTACGTTTTAAATCGTTGAACCTGGGGTACTACATGACGCTACGTGTAAGGTTATGAATCGTATACTTGAACATTGGGAGATTTTGTATGATTCGACTGCAATTGAATAGTCAGTTTAGCGTATCATATTGTGCGAGTGAGAGTCTGTAGACTTTTTTGGTTTTGATTCTTGAACAGAATTGGAGAACAATCTTTGTAAAATGAACGACTACATTTACATTTAAAGTAAGACTTCATTATTTCCTTTAAGAACTGAGCTTTTAAAATGTGCAAGAGAATGATTTTAATAATATAGGATGCTTTGTTAAAGACATAACGAACAATTTTTAAAGAATTTACCATCTTTCAACATCTATTAATCACTCAAGACGTTACGCCGTAAACAAATTGAGTGCGCATGAAATGTACAAAATCATGCACTTGGAAACACACATGAATATACTCTATATGAAAATCTTAATTTATATTCATGCTTTGTGATATTTATCTTACATTTTCTTAATGTTAAACGAAAATATCCTAATATAACACATTTTACAAATGATTATTTTTATTGCAAGTTATTGTAGAACAGTAAATTAAATAAAATGAAGTTTTGGTAATTACATCCTAGTAAAATTAAGATTTCAATTCTGACCATATTACATACATTCATAATGCCGCAGTTGTAGATAAGTGCTTAAGGGTTTATTCTAGAATGATCAAATACTTTGCTTCTGATCTCTCGTTAATAGCTCTTTGTGTTACACAGTTTCTCTACTTCAGCGCATTGTCTGCGCTTCGCCTACATCTCGTTTCTGCGGCGGCCGTCGTTTACAGTTACGCCTACTGCGTGTGACCTACAGCCCATGCTCATCTGCGGTTTCACTCTGCCTATTTGCTACAATTTCAACTCGAGCAGCATTGTTCTTGCATCCCACATCTCCCGCCCTCTCTTGCCACTGTAGAGTCTGCCTCGGCAAAAAATATTTATACTTCGTATTTTCACATTGTGTGACTCTTAGTTTCTCGTTCATAGGTTGCAGCATTATTTTTCTCTTCTTCTATGATAATTTGCAATTCCTGTACCTATTGATTCATACAATAATAATTTCTTTAACAGCATTTCCATCCATACTTTGTATATGAGCTATTCGCTTCTGTATTATGCAATCTTCACTTTTAGATTAAATAAGCTTATTACAATGGTATATCTTTTCTTATGTTTGATTTTGCATCTACTATCGTGTAGTTATCAAAACAAATTTAATGGAACGCTCTATTATGCGTCAATCATAATTTATTTACAGAATATTATAGGTACTTGTTAACTGTTCCATCAACTGAATTATCTTCGAAAATACATGTTCAGCGGGGTTAGATATTTTCCTCTGTGAGTCTGCTTTAAGCAATATCCCATTGGTATTAATTTGATGCGTCCTGTGCATACAGTTATACAAATGGCAAATTGATCTTTGATAATCGTAAGCAATAAGGCTCCGTTAAAGTTTATTGGCAATCTTCCCGATTCCTCTGATTTGTGTCCAATTCATATTACGAGATGTCTCCGATATAAGGAAGTATTTTAGAGCATGGATTGGAAACCTGAAATCAACATGTATTTCGTGAATTTGATTTACACATCAGTACGTAATGCCTCAAATATTTTATTAGATATTAATATTGCTGTTACGTTTGGTCTGCAGTGTTATCTCTCAAACATATGACATACGATGTAGAGGTTTTCGAAGAAGTCATTCAGATTTGTATTGAATTGCTAATAATAAATCGCTTACAATTGTCTTCTTTCACATCTTACTCTCAGGACGTACTGAATATAGAATTTAGATACAATACAATACAAGTTATGTAATACAAAGTTTGAGACCAAATTATTAGTACAATGAAGTTTTTTAAATAGAAGTTCAAAGACATCTAGAATCTCTCAGAAACGTAAAGTGAAAGACAAAACATGGTGATAATTGTATGCCCTTGAAACGTCATTCTGACTTTTGCATCAAGTTTAAAAGAATTGTAAGTGAATTTTCACAATTGTAATATAGGAATGATTCTTCGAAATGTATTTCCATTCAAATACAACAGAAATGAGTATTCCATTTGCTTTGAATACAAACTAAATCATCCTCACAGTTTCTAAATCATTCCTATTCACAAGTCTATAATTCGGACTTCACAACTAAGCATTTATCGTCGTATATTCCCATTGATATTCAGGCCCAAAAACGTTCCGTGTTCATAAACTTGTCCGCCACGCTTCAGCATGAAATACGTTCTTCATTCTATATTCCGGTCCCGCTTCATTAAACAGCGGTTATATTTTTCCGCGTCTCCTTTTGCTCGTGACTCGCCATGTATAAATTTTCAATAACAGAAGAGCCGGGCGCGCGCGTTACGTGTTGGCGGCGCCGTTTCGTATTCAGCTGGCGGCGGACGGGGCCTCGCGGCGGCATGGCGACGGGCAGCGGCGACCGCAAACAAGCCGCCCCCCACACGGCGGCTTAGGTGGCTCAGGGCATCAACTGATGTCACTGCAGCGCCTCTGACCGGGAGGTTCTGACGGCGGCAGGAGTTTGGACACTAGCTTTTCAGCTAGGTCGGATTCAGTCGCTGTCTGGAGGAGAATTCTAGCGGCTGGCTGCTCTGATCGGTAGTTTTCCGTGGGTTCTCCGATCAACACCAGGCGAATGCCGGAGCAGTACCCTAACAAACGGGCCACGGACCGCGCGCGATCTGTGCTTCCTCTTCCTTGTCCTATCCTCTCCCCTTACACACACACACTTACACTAACATGCACTACACTACCACATATTCCGGGAGATCGGTCGGGAGCTTTGAGCTTGTCCCGGCTGGGGCGGTGCCCCGCTGGTGGGAGAGTCCTGGTTAGTGGGAAACCCCACTAGCCGACGGTAGGTCGGCGCCGGGTCTCGCCAACCATCCGGATCACCGCCATCTCCAGAGAAAAAAACATGCACTACACTTACGGGACTAATTACCTAAGCTGTTGACGCGGCCGGAATCACTAACCAACCAATCAACCAACCATAGTGGCTTAGGTGGCTCAGGGCATCAAATGTCACTGCAGGGCCTATGACGGGGAGGTCTTACGGTTCGCGACGACGGCAAGATTTTCGTCACTGGATGGATAGGTACCTCGAGTCCAGCCACTGTCTGAAGGAGAATTCTAGCGGCCAGCTGCTCTGATTGGCAGTTTTCCGTGGTTTCTCCGATCAACACCAGGCGAATGTTGGAGAAGAAGTGCCCTAACAAACGGGCCCCGGACCGCGCGCAATCCTTCCTTCCTCTTGTCCTATCCTCGCCACCTTACTTACACAAACACACACACACACACACACACACACACACACTTATAGTCACTAAACTACCACAAAAGCCTGGATACTATTTCCGACGTGTGTCCCGCTGGTGAGAGATACCTGGTTGGGGATATGCCCACTTGTTCACGTGTAGGTCGGCACCATATCTCACCATTCTCCTGAGGAAAACATTATGCACTACGTTTATGGGTTTATAGTCCTTAGCGATTGACACTTCCGGAATCTCTAATCAATCAACCCGGGCACCGTCGGATCCTCGTAAAGTGGTAGCCATTATATGACTTCTTTTTCATGTTTTCTGTCTGCATTTTCTTCGGGTGAATTCTTGAAATTAGTTTGTCCTTTCATTTTTCGGTTATTGTGTTTTAATTTTAGAAGGTTGGACTTTACCTTTTGGCATCGTTGTATATGTGTACAGATGTAATCATTTTTATTTGCTTTCATACTTCGGTATTAAATTGTACCTGCTTGAGATAATTTTTCTTCCAGATTTTTCTTATTTCTTTGATTTTTTTACATTTGTCTTTGAAATATATATGCCCCATTGAAGATGTAGAGCTTTGTTTTATTTCTACTATTAGTGTTTGGGGAACTGCAAGGACGTGATAATTAAGTAACTTATTATCCACCACTCCAAGAATAGTTCAAACAAATGGTGACAATCGTCTGACTTTTATTTTGCATTAAATACAATGCTGTAACTGAGCTTCCTAGTCCGATGGCTTGAAACGAAAATAAAATCATCGTAGTGAACTTAATTCAAGAATTTATTTAATTTCACTCGAACTCAGAACTCGAAAAGGTTGAGGATGGAGGCAGGATTTTTGAGTGATAATATCTAAGAGATTAGAGAAAAAAACCTTGTTTTAAAAAGTTGTATCAGAGCAAATTTTACATCAATTACTAAAACTGCTCATGTTGAGAATTAAATTTATCAAAGTTTAGAACACACACATAGGGTTTTTTCATTGATCATTGTAAGTCTGCAACTATGTCAGCGCTGTAGGACAATGATTTGATTAAATGAATAAATTTAGAACGTTGGAAAGAAATGAATGTAAACATAATGTAATAATGACAGGTGTAATCTACTTGTCCAACACTTCTCAAGTTACTGACTTGTTCATAAACAAAACGTGACAAATTATTCAAATTTTGTTACGAATTAATTCGTGCGATTCGTGATATTATTAGAGAATACGAATTGTGGGTCATGTTTTATTGCCTCGGCGAGCGACTAGAGGATATGGTTGGCCTAGAATTGCGGGGATTGCTTTGGAGTCTTAATTAGGAGAGGGGCTATTGAAAAAAAAAGTATTTGCTGCTTAATTTTTTTACGACTAATATTGGGGTGATGCTGATTTTGAAATATCTGCGCCTTTGTGCCGCACTTTTCATTATCCCACATCTTCCTCGATTACTGCTTCTCACGAGTGCGCCCAGCGCTCATCATATTTGGGTTTGAGGCATGGGATATATACGAGACTCCATTGACGAATCGCAGGCGCGAAAAATTGGAGCTTCGACATACGAGTGCGAGTATTTCCAGGGAATAAACATGCGTGCATGTAATAAGTTTATTTAATACAAATTCCTGAAACTTACAAAGTGATACTTTCCACAGTTCAGTATTTCCACTATTTCTTGAAAACTTGCACAGTGTGTTTTGTGCCTGTCCGCATCTCCAACATTCCCATTTTTGTTATTTTTTTTCTCAAATGTCTTTAAAACGCTCGGTTCTAAACAAGGGAGGGATGATTTGCGTATTCTTCGTGCTTTGTTACGTCAAAAACACCGAAAATAGTCTGATTCACATTCGTTTTGACCAAAGGTTATTCATTTGTATACTTTTTATCAGATCCTGCTGAATGGAAGTAGAGTAAAAAGCGTTAACTTCCACCATTATTGCATTGATAGTCGAGAGGATTATCTCGAGAGTGACCCAAACTGCTGCGTAGTCCTCCGAACGTGTTTCATTGCCTCATCCCTCGTCGTCCATCTTCACTTGGCGAACTCTCACCGTCCCTCCCTGCATCAATCCCTTTCGTCATCATCCTCCCCGCTTCCGCCCGATCCTCCTCTCTTGTTCCTCCGCGCTCGCAGCCCCGGCGATTTCCAAGCGCGCAATTCATGGCGGCCCGTCCGCGCTCTAACCCTGTCGTTACCGGCCGAGACTCTCCGCCCACGGCGCTCGTCCACAATTCTCGAGAGGGCTTCCCTGGCGCGGAGGGGGCGGGGCGAGCGCTCCTCTGCATACCGGCTCGCGTCGCCGTGCAGCGCGCCGCGCCCCGCGCAGCGCCGGTGGGCCGCCTGCGCCCGCTAAACAGGCGCGCTCTCCGCATGCGCCTCACGGGCGGCGCGGACGTGCCCGGCATGCGGCCGGCGCCCCGCACTTCTTTACGCCAGCCGTCGCCGCTGCGGCCCACGCGCGTCTCCCCGCAGACGGCCCCAGGCCACTCGCGGGTATTGAAGCAGGACGCGCGACGGCTCTTGGCACTGTTTTAACCGCAGCTACTGGGGCAGTCATTGTTCCATTGGACCACGTTCTATGATTCATTGATTGATAGTGATACCGGGCGCGCCAACTGATAAAGTAGTTGGTCCTGTAAGTGTAGTGCATGTTTTAACTCAGGAGGTGACGATCTTCCCCCGCTGGATGGCGTGATCCAGTGCAGACCTAACGTCGGCTAGCGGAATTTTCCTGGCACAACCCCCCAGTCAGGACAAGCTCTAAGCTCCCGACCGATCTCCCGGCAGTAGTAGTCTAGTACATATTCGAGAAAGTGTGAGTAAGTAAAGGGTGGGAATAAGTTAAGGAAGAGGGATGAAAGGTCTCGCGCGGTCCGTGGCCCGTTTGTCAAGGTACTGTTCCGGCGTTCGCTTAGTGTTGATCGGAGAAACCACGGAAAAGTACCAAGCAAAGCAGCCGGCCGCAAGAATTATCCTTCGAGACAGCGACTGAATTCCACATAGCTATCAAGATAGTGTCAAAAATCCCACCACAGTCAGGACCCGAACCTTCGACCTCCCGGTCAGAGGCACTGCAATGACAGCAGTTCATGCCTGAGCCCCCAGGCCCGAAAGTATCATATTCTAATTTGACAACACGAGAATCGGCTTTGGCAGTCTTGCTTTTCATACGTTACCTCAATCATTGTAAGTGCGTATCCCTGGCGACATACCCTGTGCCCAAGTAATCGTAATTATTATGACTGTGGGATCGAACCTACTCCAGCAAATATTCCTGGGCTAGGTATCATCACAGCAATGGCGATTGTCATACCCATTACCATTTGTAAAATCAATGTTATTGCTATCAACCGCGCCCTTCATCTTCCTAACATCAGTTTGTACGCCTCCCCAACCGTTGCAGAACCCTCTTCATAACCCAACCCGCTCCCTCTCCTCCCTTTCCGTCTGCTCACAGCTCTCACCGTCACCATCCCAGCGGGCGCTGCTGTTTGCTCGCATCTGAGATCCACCGTAGACCTCGGGAGCGTCACAGTTGTCGGACCGTGTATTTATATTTAGTCTCTTCTTTTCCGCGAAACTCTTTATTTCTGCGTAATGCCTCCATTTTTCCCCGTCGGACGCCGCGCCGCGCCGCCTCGCGTCGCGGGGGGCGTGGCCGCGCCTCGCCTCTGTGTATCAATGCGCGCGCGCCTAAGCGGCGCCTCTGCCCCGCGCCTTTGTGCCGGTGGCGCCGCGCTTTTAATTACCCCATTGTCGCCCCGCCCCCCACGGGCGCCGCCCGGGGCGCATAGTTCGTTACGTCGCTTTGTCCAGGCGCGCCTGAGAGTGGGGAAAGTGGTAGTGTGGCCTCTGGGAATAGTGACGGGTGTTTGGTTGGTGATGGTGTTCGTGTAGTTGCGTGTGTCGGAAGTGCCGTTGTGTTGCGTGAAGGTTGGTCTCGCAGTTGACAGTGATGCTGGTGGTGATCTTCTCCAGCTGAATTAGGCGAGATTCGGCGCGAACCTAGATGTCGGGTTGCGGGATTTACCCAGCCAGATATCTCCCACCCGTTTCTGTCTGCATGTGGGTTGGTATTGTGGGTGGTTCTGACGCTGAGAATTATGTTGGTGTTGGTGGACGGGATGTTGTTGGAATAGTGGAGACGGCGGGTGTTTTTTTGCTGATTTCTTTTGCGTGAACGGGAAGTGCTGGTGCTTCCTTGTGGGGTTGTTATTGCAGTTGGTAGCGTTACTGATGATTGTGATGGAGTTTTTATTGGTGATAGGGATTCTGTTGAAGTAAATTTTGCAGTTATTTAAGTTAGAGTCAAAGTATAATTTCCAACGGGTGATAATGTTTATGTTGAGCTGTTGCTGTTGTTTAGTTAGTTTTGGTGTTCGAGATAACATGTTTAATGGTGATAGTAGTACTTTGTAATGTGTGAAATGGTGATGGTTACGATTGTATAGATTTAAGTGCTGATATTGATATTGGTATTGTTGTGAGGGTTGCTTTCGTAGCGGAAGTGTTTGTGATGCGTCTGGTGCTTGTCGTTGGTGGTGACGGTGGCTGCGGTGGTGTTGGCTCGAGGGGGGGGGGGCAGCGTGGGGTTCGGCGATGGCAGAGGAGACCGCAGGGGAGCAGAGGTGCCGTAATGCGATTGCCAGCGGGAGTGGATCAATAGCTTCATTATCAGCGTGTGACGTTCCACGTGGTTGTAATAAAGACAAGCAGACACTAACGAATTCGTTAAAATAGCGGTAGAAAGGCCACCACGCAGAAATTATGGATTGCAATTCTGAAATATTGGTGGTAGTATTGATAACGAACCTGAAGAGCTCTGAGTCTAGTCTTGATATTCTGCCAATGTGGGGGGTGACTGAGAAGTTATTTCAAATTCACTACTTTTTAAATAATTGCTCATGAATGATACGATAGGTATATTCTCGTTTAGCTGTTTGTGTGACTGAGTCTTCTCTAAAGCTTGAAAAGTACTGTATTTTCTTTCTTGTGGGTTAAATTACATTCTTATCAATAACATTATTTATTACCTTCGAGTCTCAGTGAACCAAATAAAGATAATCATTTAAATTTTTAGCTCTTAAGGCGAATCCAAATGTTTTTTTCTCTACACTACGTATAGCTCAGAGTTACAATAAAACCTGCACTAGGGAAACTGAGGCTGGCAAAATGACAACAGAAGGAGTGAGGGGCCTGTCGCTTAGAATTCAGCTGTTATATCGCTAATTTCTACGAAAATGGTAATCTTTCTGATCGCTAGAATTAACTGATTGCTTCCAAGTCATCTGTCAGGTGGTCGCAACTATTACAAACATCAGCAAATCATTCATTTTAATACGTTTTAATCTAAAAAGCTCATTTAATATGCCGTCCATGTCTGGACTAATGTAGCAGAATTAGAAACGGTGACGGTTAAACTGGTTGCTAGATCGTATTCACATTGCAATTTTGCCTCTTGTTTCAGAGTTTGGTACCCTGTGATTGTGCATCAGTTCCCCGATAACGCAGGGAGCTTCATAAATGAAACAAATTCGTTGTTTGGTCAGACCGTGGAATTTCGTGAATTAAGCCCCGTTGTGTTCGTTATGTTGTGCCAAACAAATGTGGAACTTCAAAGCAAATATCAAGCGCTTCAGCTAATTGCATCAGTTGGGATGTGTACTCTGGTTTGTCAATTAAAAACGAAAGATTCAAATAAATGAAAGTTAAATGAAGGGACTAAATAAATTCGGAGAAAATACTAGCATTACCAATATTTCATACTGTTTTGTTCTTGTCAAATTTCATTGTCATGTAATGTGGTTGCCGTAGGCTATAAAAATGTAATAAACGATAATTTTTTTTCCAACTACCATTGTGTTTTGCAAAAATTGATTAATGTAAACAATCGCTTTAATTACATACATTTATTTGTCTTAATGGAGTTGATGCATTGCAGGGAAACGTTTAACCTACTCATCGTTTTTCACATATTCGAAAACAAGTGTAATTTTCTTAGTAAAATGTGGCATTGCATCAAGAAGTAAGTAAGAAGTAAGTTCACCCCCCTCCCTCAGAAAGAAAAATGAGTATTTTGTCAAAGTATTTACGTTTGGATTTTTGCAAAATTTCAACAAACATTGTAAGATAATTTAAGACATGTATATCTGAAATGTCGAAGCCAAAATAAACATGATAGTTGTGTGGAAGCAATTGCTTCCAATAATAAGATATTGAATGTAAATATTTGTGTTCAGGTTCAGCCATTTTGGTGAAATCTCTCTAACCATCTTAATGAAATATTAAAAAACTAGCGTTCCCATGCATGAACTCTCGAATGTAGAAATCCGATCCCATCGTATCAGATACAGATAATTTACATAAAATTTAGGAACCCGTTTGTCCCTTACTGCTCTTACTTTGGTTTGGAAGAAATGCCTACACTGCAGACACAATTACTTCTTCTAGAGCTACATTACACGAAGAAATGTTTCTTCTTTCTTTTTTCATTAAAATTACCAAAGCGAGTTTGGCTGAAATTTCATTTAATTAAAATATCCTTTATATTCTGAAGATCATCATCACAAGCGTGTTTTTCATCACGTGTCCATACTTTGCTTGGAGGCGAGCTCGGGTCAACGACACTCACGCAGGTTTTTTTTGCAAGAAAAAATTTAAGTTTCAGTAAAATGTGTTCACGAAGTTTCAGCCAAGTTACTTCAGCTTTTGAACAGAAAACAAACATAAAGACGAAAATGATGTGTAGCTCCCGTGTGTTGACTGTTGATTAAAATATTTTTCACAAAAATCAATGTTTTAGATGAAAATTCAGTTTTCTCAATCTGGAAAATTGCCAGCAGATTGCGCAGATGTAAGCAAATTGCATCTACTAACAGAAGATCTCAAGTTTCCGGCTTCAATATAATATAAGATATATCGCGGAAGATATGAATGTTTGAGTTTTCGTACCTTTTTGAGGATTATTCCACTCGTGAAATTAAAAGCAATGGTATTTAGTTACAAAATGCTCAAATCTGGGCGGTGTATCTTCAAAATTTTATCGCTTTTTCTATCCGATCTTTCTTACCGCTGCTTCGTACTGGCCCATCATAAACTGTGACTCATCTATCCTACTATGACATCATCTCTGAATTTAACATGGCTTTCAGTTATTTTCAAAATATAGCGTATTTTGGAACTCTGTTGGACGTAATTTCATTCGTGAAATAGTCCTATTAAATACCACGCGTGCTTTGAAAATTCTCAGAAAAATTCCCTCCTCGCTTCACGAGTCGGGGATTATCGACAATTATCAAAGCACTCGTGATATTACCTATGAAAACTCACTGAAAAACCATTCAAAGTCGTAATAAAACCTACATATTAAAGTGCATGGGGTTTCGTTGCATCAACAGAGTTTCACCTCCGTGTATCTTGTGTAAATTTAATCCTCTACTAACACATGTAACGTCCACAGCACGACGCCAATAATAGCAGCCGTAACAAGTTGGCGAAAGCCGAAACTCTGTTGGCGGCTATCGCGCGCTCGTTGTGCGCTCAATTACCGCGCTTGAAGCGCCGCGGCGGAGCTTCGTCATCGGCAGGAAGCCCCGTGGCGGGGCGCGGGCGCGCAGCGGGCGAGGGCGGTGCACATGTTTCCGCAGCCAGCGGGCGGGCGGGCGAGCGAGCGAGCGAGGGCTGGCTGGCGCAGGCGGGCGTGCTGCGCCGCGCTGCGTGTGAGCCGCCATGCGGAACGCGCGCTCCGCGGGCTGTCCCGACCGCGCGCACGGCCTTTGCGACGCGCGCTCAGGCGTTTCCACGACGGATGGCGGTGGCGGCGGCAGCGCGGCGGCAGTGGCGGTGGCGGTGGTGGGGGCGGGGTCGGGGGCGGAGGCGGAGACGGAGGCGGAGGTGAAGGCAGAGGCAGCGGAGGCAGCGGAGGCGGTGGAGGCGGTGGAGGTGGCGGAAGCGGTGGAGGTGGCAGAGGCGGCGGAGGCAGTGGCAGCGGCGGTAGTGGGGGCGGAGGCGGTGGCGGGGGCGGCGGTTGTGGGGGCGGTGGCGTTGGGCTGGCTGTGGCGGTGGCGTTGGGGTGGCGGTGGCGATGGTGGAGGCGGCGGCGGAGGCGGCGGTGGCGGTGGGAGTTCAGAGGCGTAGGAGGCATCGGAAGCAGAGGTAGAGGAGAGGGCTGCGCCTGAGACAGCGGAAGGGCTGGGAGGACGGTGAGGTGAAGGTTGTAACAGGGGCGTGGCAGATGCGCGACTTGGCGATGGTTGCGGTGAGGCCTCGGGTACAGTTGTCATTCTGCAATGATGACGAAGGCGACCAAAGGTGTAGGAGCACGAATGAAAGAAGTGGCAGATTGTAATGAGGGCATTCGTAACGATTGCGACAGATGGGGATGGAGGCGAAGGCAGGGGAAGAGGTGATGGGAGTACATGGGAAGGGAGGAGGTTAATGGTAGACACGACAGAGGCAAAGAGAGCAGCTCATTCGACAGAGTTCGTCGTTAGAGCGCGTCTCCCTGGTGAATTCCGGTGCAGCGTCTTATAGCCGCTGACTGTTTTCGCTTTCTTTTTACCCTGAGCGATGAATGCTCCCGGTGACTTCCCTTTCTGTCTTCGCTGTCATTAGGAGACATGTGTGAACACAGAAAAGATCCTCGTTCATTTTCTTTTTACTTTCTTGGTATTGTTTTTTTGTGGGGGATTGATTACGCGTTTCTGGACAACCAACTGCTACGGCCATTAGTCCAGTAAGGGTAATTCATTATATCTCGGGAGGTGTTGATGTTTCTTCCCCAGTTGAAAGTGAGATCCGGCACCTACTTAAATGTCCCCTTGCTGTGTTTCCCTCTTCGTGCTATTTCCTCCAGCGGTGCAATCTGGTGAGCTCCCGTCTAATCTCTCGGCATTTGAAGAAGTGCAGTGCATGCAAGCGTGAGCATGTGTATATGTGTGTATAAGGAGAAGTTTGTGAAGGTACCCGTTTGTGAAGATACAGGTGCGGTATTCACCTGGTATTGATCGGAGAAACCGTGGAATAGAATTGGTGGAACCATGGAACCATGGAAACCGTTGAAAATCCGCTGTCAGGACACGAACCCTAGCAGCTACTGGTCAGAGACGCTGCAGTGGTAACAGCTGTTGTCCTGAGTCATCTCAGTTGGTAATTTTTTTTGTCTAATAACTTTTCAATAAGAAAACTTTTGAATTTCTTATTCGTTTTTAAATGGCATTCCATATTTATCCTGCGAAGGTTTTGAACAACTTGGTCTTTACATACATTGCGGTGCTCTCAATTTATATTGTCAATACCCTGACCTATTCTATATTTTATTGCACACGAATACCCATCCCTAATCAAAATAATGAATAATGCAAAACATTTTTCAAAATTTTTAGTAGGAAACAAACATTCCAACAAGTGTTCCTCTCGGATGACAGAAAATCTTAACAGTTCGTGAAATACGAAAAATCAAGTTCTTTTTTCGAAACAACTAAATTGGTATCTTCTTACGCTATTGCCTCTAAATATGGAATTTTATTTGAATAGATGGTTGATGAAAGAGAATTTACACATTTTTCTTTTTTTTCTTTTAAGAACAATTATGTAATAACATGTAATATAGGATTCAAAATAAATTGTGCAATATTTAAGGGCGTATAAATGCCGAATATCTGCGCTGTTATAAAGCAAATCCATTTGAAATATTTTCATCGAACTTTGCAGCAATCAAATCAATGTCTTTAAAGTATGGAAGGGCTAAATTACTTCCTATATTTTGGGATGAAGATTTTATATGATGCTAAAAATTCTGTATAAAATGTGATTCGGATGCGTGTGATTTTTTATTTCTTCTTTTGCAATGTCCGCATTATCTTCTAGATTTACGGGGCGATTTATTTTAAAACGCACTGTATACTATACGTCAAAGATTTCAAAAGCTTTTGAACAACTCCAGTAATGCGGGAGAGAAATACCTGGTCGAATCCGTAGGAGTAAACCATACAAATATTCTCATTCGTTTGCTCCTCATCTGTCGCCATTCGTACAGCGTCCGCCGTCCTCGCCAGCACTTGACTTGAGCCTCCCCTCCAGTGGCTGCGCCTCCACCTCATTAAGACCCTTCGCCCGGGTGGCGGCGGCGGAGGCGGCGGCGGGGTGCAGTGGCGCCCATGGCCCGTGTTAGCGTAACAAGCCTTCCGGTGCGCCTGCCGAAATGGAAGCTTCCTCCTGCGCCGACTCTGTCGCCGGCTGGTTCCTGCCGCCCCCTTCCCTCCCCCCTGCCCGCCCGCCCGCACATTTGCCGCGCCGCTGGCCGCCGGCGGAGAAGGGCTCCCATCGGAGGAGATTTAGCCCGAATCCCGCCTTATAAAAAGAAAGGTATTGTCTGGCCGGGTGGTTCAAGTGTAGGGCTTCAGTTCCGCTCGCCGTCGCGTATTGCCGCATCTATCCGCTCGTCCATTCAATCATTTGTTCTTGTGTGTGGGATATCCTTTGACGACGCCGGAGAGGTTGGCGAGCGGAGAGGAAATGGAGCGGAGCGGTGAGGAGACACATAAGACGACAGGAGAAAGAACGAGGAGGTTAGAGAGAGGGCGTAGTTTGAAGGCAATTGGGAAAAGACGTCACATTACGAAATAGGGCTAGAAAATTGTGACAATGGTTGATTATTCGGTGCAAAAGAAGGAGTAAAGGAATGTGAGGTGTGGGTTGAAGACGCATAAATATAAAGAAGTACTATGTAAACGAAGAAAGTAATAGTTGATAAATACGAAAGATATAAAATAAGTGCTGCATGAAGCAAAGGTAAAGTAGTAAGGATAAAATGAAATATGTATAGCAGAGGACCAATAAGAGAACATGAGAATCGATAAGACAAAGGAAGATGAAATGCTGGTCGAAGGTAAAAAGAAAGCTTCATAAAGCGAAGGTAAAACGGGTAACGATAAAATGAAAGATGTACAGCATATGACCAAGAAGAAGAGACGGGAGCAGAAAGAAGGACAAGGAAGAAGATAAAGTGCTGCTCGAAGGGAAAAAGTGAGGTCCATAAATCAAAGTAAAGTGGGTAAAGATAAAATGAAACATGTGCAGCAGATGAGCAATAAGAGGGGGTGAGGACCGAAAGAAGGACGGAGAAGGTGAAGGGCTGGTCCAAGGTAAAAAGAGAGCTGCATAAAGAAAAGATAAAGTGTGTCATGACAAAGAGCAGTACGAGGAGAGGAAAGACGAGGATCGAAAGGAGGACACAGGAAGGAGGAGGAGAGTTGGCGGGTGGGGCCGGCGCCGGCTGCGTGGGCGGGCGACTGCTCCCTCGAGGGCTGCCGGGGGGGGGGAGCGGCGGCGCCGGGGCACGTCTTCGACGCAGGCTGCGGAAGCCACCTCGCCTTCCGGAGCGAGCTCCGGCGGCGTCGTTGGTATTGTGCGTCCTCTGGGCCGCTAAATTGCCTCCGGCGGCCTCGGGGGCTCCGGAACGGCGCCCTAATCGCGGTCACGAATAGCGCGCCCCCTCCCCGCCCCTTTGGCTCCTTGTCACCTTAATAAGGCAGCCCGCTACCTTGCGCTCCTCGGACGTCACGTCTTCCGTAACTTAAATGGACTTCCGGAAGAGACTATTCATTTGGCGGTTATCCTCCGAACCGTGGACTTGCTGCGAACGTCTACCCTCGCTATTGCGGCAGCTCAATTCTTCAGCAAAAAACAATGATGGCTCTGTTTATTAAAGCGGAACGATTGCAGTGAAGTGTGTCGATCTTTTTTTTTTTTACTTCAGATAATATTGCTTTGAGCTGGTGTTCACACTCCGTATAGGACAGAAAAGTTTATTCCATTTTGAAATGTAGAAATTGGACACAGAATCTCCACTTTATCTGTAAAAATAATATATGTTATATGTATATAAATTTAATGAAATACAATGCGAAAAAAGTCTGAAGTTCTCCTTTCTACTATATTGTAGATAGAGAAATAACCGACAGTGAGATGCATTATGAAACTCTGTATGTGGCAACAAAAAGTGCTGCTGAAAAAAAACACACAAAATGATTTTCCAAACCGTAGCACACACACTGCTCAAGAACAACAAATAAAATACTCTATTAAACTGCAACAAATTAAAAGGAAAGAAAACAGTCTTCACAAATACTGCAATAATATAGCGCAGTTTTCGTGTGATATTGTAACAGTACAACATTTCTACACATACGAAGAATGTCGAAAGTTTCTATTCCATAACGCAAGACGAAGTTAATAAATATTTGATGGTGGGCGATATGTTCCTCGGAGACTTGCAGTCGCATGCCATCAGCTGTGTCGTAAGTGGTGACGCACTAAGATCGACAATTCTATCGTTACGTCCAGTATGAGAAATGGCGGAATAAAACAGTAAAATATTTGCATTTTCGGTCAAAGACAAATTGTTTCATTGTTTTTTATTTTACCTGAGTATCTAACGAGACCATAGACACCTCTTACATGACTGGAGGCTGCAAAGTTAGCCGCCAATTTATACGTATGTTCGAAATTTAACTTTTAAAATAAGAAGCACGCCGTATATTTTTCTGCCATGTTTCGTATTCAACTTCTATCCGATTTGAAAAGATTTTTGGAAAAGATAGATTCGCACATTTTTCTGAAGTCTTACAGAACAAGTATGCTAACATACTTTTTACTCTTTGGTTATATTTAGTTTATATAATTTCTGTGCGTAACGTAATTAGACAAAAAGGAAAGTATCAATTTCATTCAATATATTAATGTTATGGCCGTTCGTTAATTTTAAGTTTTTCGTACGTTTAATCTAGAATTTCATTTACTGAATGGTAAAACTAGATTTTTGTATTGAAATATGTTTTTTAAAAATAATTTGATGTATTTTTTGCTTGTACCGTTGCGTTTGTCGAAGAACGCTTGAAATTCGAGTAAGGTACAGAAAGTCTTTTAATGAGGTATACGAGAGCGGAACGCGGCAGCAAAAGTGCACCATATGTTTTTGAAATATTGCGAAAACTCTTAATATTTGTATGTCATGCTAGATATTTCTTTTTTGCGATCGTCGACAACGGAGTTCCTTGTAACCGCAATTCAAGCCTTACAACTCACATGTACCCTTCATTTTCTACATGCGACCTGTCAACTAAGTATCGAATTTGAAAAATCACTACAGTCAAGAGCTTTACTAAATTGATTCAAACATATCATTAAGATCAGTTTTCACTAACGGATTCAATAGTTTACATCCGGAATTTAGAGCATTCTAAAATAGTAATTCAATTCAATGACATTGTGTGTATCGCCTTCGAAGCAACAGTCAAATGACGATAACTGGAAACAAGCATTTTCATGTTCGCTACTTTACAGTTGACCCGACGATGTGTTTCTTCTGGAGCTCAAGGTAGGATTGAAGCCTCCAGTTCCGCGTCTATAGCCCTCATTGTTTCGCGCTTCGATCTATCTCCTTACTTCAAATGTGAAATTTGTGTCCTTCCTTTGCCTACCTCCCTTTCGTAACGTTTCTTCTGCTATTTGGCCCTTTCGCGGATTCAGTCAATGAAAGCGATCAATCTATTTGCCTCTCATATTCATTCGCACATTCTCTCAATAGCCACTTCGCAAACCTAGATTTGCTTCCACTTCTTTTCCTTACAGCGCCTTCTGGGGTTTCCTTTTTCTGTAGTGTCTTCCTCTTGTTTCGCGTGTCGCCCTGTCGCGCCCATCCCACCTTCGCCTCCTGTCTACAGCTCGCACAATCCGGAGCAACCCGACCGCTCACACGCCTTGTTGATCCCTCGCGGCAGGAAACCCGAGTTCCACACCGTCACTTTATTTCCGACTGAATAATTCCGAAACCTCATTTGAATCCTGCGCCTTATTTGGATTTTCTTTCCATCTCCGCTGTGTTTTCTTCCTCCTCCTCGTTCTCACTGCATCTCTATCAGGGGGCCGCAGCCAACCTCTTCCCCCGAACCTCCCCGCTCCCGCCGCCTCCCTCGGCTCTTTTATGTGGAAAGTGCAACGCCACTTTAACTTCTAGCGAGGCAGTGTAAAAGTCGGAATGAAGCGTAAAAGTTAACACATATATAGTGCGGTTGTAAATCATGGATCGCGAGAGCAAGAAGTGCGACGCTGCCGGGGAAACGTTTCCTTTGGGGGAGAAACGGCTAAATTAAAGGTGGCGGCGCAGATGCCGGTCGGGGCGGATGAAAGAGTGGAGGTTGGAGATGAGGGTTGGGAACAAGGGAGGCTAGCGGAGGGGAGCAGCTGTCAAGCGATGGAAACAAATGTGAGGATGTCCAGATTCGGGTGATTACCTACAGTGCAGTGGTGGCAGGTGTAGAACGTGGCCAAGTCGTTGAGAAGCAGAGAAAGGTGTTAGAAGTGGACAGATCAGACGGTGGTAGAGAAGCTGCGAAGGTTGTAAGATGCATTGAAAAAAGGATGGTGCAGGAGTAAAGGACGGGAAAGAGGAAACAAATGTAGGACTGTGAGCTTGCTGGTGGTACGCATGGAGGAAGGCCCTGTTCGGTGAGCAAGGCTGGTGGGTGGAGTTCAGGTGTGGATGCTGTTAGACGAGGGCGTTGTTCGGCGGGGAAGTAGGCGCTGCAGCGATCTCGGCCGCCGTGGGGTGAGAGGGTGGAGTGGGTGGTCGAGGAACCATCGGTCGGTTAGTCGGGCGCCCGAGCGGGCAAGCCGAACTCGTTTCCAGATAAAGCGCCCGATATATCGTCCGCGCAGGCCCACGCCGGCTTTCGCACCAGACGTTCGTCTTCCGAGTTCCGATTGGGGCGCTTTCTCCATCCATGTGGCGAACTCCGGTACAAGTTGAAACACACGTCATGGCTTTTCTAAGAGCCTAGTTCTACAAATATTCCTTAAAAACATATTGGTCCATCTATCTTCATTTTTGTCGCAGCGCTCGAAAAATGCGAGTTTTATTCCTCTGTGTTATCCGAATTTCAAAGGTACATTTTAAATTTAATCATTATTTTAAACCGAACAAGAGACTAGAAGAATTTGTTGCCAAAACTACTTTTCCCAATGCTCTCACCGGAATTAATTCGTTCGCTTCCTAAAAAGTGTGTTATAGACAGTTCGTTCCTCAATTGCTTCTGTTCGTGTTCGTTGTACGGTGTTTTGTTAATAATTTAATGTATTTTGTGGATAAAAGCAGGTGATCGTAATAGTAAAATTATATATTTTATTAAAGAGACTGATTTTATCAAGTTGAGCATGTGAAACGTGGAAGTCTTCTCTGCCGTGAATCACCAAGGAAAGTATATAAAAAACTGTGGTGTCTAGAAGTCAGGTGTTAAATCTGTGAGCTGAGAAGAAACTTTCCACGTGGAAGAGTGGGCTCGTTCAACGAAAAAAAAGACAGTTGTGCGCCGAGAGTGCAAAATGTCGGGAAGTGAGAACAACTGCAATAAGGATACTCCGACTCGGTTCCACTGCTTACTTCTGAACTGCCTGCACGGGGTTTCCCCCCTCTCCGGTATGCAAATTGATAAAGCGTATTACAAGTTTGGCAGATATAAAACGTCGATTTCATACCGCGTCTCTTGTATATTTGAGGCCCGGCGTTTAATCCAGCACAAGTGTTGGCGCGGAGTGGATTACGCACCGCCCGACTTAGTCGTAACCCGACTTCGCAATATCGGCGCGCAGCGCAATTACCGCACCCCGATGAGCCGGAATCGCTGCCTCGTGCTTAGCATCTTTGACGGTGGGCGCGCGCGCCTCGCCTCGCATCGCCTCGCTTAATCTGCCCAGATTAATCACAGGGCGCCGGAGGGTGGGTAGGCCGATTAAAAGGCAATGCAAAGATACGCTACGTGTTGAAGTAAAGGCAGGTTTACTAAATGCGAAGAAAAATACAGAATGTGAAAAAAATAGGTAATTTTGGGCTGGATGGAACTAAAGAAGTGGGCGAAAAAAACTGAAAAAGACTACAAAAAATGCACTAGTGGTGCTACAGCAGCACATACTTCCTCGCGTTAAATCAAAATTTGCAGTTTTAGAAAATTCAGTGAATTTAACGTAAATGAGACCGCGTCAGTTTTTTTAAGCATTTATTTTCTATCCGTGGAAAAATTTAAAGAAAAAATGTTGAGCGGTTTTTGAAAAAATTGTTTCTAATTGCCTATATTTTACGCCTAATTTCACGAAAGCTACTCATATTTTAGAAAAACTGAACGTGGATTTATTTAAATATCCGTCTCTTAGGAATATATTTCATTAAGGAAAACATCTCTAACTTCAACATTATAGCTGTAGCAAGACGCAAAAAAGTGCACTTTTGCAATTTTCATAAAATCTGTGATTTCTACGAAGAGAATACCTACACATTTCTCTTAAGCGTCCTACGTGCTATCCGAAGACGAAGTTTGATAAAAAATTTAGTAGCATTTTTGAGAAAATTTTGAAAATGTTTTTGAAGCTTCATGTACAGTACCCTTAAAAAACAAAATATCTGTTTGAAACTCGCAATGCCTTGAGTTCATTTAGATCCATTAAGGTATATCAGTTTTGAAGAAAATCGGCTGAACAGTTTAGGCGCTAGCATTGGCCCCAGACGTGTTGCTGTCAATCGATTTTCCGTATTAAGGACTCACAAAACATTAATTCTCTGAGGATTAATTATTAGAGGATTTGTTTGTATATTTAGCAACAGATTTATCCACTTTTCGTTAACTGGGCACGGCAACAAGAGCTTTTCTGCCGAAAATTCGTCGTTTTCTGACGCATGATTACTTAGCTTTTCCTTCTTACGAAGTAATATCGTGAAGGGAGAAAGTAAAAAAAATCTCTTAAGTATCTGATCCAGAAAATATATTTAAGAATTCGGGATGTAACATGCTCACTTGATTTCTTCGGCGATGAGCCAAGATACTTGCAATGTAAGGGATTCATTGTATAGAAAATGATCAGAGAATGCTTATGTTATCTCAATGTTATCCCTTTTGTTAAATAAATGTGTAATCATATTGTATTGAAATTATTTTTATTCTGTTTAGACGAGACAATTAAACTATTGATGGGGGATACAATATTTGCTGTTACATTCCAGGCTAAACGTATTCACAATTGATAATCTAGGATGCGTCTCGATCACTTTTAAATTTCCTCATTTTTCGTTAATTTTATATCCCACGTATTTGTTTAGAGAAGAAAGATATCGCATAAACACTTGTCTACTAACGTTAATGGCAAATTAAATAACAATAAATGGCAACGCGGGCCGCATGCGGAACACAAACCGCCAGTTGGAGAACCCTGCTATAGCTGTGGGATTGCGCGTATCTCTCACAAGTTGGTTGGCGGCGGTGGCCCGCAGGTGCGGCGTGGAGGGTAGCAGTGTTGTAAGTCGGCGGTTGCGAAGGGAGGTACCGTGCGAAAGGCAGTCAGACGAGATGTGCCGAGTAGAATACAACGTCTGTTTTGTTTACGAGTGATCGCAAGGACTGCATCGTGTACAAAGTGGTGAGGAAAGAGAAAGACTTATAAAGGTGGGGGTTGTGGGATTGTGTGCGAGGGGGGAACAGGGTGTGCTTTGTATAACAATCATATTCCTGTAACAAATTGTTAATGAAACTTTGTTTTTGAAAGCCCATGTTTTATTTAACGAGTCCTCCCTCCGAATCCACCCCCCACATATACTTTGATTTATTTAACGTGGTGCCTCAACGTCACGAGCTGGAGGAGAGGTACACATTGTTATCCAATCGGTAGCTCCAAACCAAAAATTTAAATCGCAACGAAGTTCCCGATTGGATGACAGCGTCCCCCTCTTCGTCCAGCTCGTGGCCTTGAGGCGCCACGTTAAATAAATCGGAGTATAGTTACTATATCTTTCAACGCTTTCTCAGAGCCATATTTTCACCCTACACGTTCTTTAACCCAGTGCCGCATGACGCCGCGAAGGGTTGGCTTTGCGTAGCGCCACGCGGCGCGAGAGTGGCCGTGGGCGGTGAGGTGCGGTGCCGGCGGACGCGAGGGAGGAATGGAGATGAGGCCCGACCTGCGTGTGGGGCGACGGGCAGGCGACCTCGGGCGCAGGGCAGGTCACGCCCCCCGCACGGTCGCCCAGAGGAGAGTCAAGTGTGAAGTCCAAGGCAGTTGGTCACCTGGACTCTTCCTCTGTCCTACGAATGTGCATTAAGACCACCCACAAGCTTCGTCCAGGAGGTTTTGAAATAACTTTTGAACCGTTGTTGTTGCATCTCATTCCATTTATTAACTATTTATTATTGCTTTTATTTTATTATTTTTTCCTTTTGACAAGAAAACATTCTTTTGTCAGAATCAATATTTTAAATAAGTATATCAACTTACAATTTTACCATTATAATATAATTTCTACTGTCTTATCAAAATGTGAAATATGTTAATATTTCAAAAGTTTATTGTCATACTGTATTTTACGTCCCTGTAATTCGTATTCATAATTATCAAAGTATCAAATTATAACATATAATAAAAAATAAACCTGATTAAAGTGTGGCTTCAATTGTACAATTTTTTCTATCCTAGGAATGATCTTTAGGTTCATCATGACTAAAGTAAGAGCAGAAAGGAAGCAAACCAGGTATGAAAAAGTGAGAGAAATAAAATAGCTAATTTTGTACAATTCATCCATTCGGCTCCGAGCAGCGACTCCCATTATAACTATCTGCAGAAAGAAACGAGTTTGAAGATAAGAGAATAGTACACGAAAGGACAGAAATTATAACCTTCAACAATACAAATTCATTATCACAAGTTTCTTTTATAAATTGGTAGAATTCAGGATTTGTGAAAGATTTACATTTTCTTGGCTTGTAGCCTTCATTCTCTCGCTTCAAAAATGCGATCGAAGTGACCAGCATGCAGCGGGCAAAATGGATGCAGCACTGACATTTTTGACTCGGTATCACGCAGATGACGACACTTTTCTTAATCAGATCGTGACTGGTGATGAAACGTGGGTTTCCCCATTTCACGCCAAAGAGCAAGCGATTTTCACCTTTTCACAAAGCTGAAAGAATTGCTAGACGGAACACATTTCAGAAGTAATAAGTTGAAGACTGTTGTGAATACGTTGCTCAATACGCTCGCGGCCCAGGAACATAACATGGGGATACTGAAGGTCGTACCAGATACATAAATGTTTCAATAAATTTGGTGATTATGTAAAAAGCGATCATTCCTTACGCGTGAAAATATTATTTATTTTTTATGACGAATAGTTTCATTTTTAAAATTGAGGTATTGTCGAAGACCAAAGTATGAAGTATCTATGACCATGAACATCCAGTTCTTCCGTGATTACAATGAATTGAAAACTATTTAATAGCAATAGTTCTCACTTTACTGTCACTTGCATGATTGAATTACATCTTCTGCCGGTCATAAGGCTGTCTTTGCTTTGGTAATGCAGTGATAATTTCATTCAGTTGTTCCCTTGTTCCGCAAATCCATTCTTTTTGGCAATGAGTACATTAATGTAATGTATTCTTTATCTTCTTCATTTCACGGATTAGGCAGGGCTGTCTGTTCCGAAAACCATCTTCTTCTCGGACGACCGATACTCCTTCGGCCGGCTGCTTTGTAGTCCCTTGCCCGTCGATGATTTCGGCTTCTGCTCATTCGCTCCAGATGACGACACTAGTTCATTTTTATTTCACTCTTCTTCTTCTCAAGACTAAATATCAGTAACTCTTTACGTATTTCGTCACTCCTAATTTTGTCATCTAGAGTACATCTTTTTACAGCTCTAAGAAATCTCATTTCTGTGGCTCTCACGCTATTTATTTCCTTTGGACCGGGTCTCGCTTCCATACAACAATACTGGTACTGACATCGTCTTTTAAAACTTCAGTCTGGTTTCTTTTCTTGTTTATATTTCAGAGTTCTATGAATTGTCCCACAAATATGTTTAAACCTGTTTAATTTGTTTGTGACATCGTCATCAAATACAAAAATGTAATACATTTTCACCACAAAATAATAGGTGATTAATTTATAGGCTAACAATCTTATATAGAAGTGAAAGTTGGGATTCAATTCTTGTAATTAATATTTCACATTTTTTATTTCGAGATGAGAGGAGACAGCAAACCACATACAAATAAACTGCTCACTAAGAGAAAATTTCATACAACTCGTCTAATTAGATGTCAACGTTTAGAATACTACACATATACAGGTCAGAGTAATTTTAAATTAGCTCTTTAGATATTTAAAAGTCATCAATTTTGTAAAAGTGAACGCTAGTCTCAAATATGTAATGAACATTAACGTTGGAAATGTCGGTATCTAAAGGGATGAGAATTAAGGAGCAGATGACGTAGAGAACAAAGGTAAATTTAATATTTCAAAACCTGCGCAAAAAATTATCGTTTTCACTAAGCACACTCCTTGTTACAAAATGAGAAATAAAAGTTCGTGGTAAAGGTCACTCCACAATGGCAAACGTGGATAAAAGTAGCTTGCTGCAGCGACACAAAATTGGAGGGAGGGTCGCCCCAGGATATGACGAAGGGTGTGCCAACGGGATCCGCTCAGAGCCTGGAGTATCTCTGGTGGCCGATTCAATAGCTCTCCAACTGCTTTGCAGCTCTTCAAACTCCACAGTACGAACCATTTTCGTAAAAATGACATTATTTCTAGAGTATGTTGGTTTTTTCGTGTTGGTATTTTCATTTTATATTCTGGAATGTTCTATGTTTCATTAATGGCAGAATCAATAAAGAGGAAATGGAGGCGTGAGCATTTGTATAGATATACTACCTGTATGAATATGTTCAGTTTTTAGAGTTCATTTCAGTCCAGAATAACTAGTGTAGCAAAGACAGTGGTGTCATTCATTTATTTCACTCTCAGACATTTTATTCGCACACGATCACCTTTAGGTCCAAATTAAGGTTACCATTAAGAAAAATCCAAGATTTATGGAATTCAATTCTTATTTTTAGAGAACATAGCATTTTGTGAAAAAGGGGTTTAGGATTTTAGAAAAAAAAATGTTTAAGGAAATAAGAATATTGTCTACTAAACTTTTGTCAGTTCTGTCCTGCATATTCTTCTTTCTCCACCAAAGTCTGGAAAAACATTCTGTAGATGAGATTAGAAAATCTTCTTTATATCAGATTCACCTATTTCATGATTTCATAGTATGAACAAAGACGTTTGAGAATCAGGTATGCATAACAAAATCATATTTGCGACAAGATTTCTATCGGTTTCCTTATAAAAAACGTTCCTCAAATTAATTTTACATAATTTTCCAAGCACAGTAGTAGGTCTGTATGCGGCTTAACAGAAAATGGGGTCTTGGAAGCAGTAGTAGATCGAAGAGCACTGTTTCCACTCCTTCCCCTATTTTCAATGCACCAACCCTCTGCCGTTGCCATCGCAGACTCACGACCACGCGCCTGCTCTCACCACCTCTCATCTCCTCCTTCTGTATTGTTCTCCGTTGCCTGCATCTCTACCCACGCAATGTTTTTTCCCGCTACCGTAATCGTGTTTGGCAATTTCACCAACGCTGTCGGCGGCGCGTCCGTCATAGTTCACCTACCTTTCACCAGCTGACCTGATGTGAGGTTTCTCCAATAAATACCAGGTAAGTGCCGGGGCAATACCTTAACAAACGGGCTACGGACCGCATTTGATCGTTCCTTTCTCATTCTTGCCCCTCTTCTCCCTCCCCTTACATAAACTCATTTACATACCCTACCCCTACACTCCCACATATGTCGTGAGTTTAGGGCTGGTCCCGTCTGGGGCTGGGCCCGGCTTGGGGAGGTAAGTGAACGGGCAGAACCTCGTAAATCGACATGTAGTTCGGCGCCTCACGTTCCTGCGAGCTAGGAACACCGCCATTTTCTAGGATATACCACGCACTACACTCACGGGACTTATTATCATGTCCGTTAACGCGCTTGGAAACATTAAATAATCAATTATTCAGTGAAAACAATAACCTTCACCGTCGCTGCCTCCTCATTCCCTCTCTGTCCCTGTGGGAGGACCGCCCCAGCCCAGCTGCCCGCACGGCGGCCCGGCTCGGCGCGGCGCCGGCGCCGGCGTTGGCCGCCTGGGTGGCGACCGGGAGCCGCTGCGCGCTAACCCAATTTGACGCACCTCTCCGGGAATTTAATTTTCCCCTCCAATTACGCCCGTTTATGTTGCGTGTCGCGCGGGCGGTGCGAAAGGGCGGCGCGGCGCGGAGCGGCGCCAGCGGACAGGCAGACAGGGGGAGGCTGGGCTAGTGGACGAGGCAGGTGGACGCACAGGGGGGTGCAGAGAAAGCAGGAGGTGGTGATGGCGAAATGGATGTGCAAGGAGGATGTAGAAACGACGTTCACCGCGCAGTGGATTCTTGTTACATATTGTTATACATCACCTTCCTCATTGATGGTGTCCCACACCTGGTCTCTCATTATCGATGTGGTTACAAAAAATATTACGAAAAAGAGCAAATATATTTCTGTGCTTAGGATGACGCATGTTTTCACGAACGTTTAAATGTCGTATAATTTTCTTGCCACCTTGGATTTATTTTATTAATGATAATTTACGACGAGAACTAAAACTTCCTTTAGCTTTAATAAGCGAAGTTTAATAAAGTGTGTTTTAATAAGGAGAGTCTAACAAGTTGATCTGCTTGAATATTGCGCCAAGATGGAAACGATTTTTGTTGTTGTTTTTGTACAATTGTAGTACGTACTAAATATAATTGTATGATGTGCATTGGTGGTCTACTTTCTCGTAAGATTTTCTATATCATTAGATTAGATTAATCCATTAACGCCCAACTTAATTTTGTGCGCTTGCCCATAGGTGTGGCGCCCGTAACCGTAGAGTCATTGTTGTGGCTCTCTGATAGCATGTTTTTGCAACTTTTGGAGCTAAACCATTGCCATGTTGATAAATTATACTGCTAGAACTCTCCAATGCGCCAACCGCCGGTTATATGAGCATTTGTTTTTAAAATATCAAAACCGTTTCTCCTTAGCTGCACGTTCTCCGTCAGCTTTTGTGCGGCCAACCACGGTCTGATTTACACCGGCCTCTCCCTCCGACATAACCACAGGCATGTAATCAGCTAAACATGGTTTAAGAAGATTCAAACCGATGCAAAAGTGTCAAAGAGCGTACAATGCTTTAGAGATCTCAGCTAAATCGACGTCTAGCATTCAGAATTCCGAAACTCGTTTACATGTTTCAAAAGTCTTTTAGGATGACTCCACCTATTGAAGAGAGAAAATTTGCAAATTAGTACCAAAAAGTGTCAGAATATGCCTGCTGATTTTCATTAGTGTATCACGGTATATACACGCGTCAGTCTAAATTGCGGATCTTTAAGATCTCTGGGTCAGCCATTGTTGAAATGCAGCATAACTCAAACGTCCTCGTTATTTATTCTTGATTTTGGGGCGAATGTAATTCATCGCAAGCTACCTTTACTGCCATAAATTATTCATACTCAGCTAGGGTTGAGAAATCACCTGTTTCTATCCGAAAAGAGAATGAGAGTTACTTTTTTCGATGATGAAAGGTCCGTTTCTTTTTCCGTTGACGCTTGATTCAGTCGTGGAACGTCTGCAACAAGTTACGTCGTATTTAAATTTCTACTTCATTCCTACAACTAAAGCGGGGTAAAGAAAGAACCGCCATAATGAATTGTTATTTTGGAATGGAATTCGACGAGTTTCATGTCTTAACTATTCAAAAACACATTGCAGATTTCTGATATAAAGCAGTGAATGTCACCAAAAGCGCCACCATATTTGCATTAACTCTCCTCTTTGAGTTCCTGAATCATGCCACGGTATTTCGAGCATTGTTGGAATCATGAGTTTCACAATTGCCCACCTACAAATCATTCATTCCCAGTTTTCTATTTGTATCGCACTTTTAACTTTTTTCATTTAATGGTAACCTAATTATATTTACTTCATTAGCTTAAATTAGAGTTCAACTTGAAAGAATATTGATATTTAATGGCCTGGAAAGTTAGTGCTATTTTACAAAACAAAAAAAAAACAAACAAATACGTAGTGTGCACAAGAACAACAAATGCAATACTCGCGTATAACAATGCAGACAAAAACCGCTTTCACGAATACTGAATAACAATGTAGTATAGGGATACCCAGAACAACCGTTCTTTACACACCAAGAATATTAAAAATGTTGCTTTTTCCTAACTCAGCCCGTGAATAGCAAATGTTTAACGGTGAGAAGCTTCGTACTTGGAAACTAGCTTCTCCTAGACATTAACTGTATCGTAAGTACTGTCGCACTGAGTATAATTCAGTTGGTATACGCAGTGTGAGAATAGGCGGAATAACACAAAATGTTTGTAGTTTTCTGACAAAATCGAAACTGATTCCTTGTTTTTGTATTTTTCCCAGTTCCTGGATATCTAACGAAGTCAAACTCACCTCTCACATGGCTATACAGTACTTTCAATTTCTGCGCACATTGTAAATTAGTGTAAATAAAGATTGCTGATCATTATTTCTCTTCTTCTCAGTAAAATATTGATTTTTACTTTCTCACTTCTGCTTACGCAGTAGAGAGAAAGTAATGTAATGTTGCGCGACAACACGGTGAATTTTCAGCAGAAAATCTCCTCTTATAGGGCCCTGGTAACGAAAAAATGAATAAATCTAGTTGCTAAATTAGAAAAGAATCATCTAACTCGTGGTGTAGTCAGAATTAATGTTTTGTGGGTCCTTGATGCCGAAAAATCGAAGGACGGCAAAATGCCTATCTGTTCGTTAGTCAGTCCGTCCGTCTTTGAAACACGCTAGCGGCTAACCCCTACAGACGATTTGTTTTTTCAAAATTGATATTCCCCGATCGATCTGGCTGATGTCACGACCCCTTGAATTTGAAACCGATATTTTAATTTTGAAGGTACTTAACATGAAGTCCCTGGAACATTTTCAAAATTTTCAAAAAATAGCTCCATCGTTTTTGATTAAATTTTGTTGTTGGATAGTGTGAAGTACGTTTAAGAGAAAGATGAACGAAAATTGCAAAAATTCAAATTTTTGTGGCATCTTCCTACAAGTACAATAATGAAGATAGAGACTTTTTCCCTTTATGAAATATGTTCCTTAAAGATAGATTTTAAATAATTTGTTTGAGTACTTTTCACATAATGAAAGTGAAAGTACGGGCGCGAAAGTATGTGCTGTTTTAACATCATTTCATCTTTATCTCCAGTTCCATTTTGATTTATACAAATACAGAATGTAGACTAAGATTTAATGGAGTGACTGCTTTTATCTTTTAAGCTATATAATCGACGCTACATTTAATAATAGAAATGACATCTATGCGGTGAAGTACGCAATATTAAGAAAATTTAAACGGCAAAGTCTTATTTCGTTTTCCTTAATCGCATTGAGAAGAAGCTCTATGAATGAACATTTCCAATCTATTTTTTTAATATTTAGGTATGTGTGTTTGTAAATGCTGTTGTAGCTATCAAAATTCAAACCATTGTTTAGAGTTTGTGCGTTCTCAACTGATCTAAGACTTTATCTTCAAAGACTGGATAATCTTGTAGTCCACGCAATATTTTTTTCTTCCTCATGCTTCCATTGGCCAAAAACGGGCACAGGAGGATATGTATTTCCATGGAAATGTAATTTTAGATACCGTGATGGGTAGATATGCAGAAATTTTGGTATAATAGCACGACGATTTTTTCTGGTTGATTGTGGTCGAACAAGCTACGTACTCACGAACCATGGATAGATATGCAGAAGTTTTGGTATAATAGCACGACGATTTTTTCTGGTTGATTGTGGTCGAACAAGCTACGTACTCACGAACAGATTTATCTTGCCAAATTTCCGTGCGAGTAAATCATCGCCAATTTGTTGAGACCTGCATAATGCGGCGTTATCGAAATTTCATTGTACTAATTGGATTAGATAGCTTTCTGGATTAATTTCCTGTTTACGCTGTACATGTACGTATATGCAGGTACAACGAAACTTTTGCGTGACTGTTCTTGATGAAAACGGTTCGTCACTTATCTCCGAACTTACTACACATAATTTGTCCATTTAAGTGCAAGAAAAGCATACCTGCGTCTTTTGCACAATAAAAGTAACTGTTCTTATTTATGCCTTTTTTCATAGAAAGGTTTTTTTCGACGAATTATTTTGTTTCATAACGCTCACAACTTTGTGTTTAAATTAAGGCAAATTGGTTTAACGTAATGCAAAAAACACTAGTCAGTACCCAATGAAATGAAGAATGTCTGAACACCAAAAGAGGTTGCATCAAAACCATTCAATTTTTAAAATCTATTCTATTGTAAATTTGAATTCAATTTACTGTTTCAATACTTTGAAATGTTTGTACTTATGTAATATCAAATAACCCATTGCAGATAAGAAGGCGTTGATGACCTAGCTATTAAAAAAAGCGCCAAAAAATCACAATTTAGAAAAATTGTCTGTACTACGAGTGGTACTACCAGACTCAGTACCACTGGAGAGAAAATCTACTTTTTGTGTGTATAAATACGACAAACGCAAATGTGTGAATTGATGGAATTTAAATGTAATTAATGACAGTCATATGCCCGCACAGAGGCTTTGCGATCTGCGATGCCGGTAACTCAAATGCTGCAATAAAGTTCGAAAATTACTCAAAATGCTGAATAAGGCTTATTGACTAATAATTCTGTACTCCACCAGAATCACGTGCTAATGAATTACTACATTCCTCCTCTCCGATTGATAATACATTTCTATATGAAATGAAAGCTGTAACAATTAATCAACAAGGAAGACTAAATTTTATCTGCAAATACATTTTGTTCTTTTTTCTCTTCTTCACTTTTTATATCTGCTTCCTTTCATAAATGTGGAAAATGTATCTAATTTGTTTAACATTTTTTTACTTTTACCAGTATTGCTAGGGAATTGAGTGTGAATTAACTACAATACATAAAAGTTAGCCAATCAAAATGAACACAAAAATTAAAATTACCGCGAAACACTACAGTTACCTCGAAGTGAATACGTTAAAATGAAGCCTAATCCTAAAATCCAAGAGTCTAAGCAAAGGCGTCATTGAGATATATTACGCAAAGCCTCTGTGTGGGCGTATGATTGTCATTAATTGCATCCCAAGTCCATCAATTCACACATTTGCGTTATTCGTCTTTGTTTACACAATTTTCATGCTGTAACTTAAATTGCACTTCAAAATTTTTCTTTCAAAATTGACCGTAAAAAAACCTACTTCAGAAGTCAGTATGTGACAAACTTGTATCACGGAATTGAAATTTAATTTGTAAAGATTAAGTGTAGAGAATAAATAGAATGGAAATTCATGAAATACTCAATAATTTTATTGTGTATTGAAAAACACAATTATAATTCAAAAACGCAGTTATGTTGTATTGAAATAGAAATTTACTTCATCATTCTCAATTAAATTTATTTGTAAGCTGAAAAGACATTTATCTGTATCGGTACCTAAACATTAAACTCGGTGACTTCTTTTGGAAATGTATTTCAATCAATACATGCCTTGTTTTCCAATGCTTTATAAGAATCATGTCGTGTCTCCCGAGGCTAAAATACTAACAAACAATTCTAATTTCATTTATTTTGTATGGATGAAGTCTGCATTGTATTGTTTAAAAAAAACTCACGCCTGCTGGACAAAAAACACGCAATATTTTGACTTGTTCCGTTTTTATATCCCAAGTAGAAGTTGCAAATTACCTGTCAAAATCAACATACCTAAAAAAATGTTCCGGAACCTTTTTGTCCACGCTTTTAAAATCCCTCTCATTACTGAAGCGCATACAATTTGGAGAGAACTTCAAAGTCGACTTAAATCAATCTTCGATTGTTTTGGGGGCTGAACATTCACTCACATTCAATACGTGAATATCTGCTATGTGCTCAACGTTGTGGAAGTTTTAGGCGACCTTAATTAACCCAAAAATATAATTATATTATAATTCTCATTATATGAATATTCATAACATTTTTGCGTCAGAATATGATTAAATATTGGATTAGTAGTCAATATTTGAAGTCGTAATTTATAATTATTTAAAATTTAATTCAAGTGAAGAAATTAGTAAATAATTATGAGAGTAATAATACGAACTACAACGTGCTCACGTGTATATTTGTGTTTGTTGTTAACAGAAAGAGGGGCCACCTGATGTGATTCTCTTGTCATTACCATTATGTCATTACAGCTGAGAATAACCGGGTGACGCGAGCAAATCAGAATCAACTGCCGTGTTGATGGACGCGAGAAACATGCCGCCTGTTAGGCTCGAAAATAAAAAAGATAAACTTTCCATGTGGGGCAGTGGATGTCCAAGAGCCTCTGATTGTTCGCCAGAACATTGTGGTGTTTGCACAAAAATCTGCACATTGTTTCAATATTTCAACAGATTTTAAATTGATACAATATGAAATAAATTGTTATATTATGAGTTACCATGTTCGCATTTTAAATTAATGAAATGGATGTTCTGAAAAAAAAAACTATTTTACAATGCATTTATTTTAAGTAATAATTTTCAACAACGGAAAAATATATAAATAAACCCAAACAAATCTATTAAAACATCAAATTCGAGGAAAAACTCATGGTCTTTATATAGCAGTAATTGATGTGGCATCCTAATACCTCCGCGTGGTGGATAATTCATGTTTCTTAATTTCATGTGAGATAATGGGAGATAAAGAGAATCAATTTTATAATTTTGCTTTTATAGTGTGTGTTATTAACAAATAAGTTACCTGACCAGTTACAAGAAACAAATGAGGTAAATTACTTGTGGGAATTTTGATGTGGTATTGTTGATGTGATGTAAGAAATAATGGAAGTCATCTCCGTCAACTTAATATTATCATTAATATTAATATTAGCGTATATTATAATAACTATTATAATATTAAGTTGCTGTCAGTTAATGTCTACTTATGATAGACGGAGATGACCTCCATTATTTCCTCTTCCGGTAAGTTACACTGAGGGGAAAATTCGATGTTTTTGCTAGTAAACACGTGAGTTTGGATGGAATTTATGTGCGTTTTTACTTTATAGGCATTGGTCACTCAGTTTCTTTGATTCTTTCCGATCGAGTCAACTGCTAAAACCATTAGTCGCATAAGTTATTTAGTTTTCCCTACGGGATGGCGAGTGGTGCGTCAACCTACGTCTGCTTGCAAAGTTCTCCCTAACCAGGTATCTCCCGCAAGCGAGGCACCACCCCAGCTGGAACAAGACCGAAGCATCCGACGTATATGGCATGCATGTAATACATGTCAGTGTGTGTATGTAAGGAGTGAAAATAGGATAAGGAAGGGGGAAGGAAAGACCGCGCGCGATCCGTGGCCCGTTTGTTAGGGTACTGCTCCGACATTCGATCGGAGAAACCACGAAACCCTACAAATGAGAGTAACCAGCCGCTAGAATTCTCCTCCAGGCAGCGACTGAAATCGATCTAGCTGAAGAGCTAGTGTCGAAAATCCTGCCACCGCCGGGACTCTCACCGTAAGACCTGCCAGTCAGAGGTACTAGAGTGGCATGAATTGATGCCCTGAGCCACCTAAATCGGTTTGACCACTCGGAATAGGACTGAAATAGTATTTAAAAAGTTCTTATTGGAGGTCCGCATAATGAAAAATGATTAATTTAGCGGCCGTGGGAGCCTGTGTGGAGGGGGCGGCGCGGGCGCACGTGAGCAGATGGCCCTTGATAGAGGGCGACCTTCGCCCGGCAAAGAGGAAATGGTTACGTGCGCGCTGCGCCGCGTGCCGCGCGCGGCCGCAGGGCTGCCCACCAAGCCCCGCCGAGCCCCCTGCCACGTCGACGGCACGTTTTATGAGGTCGTCCATGTGTTTTCTAGCTGGTTGTTTTTTTAACATAGATGGTTTTTGTTCCATGTTTTTGGAGCATCCATCAATGTGCTTATCAACCTTTTTTTGTCAAACTGATGTTTTTTTTAACATCAATGGTTTTTCTTCGATGTTTTCGGAGCATCCATGTTTTTATAAAGTCTTCGATGTGTTTATAATCGATTTGTTTTCAAGCTGATCATTTTTTAACATCGATGATTTGTGTTCGATGTTTTCGGAACATCCATGTTTTTTATAAAATCGTCGATGTATTTAACAAAGATTTTTTAAATTCATATTTTTTTGACATCGATGTTTTGAGTTCCATGCTTCTACGTGGCTGTTATTTAATTTTAGAGTGGAAAAAAAATTGTTTCTTCGTAATAAAAACGTGTAATAATCCTGAAATATCTGTAAATTGGACATTCTTCAGACCAAAATGTGCAAAGGTGAAAAATATTTCAAATATATATAAATATTTCAAAAATATATCAAAAATATATAAATATTTCGTCGAGTTTCTATGTTATTTTTGAATTATCGAATCAGATTATGTAATTGTTGTTAATTGTCCTGATAATCTTTTTATTTAATTTTGTCTGTTAAATCTCAATTAGAAATTCCTGAACGCGACCACCGTCAAATTATCGCCCCTAGGAATATTAATGGTAAATAAAAATGATGGTTAAGGTTTTAAAAACATCGATGTTTAAATACATCAGTGGTTTTGGGCGATGTTTTATTAAAATTGAAGTTTAATTTTGAACATCGAAGAATACAAGCACCGATGTCTCATCTCTGCCGCGCACACGCCTGCACGAACACCGGTCAGCAATTGGCAATTTCGCACCGATGTCTATCCTTCTACTTCGGCTTTTAAGGTGAGTGTTTGCTTTGGGACGGGGAAGTTTCAATACATTCGCCAAATGGCTGTTGACGACTAGGACGTGGTTACTGGGAAATGCGTTTAATGCATTATTTGAAAATACGCCGTGAAGAACGTCATTGAACTGTTTTAATGGTTTTAGACAACAAATAAAATGTGTGTTAATAATGTACATGCAAGTAAAATATGAAGACTTTTAAAAATTACAATAGTAAGTCCATATCGATCACATATTTGTAGCTACTGTGCACAATTTTTTGGGGAGCCATCCCACTCAACAGTACATTTCTGAACTCGGATTGTCTGACACGAACTATTTCTCGCACAGTAAGCGCTTTGCATTCGCTCGTATTCGTGTATTCTAAGAACCTCTCAATTGTGTGTCAACGCAAAATTTTCCATATTTGTTCATTGCAGGATTACTATGTTATTACGAACTGACATATTAATAACAAAATTAATTCCAAAAAATTAGCTTTGTTCTCCTTTGCATAATTTTATAATATGAAAAATACTAGAAAAGTTTACACTTGAAAGAAAACTGATAAGTAGATTTTAACTCATTAAATTATACTCTGCATTTATGTGCTCACACTCTCGTCCATGAACTCTCTTTTTCTCTAGTTTAATCCATACTATCAATAGTGATGTTGAACGGTTATAAAGGAACCTAAGAACAATGGAAAAGTACTAAAGAAAATTATTGGTGATCTTATCCGCGTTGGAAATCTATTATTACTAAAAGAATGGAGGATTGAAAGAATGTATTTACTCATTCACTCTTATTTAATTTTCCCATCATAGACGTTTTTACATTTTAATGATAATATTGTAATGAATTTTTAAATGAAATGCTAAATGAAGTTTTCATTTAGAGTAGAAATATGTTTAAACATGTTAAACAACGTTTTTTTTGCAATGGTATTTTTTCATGATATCATGAAAACAATATAAAAATGAACACGCTTTCGTAGGACATTCCTGTTGTAAATTCGAATTTTGTTATTGCAATTCAATTTCACCGAAAATAATTCTCCATTATACTTTACAGCGACAGGAAAAACTCGTTGTGAATCCGATCCCGAATTTTTGTTGATAGGAATTTAGTAGTGGTTAAAATAATTCATTATGCGGTATTCCCCATTAACATAAAATGCCGTTAAATGTGGCAGTATTTGCAGAATCAATAGAATACTCGATGCAAAACAAGGATATGCTGTCAAGAGCTTTCCACTGATACGCTCAACAGAGAAACGCAACACGCTCTTGTCAATACCATCGAGTGGATGTACTCGTCAGGCAGGCGTGCCGGCCGTGCAAATACTAGAGCAAGCGTTGCTCGATTCCCTATATCCAGGCTCGTTGATGCGTGGAATCCTCTGTTGGTTTTTGAGCCTTTTTGTGTGGATTTCCGTAGAAACAAGACAGCGGCAAATATTTACAGCTTGTATTAGGCGAGCATAAAACTACAAAATTTTGACTTGGTAGTAGACACTTGTTTTCCAAATACTAGTAATGTTTTGTGAATTACATAATGTAGGAATTTGAATATAAAGAAAATGTGAGAATAAAAATGTATGTTTGTACATTTACTGAAAACTACAAAGTACAATATGATATTACATTTCCGGTTCTAATGAAATCCATTTTATTTTCGCAATGAAAAAAAGCTTAATTATGAAAATGCAAAGAAAGCTAATGAGAAATAAAACTACGAAATACGTCTTTTTAGAGGAAAGAGGACTTTTTAGCAAAATCGGAATTTTAGAGTGAGAAATTATATGTGGAACTAAAGTAATGAGTCAACCTTTATAACCTTTTCCAAATTACACCACACGGAAATGAACATCATCTTTCTAGCTAGAAAGAGGAATTGGTTATGCGTTATTGAATTCAGATGTTTGGAAATTCTGTCGGGATATTTTTTTGAACGGACACTAACCCGTCGCCATTTCCTCGCATTCCATTTCGTCTACGTACCTCACGCTCACTCTTTCTGCACCCGACGCCGCTTGGAATCCTCCCGGAGCGCTGTATGTCGACGAGCGGAGACGCGCGACACGTTCCGATCCGTCACTGAGCGGCGCGCGGTGTCGCGTGCAGGTGCAGCCCCGGGAGCCACGTCACAGCAGAGCAGAGCGGAGCAGAGCGCGCTCGCGGCACTGGCGGCGCGCGGCCCGGCTCGACGACGCCGCCGCCAACCGCCCGCCCACCCGTAATTGGGCAATCTTTGCCTCTGTCAAGTGTAATATTGCGGACGACGCGACACAAGCGGCCGCCGCGCCGCCTGCTCTGCCCGCCCGCTTGCCTACCCGCTGACCCGCCTGCTTGCACGCCCACTGGCACGCCCACTTGCCCGCCCACTGGCAGGCCCACTTGCCCACCCACTTGCACGCCCACTGGCACGCCCACTTGCCCGCCCACTGGCACGCCCACTTGCCCACACACTTGCCCACACACTTGCACGCCCACTGGCACGCCCACTTGCACGCCCACGCCCACCTGCCAGCCCACTTGCCCCCTCACTTGCCCGCCCACTTGCACGACCACCTGCCCGCCCACCTGCCAGCCCACTTGCCCCACCCACTTGCCCGCCCACTTGCCCGCCCCATTGTCCGCCCACTTGCACACCCTCTTCTCCGTCCACTTGCCTGCCCACTCGACCACAGACCTTTCAGAAGTGTTCTCCGTTCCATTTTTCGTTCACTTTTTTCAAGTAAAGTAATTCGTATTTTTCTTCCGGGAGAATTAGTTGACTAGCTGCACACGTGCGAACATATCGCGCTTTTCACCAATGTCAAGTGTAATGTGGGCGATGCGTCACAGGCAGCCGCCGCGCGGCATATCCGCTCACGCACTCGCCCACCCGCTCGCCCGCAGGTCTGGGAGAAGTGTAGCTGGTTCCACTTTTTGGATTTATTGTGATATAAAATAATTATCTTGGCTTTTCCTTCCTGAGGAATAAGTTCTCCAGCTCGACCCAAGGGAACATTTCACGTATTTAGCAATGTCATGTGTCACAATATCGAATAGCTTCGTATTGCAGGATTCTGAATTTATTTCACGTAGGCACGATTCTGTCTACGAGCAAACATTATATTATATCACATCTAAAAGTTGAATCACAATTAGGAATAGACAGGTGCTATAAAATCACAATACATATTATATAGCCATTTTAATTGCACATGATTGCTCAGAATAAATGTTACACGCTTCTAGAACATAATAGGATGTCAAAAATGATCACTTTTTGCCAACAGACACGTAGTGGAAAGAATTTTTAACGCACGGTTTATGAGTTACAAGGGAATAGAACACACAGAAGATGAGAACAATTTACTACATTGGGGAACTTTTTAAATATGTTTGATAAAAATGAAAGTTTTTCCTGTAATATAATATGCCTTAGTCTTACATAATAGTAATCAATACATCCGCATATTTCTTGCATTTAAACCTCGACGGTCCAAATTTAGGGTAAGTGAGGTGTCACTCGACGCGGTTCGGACTGCTAATGAAATGGCCATTTTTACAGATCTCTCCAGAACCTTCTAAGAGAATTCTCACACAACGTGTTTTGGGGGCATTTATGGACTTGAAATGCTTTTGTTGGGGGTTTAAGACACCTACAGACGCAACCAATAGCTACTTTGATTCCACTCAGCAATACAAATTGATTGACACTATTTTTAGAAAGATCCTTTTAAAAATTGAAGAATTCTAGAAATATTTTTTTTGTTGGTTTCAAGGCATCTGCGACGATAAGAAGCAATGAATTATTGTACTGCCTTTCTAACATGACATGAATCGTAGTGACTTCATTGATCAGAGAGATAGTAATTAAATGTATTTTGTAATGAAAGGAAGATTTATAGAAAATCATCAATAGTTAATTATAAATAGTTTTTATGTAACTTTTTATAGCCGAGAAATTATGAGAGTAGCTACAGTATTAAGTTTACTGTTACGTATGCACGTGTATATAATAGATGGTTTTTAACATGAAAATACGCGCCATGTGCATCACACAATGCTAGTAATGTAAATTCGTAAAACAAATATCTTTCTAATGTCTATTGTAAAGATTCATTGGGTAAAAGAAACGAAAATTGTATTTTACAAGAGAAATAATACATGCATTAGGATGATGAAATGAACTTGAATTGATCATTTAACTCTCTCTTTCTCCCTCTTTCTCTTTCTCCCTTTCTCTCTACTTCTCTCTCTTGTTCTGTTTTCATTTATTCATTTCCTCGCGCTGGCTTAAGGCGACAACCTACCGATATTTTTATGCGGTAGTGTTCTAATAGATATCATTCGATCTTTTATCGACGCTACTAAAAATGTGCAGTTACACCAAAAAATATGCAGGTTGTCCTCGCCATCCTAACAATCAAAACTCCCATGCATTATTACAATACTCAAAAATTAATCTCTTAATATCCAGTGTATTCTGTATAATTCCTACTGTTATCTTTATGCAGTCATTTATCAGAAATAATATTCCTGGAATGAAAATCCATTCCCCTTTTCTCCTGAACACTATTCTGTACCTCATTTATTAACTCGTCTCTAGAAACAGTTGAAACTTCTGGAGTAAAATACCTCGAGAAGCCTTCGAGGTCCGCGTCTCGCACGAAATGAAGTGCGGTTTCGCGGGGCGTGTGAAGTTCGTTGGCTGGCAGGCCAAGCGACCGCGCTTCCACCAGGAGCGCTGTCGACGCCTCCAAGTATTGGCCCGCGCGGCCCATCGTCCCTCGGGCGCAGTTGTAACTTGTTTCTGCATTATACATTTTCGGCCTCAACTTTACTATAAACCTCGTTGGTAATCCTTTTTGTTGGGAAGCTGACAATCTTCCCCGCGCTTTTGCTCAAATATACGGAAACTTGGTAGCCTGTGGTGTTCTGTGCTTTAGAACTTGGAAATCCTGACCTGCTCTTTCCACAGGGAATTGGAGATAGAACGTCGTACAGGGTCGGCGTTTCCAATTGAGTGTGTTAGAAGGGCGTTTATCTTGAACTTTCCTACACGTAGGTTTAGCAGTTTGTCCATGGTTTCCCATAGCAATTGGTATAGTATCAGGGTGTTTATTTTGATTGTTTAGCTGAAAAAATTACAAGTTAACTGTTTTCGATAATAATATTCATTAATTTTTATAGCTCATATAAAACATTACATTAAATTAAAAGATTTACTTGTGGAATATACTACATCTGAAATATGAAAAAAATATTGAAGTACTTTAGACAATATTCATACTAGTTCGCTCAGAATCAGAATTGATATTCTTTTCATGCTAATAACGACGTTTTCTCCAGTCAACTTGTTGAAATCTCTTCCTGAACATGTATTGTTATAGTTGCAAAAATGATTCTCAGAACATTGCCTAGTGACGTATTTTTTCGCAACTTGTTCATTCATTTTTAATGCAATTTTTGATATTTCTATACTGAATTTTAACCGATAATTCTTACTTTGTATTATTATTATTATTATTATTATTATTATTATTATTATTATTATTATTATTTTCTGTCAGTATTCAAAGAATTTGGCGTAAACACAATTAAATACGAATGTTAACGTGTATGTCATATTCGGTTTCTTGCATTTTCTGTGATGAAGTCGCAATTCGTTAAGTGACTAATACGTCACTCTAGATTTAAACTTGTGATGCTGAAACAGCACGTACATTTTCGTCTGTACTTTCACGTTAAGTTATGCAAAAAGTACTCAAATTTTCGAAAATTTGTATGTGATCTTATTTTAAAATCTACTGTTAACGGACATATTTTATTAAGGGAAAATCTCTATCTTTAATATTTTAGCTGCAGGAAGACTCAGAAAAAAATTTTGAACTTTTGCAATTTTCGAAAAATCAGGGTTTTCAAAGAGCATTGAGCATTTATTGAGCATTGAGCCTGCACCATTCTCTTAAACGTTCTTTGCATAATCCAACTACAAAATTTAACAAAAAACCATGGAGCCATTTTATTTTTAAATTTTGAAAATTTCCTGGGCTTAATTTAAAGTACACTCCCGAAATTAAAATATCAATGTTTAATTCAAGGTGCCGCCACATCAACCGGATTGATTGGGGAATATCAATTTTTGAGAAAATCGACTGAACGATTTCGCCGCGTTGTTCACAGACGGACGGACAGACAGACGTTTTGCCGTCATTCCATTTTTCGGTATCAAGGACCCACAAAACATGGATTCTGGCTCCACCACGTGATAGAGGATTTTTTCTAAATTTAGCATCTGGATTTATCCACGTGTTCGTTACCAGGGTCCTGTAATAAGTTTTTCTGCCGAAAATTGGCAGTTTTTCTTCGCGCAGCATTACATAACTTTGTCTCTGCTCCGTAGTAAGAAAGTAAAACTGAAGAATTATTTAAAAATTAGCAACCACTAATATAATACATTTGTCTTTACTTCTTCAATAAATCATCAACGTTTATGAATTAACGTTGTTCGTATGTCGGGTGTACTCTTAGGTAGTGGTTTTTGCTCCTATGTATTTGCGAAGTTTAGTGTGCAGTCAGATTCCAAATTTTACGAGTCTGAATTAATGATACTTAAATAATTGTTTTCGGCAAAACATCCATCGTCTCTGTCTGTCTATCATCTGACCTTCTGCCTGTCTGCTGTCAGTCTGTCTTGAACGTTAACGTCTAATTCGTACAGAAATCAAATTTCATATTCGTCAATCGATCTGGCTAGTCTCGAATTTGAAACGAATATTTTAATTTTGGGGATAACTTCATGTGAATCTCCAAAGACATTTCTGAAATATTCTCAAAAATGGCTCTAATTTTTGCTTCACAATTTTGTACGAAAATTGAAAAGTATGCTAATAAAATTGGCACACGTCCGATTTTCGTTGTTTTTTTCTTCTGATTCGTAAAAGTAAATCATTATACCGGTACATCCAATCTCGTCTCATGTCTTAAGAGATGTGTCTGGATAAAGACGCTGCCTGCGAGACCTATGGCTTCTCTTATCTGTCTTCTCTTCCTGCCACATGTATTTTGGGGATTCGAATTACTTTTCTTGGTTCAACTAGTATTATAACCTTACGTCACTGCCTGTTCTGGATCAAACCAGGAGCGGTAGCTCAGTGCATCAACTGATGTCACTGCAGCGCCTCTCACCGGGAGGTCCTAGGTTCGAGTCCCGACGGCGGCGGGATTTTCGACACTAGCTTTTCAGCTAGGTCGCGCGCGCGATCTTTCCTTCCTCTTCCTTGTCCTGTCCTCTCCCCTTACTCTTACATTTACACTAACATGCACTACACAACCACATATTCCGGGAGACCGGTCGGGAGCTTAGAGCTTGTCCCGGCCGGGGCGGTGCCCCGCTGGTGGGAGAGTCCTGGTTAGGGGAACCCCACTAGCCGACGGTAGGTCGGCGCCGGATCTCGCCATCCAGCGGAGGAAGATCATCGCCATCTCCCGAGAAAAAAATGCACTGCACTTACGGGACTAATGAACAAAGCCGTTGATGCGCCCGGAAACACGAAAAAATCAATCAATCAATCAATGTTCTGGCACAACATTTCCTTACGGCGCCAAGGCCTACTAGCGGCGTCCCGGACTTGCGTGCATGTGTTACGGGGTACGTGTGGTTAGCACATAAACATCCCTACGCCGTATTCTGGTCTTCTCAACCTGAGAAGTGAGCTTTCTCATCGTCCCACACCAACAGATACTGGGACATTGGAAGAAAAGCGCACTCTATAATCAGCCCAGCTCAGAAATGGAACCCGGAATCTCGTCATGGAAAGCGACCACGCAGAGCAGTGAGCTATTTATGGGTGTACAACATTACGCATCAGTTACAAATAATACGAGAAAGTATGTGCTGCTTTAGCACCACTAGTTTGCGTTTATCTAACAGAGAAAACCTATATTAATAGGTCCCTCCTCATGAAGCAGTGCTATTCAAAAAGTGATAAATTGCAATCAGTATTTACCTCGGCGTGTCGTTAATAGAACCGCAACAACGAAGTAGCTTTATTTGACAAATGTACTCTTCCCTGGGCGCGAGCGAGCCAGCGGAACCGTCCATCTCTATTTGGGTCATCCAGGATGACCGGCTCCATCGCTTCCAGTAATTGCATTTGCGACAGTAATATAGTGGCTTATCGGGTCCCCAGAGCGGCCGTCGGATGGACGGCCGATAAGGCGGGCCGACTGATCACATTGGCCTACCGCTGCCTCCTCTACTCACCCCCTCGTGTCTCCACCTCATCGACCTTCACGCTGCTTCTCACTCGCTTCCTTTTCATCCCCCTGGAGACTCCGCATTATCCATTTTCCCACCTTCATTTGTTTCCTATTCGAATCGCCGTCGCTTTGCTTCAGGTACTATTTCCCTTCGTGTGTATTTTTTTGAGATTTTTCTTTGCATATATTTTCCTGTATTGAAACTTGTTTGGATGTTATTCCCACGAAAATCTACATTATTCCCTCTGTGTTTCGTTTTCCCATACATAGACCTTCATTTTTCCTTTGTATTTTGCTATGATATTCAAGTCACAATCCTTTTTAAACACATTCCTCCTTCCACAAAACTGTGATTTTTGACTTCACTGAACGTATCTTAATTTCGAAGAACGTATCTTAATTTCCTCTAGAGCAAACTTTGTTCACTTCTCTTTGTTACGCTTCCTTGCTCAGCGCTAAGTCACCGTACTCATTTACTCTTTCTAATGCCATCTCCGTGCTACCGTGTCCGTCACCCCACCTTTGCGCTGTTTCTCGTGTTCCCCTTCACTCCCCCCCGGCGCCCCTCCCATCATTAGCCTCTGATTAATGCGATGGAGTCCATCCCTAGAAATGGGTTGTTGAGGACCCATTCATCTTCTTCTAATACTTTGTTTTGTTGTTTTCCCTCCATTTCTTTTCGCGGAGTCCTTTCTTTTGACATTTTAACGATCGTTTTTGTAAATTGTCCTCTACCATTTGATAATATAAGACTGATCGTTTAAATCTTTCTTTACGAGATATACTTGATTTATTTCACGCATTATCGTGCAGTTTTGTGTGAAGCAGATCAACAAAAAGTTACGCAGTTTCCCGTTTATTGTTTGTTTTTACTTTTTAGTATAATTTTATAGGAGAAAGGACTGTAATCTGAACACCTTTTGTGGAACTGTAACTCCTAAAAAGTGAACTTTTCTTGCCCCCTATGCTTAAAGTATTATTTTCTTGTATAAGAAGAATATTCAATATTCATGTTTTGGAGTTCTTGATACAAAACAAAATTCACAAAATATACGTCTCTTGGAAAAGCACTAGCGCCTAAATCGTACATACAATTCACTTTAAAAGGATGCTGAGTTCTGGATACTCCCCACACTATCTGGCCGTACTCGAAGTCCTGCGAATTGGAAGAGAAGCATTTTAATACTTAGGGATAATTTACATGAAGCCCCCTATGACATTTTCAAAATTGTTTCGAGGATTTTATTAAATATATTCACTGTAAAAGACCCGCTGAACTTTAACATTTAAATTATGAAAGGATTTTGAATATTTAAATTTCTTACCTTTCTACTTTGATTATCACAGGTTTAACCTACTTAGGGTTAGAAGTGGTTTGGAATCTTATTTTGCAGCCGTTTTCCAGTTACTACCCTCTTCAATGACCCTCTGTACAATTTTCTGGGTCCTTGATGCTAAAAAATCTAATGACGGCAAAACGTCTCTCTGTCATGAAGCAATTTTTTCTTTTAATTTTCAAAATGCCCCAGGAGCTTCATGTAAAGTACCCCCGAAAATTAAAAAAAATAGGTTTCAAATTCAAGGAGCCGCTACATCAGCACCAGGAGCGGTAGCTCAGTGCATCATCTGATGTCACTGCAGCGCCTCTCACCGGGAGGTCCTAGGTTCGAGTCTTGACGGCGGCAGGATTTTCGACACTATCTTTTTAGCTAGGTCGAATTCAGTCGCTGTGTGGAGGATAATTCTAGAGGCCGGCTGCTCTGATCGGTAGTTTTTCGTGGTTTCTCCGATCAACACCAGGTGAATGCCGGAGCAGTACCCTACCAAACGGGCCACGGACCGCGCGCGATCAGTCCTTCCTCTTCCTGTCCTATTCTTTCCCCTTACACACACGCTTACTCTAACATGCACTACACTACCACACATTCCGGGAGACTGGTCGGGAGCTTAGAGCTTGTCTCGGCTGGGTCGGTGCTCCGCTGCTGGGAGAGTCCTGGTTAAGGGGAAACCCTAGTAGCCGACGGTAGGTCGGCGCCGGATCTCGCCATCCAGCGGGGGGAAGATCACCGCCATCTCCCAAGAAAAAACATGCACTACACTAACGGACTAATGACCGAAGCAGTTGACGCGCCCAGAAACACGAAAAAATCAATCAATCAAGCTACATCAGCCAGATCGACTGGGGAATATCAATTTTGAAGAAAATCGGCTGAACGGTTTACACGCTAGCTTTGTTCAAGGCCGACGGACGGGCTGACGGGCACACGGACATTTTCTATAGGTCGGGAACGAATAAAAATAATCGGGATCCATAAAAGAATTCCGGATATTTCAGGATATCCTTTAACATTCAGGATAATTCGTGGTAAAAGCCAAGGATTGAAATCTGTAAATACAAATCCTGAAGGAGAAACAAAAACCTTACGTAGTATTAGTTAATAGTAGCTATTTTGATATTAGTTCATTAGATAAGTAAGTCATTTCCATTATTTTTTTGCACAAAACACAGAGTCCAAACAATAATCCACCGGAATTTAAAAAAATAATAATAATTTTATTTTGAGAACTGTTATTTTCTCTTTTCAATTACATCCATTCCAAGTTTATTTTCTGGAAGAAACCTTGAAACTTTGTTACGAAACTTCAATAAAATGAGTTTCGTACATTTACTTGTATTTTGTTTCAGGTGTAGGTTTTATTGCGGAGTCCCCTTGATGGGGTCAACTTTCTTTATATTTATGAAAAAAACGATATATCGCGTATCATTCTTGGAATTGAAGTTAATTACGTTAATTAGTTGTGTGTTTGAGTTGGTACTTTCTCATTTTTCACCACGTCGATTTCATTTCTTTATCTTGTTTTGGAAGTCCTTGAAGATGACTTTAATTTTCTTTCACTGTTTGGTTGTTCATATTCTTCAGAGGAAGTTCGAAAGAGAAGTTTTCAAGAAACAACTTTACAAGAACACTGAATTGAAGCGTTTAATATTTTACAGAGAAGTTGTTCTTCCTTCAGGAAAGGATCGGGATGATACGAAAGACGGGTGATAAGTTTGTTCTCCGTACAAATAGCTTTACACAGTTTTGCGGACGTTTCTGGCACGAAACGAAACAATCTTTAGGACCTTTAGGGTTCGAAACTTGTTGCACTTGTAACATTTTATATCGATCAAATTAATAGGAGTAATTAGTGATTAATGGGTTTGCGTGGAGATGTATTTTAACAGTTTTTGTCCGTACGATATTATAAGTTTTATTCATACTTTCTCTTCTTTACAGCGTTATCACATATTAATAGTCTTCTTATTAGTGCAGTTATTAAGTATTTATTTTCAGCGTTACCTTCCTCTTTTTGTGTTTTATGCCATACTATCGTATGCTAATTTGCCCGTTGTTATTACAAATCTCTATTGTCCCTCTCATTCTTTTTCAATCAGTCTTCTGTAAATTTTATAATTTTCCTTCGTCTTTTTATTTTACAATCTCACCATATTTCCCGTTTTATCAATTACATATTTTATACGCCTCATCCTTCCCCTCCATATCTTCAGTTCATTTTTACTTTCTCGTCCTTATGAATGTACTTCGCAAGAAAAAGTAACGTGCGTCAGAGAACGGCAAATTTTCGTCCGAAAAACGCTTATAGTCGGGCCCTGGTGTCTTGTTGATAAGTATAAAAAAATCCTTGTACGTAAAAAATCCTTAGTACGTGGTGTAGCCAGAATCCAAGTTTTTTGGGACCTTGATAATGAAAAATCGATTGACGTCAAAACGTCTTTGTCCGTCCGTCTGTAGCCAAAGCTAGCACTTAAACCGTTCAGCCGATTTTCTTCACAACTGATTTTTCTCAAGTGATCTGAATGAACTCAAGTCTTTTGATGTTTTAAACGGATATTTGATTTTTGAGAGTACTTTACATGAAATCTGAAGACATTTTCATTTTTTTTTCGAAAATGGCAGCAAATGTTTTGAATAAAGTTTGTCTTTGGATAGCGGAAAAGACGCTTAAAAGAGGTCCAGGTCTCATGTTCGATGAAATCTCATATTTTTGAAAATTGCAAAAGTGCAATTGCTTTTGCCTACAACTATAATATTGAAGATAGAAATGTTTTCCTTAATGAAATCTGTTGTTAATTTTTTTTCTCAAAAACCGCTCCAAATTTTTTCTTTAATTTTTTTGGGGGATTGAATAAGGCAACGGTTCGGATCTAATTTGCGTTGAACATTCGTCAAATTTAGAAATAATGCGCGAAAGTATGTAATTCTGTAGCACGTAACGTTTTTGTACCCTTTCCCGCTAGTTTTATGTTATAATTGTACTTCCTGCTCGTCCTTCCTTATTAGTTGTGTTTTCCTTTCTTGTTACCGCGGTCGCTACGTCGCCTCATGAGTCGCCTGATCGCGGGGGCGGGTGCCCGGGCCTTTGTTGAGCTGCGCTTAAGTGGCGGCCATGCAGCACCCGGACTTCACGGCGGCGGACCCCGCGTGACTGCACCGTGCACGCCCCCACACTCCTCTGGCCTATTCAAGATAGATTTTATTTAATAATGAGATAGAGGAATAATCAACCACAACAATAACAATATATCATATTTATTGCATGCCCAAAGTTAACTTTCAGGAAAACAATTTCCTATCTTCAGTGGGTCTCTAGCAAAATTATGCTACCACCATGGAATTTATTTTATTTAATATTTTACATAATCTTCTTCTTAAATATTTTTCGGTAATCATATTTACTTTCTATAATATTAGATTTAGTCATTACATATCTTTCAAATCTCTCCTTTCCTGTTTTGCCTCTATCCTTTTCGCATTTTGGCAATGGCTCTAATTGAACGTTAAGGCGACCGCTGTTCGTCAGCTAGATTCGGTCTCCACCACGGAGTTACTACAATCCGTAGGTGTTTTTGTATTTGGGATTGGATTTTCTCCGCGTAGTTATAGATTTTACGTTTCAAATACAAGGTGAGCTTTCACCTTCAGTTGGGTACAGTTTTATGATTTGTAATCTTTATTTTTGTATCCTTCATTTCAATCACTAATTAATTCTATGAATATCCATATTTCAACTGTAGCACCTGATGAGGGAGATGGAACAGTATCCGATACGTTGGGGTTATTGTAATTTTGATGAATTTTTCATTTTTTTTCATGGGAAGTCTACGATATATGTGAAGGCTTACTTATATCAAAAGTGTGAAAGGAGGAAACCTTGGAATCAGAGAATTATTAAGCATAAATGAATCTATAACTCGTAATTTTTGTAGAGGATAAAATTTCTGGCCGTTTAGATGAGGTGATATAAGAGGATTTAAACACTTATATAACTGGTTTAATAAATTAAAAATCATCTATAAGTATAGTTAGATTTGACTTCTGATGTTTGTAGTTGTCACTCTAATTTTTAGCGATTCCAACGGTGATTGCATAACGCTCAGATGTATTTCTCCGAAAGCTGATATTCAAATCTAACCGTTCTTATAGGAATCTGAAATATGAGACTCATAACAATTCCTGATTTTAAAAACATTCATGAATATATTTATTTTTGTATGCAATCAAATTTTACAATTACACTTTACTTCCATGTGGTGCAGTTGCTCTGAAAATATAAATTAAGGCTTAACCTTGACATTCATGGATTAAAACAAAGCGAAATGTCAGTGAAATGTGAAATCAATACCATTTAAACGTCAAAAGGGAATTTTAAATGCATTTTGAAAAACCTTTTTTTTTTCGTCTAACAAATGTAGCTTCGACTATTTCGTAAACAATATCCCGTTTATTGAGAATACTATTATTAGATTTTTTGTTGTTCATTTTCATTGTACCCATATGCATATGTTTATATTTTACTTCATAAATTGAAATTTTCCCAAATGTCATTAAATTTTTCATCACTTTTTTCTTGAATACGTCGGTGTTCATATTGTTTCTCGTGTAATACAACCTTCCTCCTACATGTAAACCATTGAGCCATTTACGCTCTGTCCAAATTCCGTCTCTCTTGGCCGCCTCTAGATGTCTCCGAAATGTACTCGATGAGGTGGTTTACCCAATCTGTCACGTCTGTAGATATCTTTAACAATTCGCGAATAACCTCGTCACATCGGTAACCCCGGCCGGGCAGAGGTGGCTCAGAGCATCAAATGATGTCACTGTAGTGACTGACTTGAAGGTCCTAAGTTCGAACCCCGACAGCGATGGGATTTTCGAAACTAACTTGGCAGCTAATTATAGTTCAGTCGCAGTCTGGAAGATATTTCTGGTGGCTCTGATCTATATGTTTTCATGGTTTCTCCGATCAATACCAGGCGTATGCCGGAGCAGCAGCCTTAGAAACGGGCCACTACCTTCCTCATCCTTGTACTTACACACTCCTACTCTTACATGCAGTGCACGATAACACATGCTGGGAGTCCCGCCGGCTGCTTAGAGAATGTCCCGGCGGTGTCCCGCTGGTGGATGGTACCTAGTTGAGGAAAATCCGTTAGCTGACGGTAGTCTCACCATCCGGCGGGCGAAGATCACCACCACCATCATCATCATCATCATCATCTTCTTCTTAGGAGGAAATCACATGCACTACACTTACGGGACTAATTACCTTAACCGTTGGCGCGCCCGGAATCACTAATCAATCAATCAGTCCACCGCCGACAATCGTTTTCCCGCCATTCGCTTTGTGAACAGCAAGAACTCTCTGCAGTCTCCTCCCAGCAAGCGTGAGACATTCCCTCGATCCGTCAACAGGCCCTCTGGCGCTCGTCCCGCGCTCTGCCCGCGAGCCTCCGCCACTACCGCCACACACCCACCCCCCTCCCCCTCGCCGCGCGTCATCACGCCCGCGCCCAGATTGACCCCTCTCCCGCTCCCGCTCCCGCTCCGCGCTGCCCAATAGAGCGAGTAATGGAGCCGTGAATCATGGCCGCGGGCGCGCATGGACTTGCCGCCCCCGCCCTGCAGGTGGACTCGGCGAGGGTCGAGGCCGCGCCTGCAGGCCGTCAGCGCCGCTGTTATTTGCTCTTCCACCGGCTTTGATGTGTGAAGTCTATTATTCTGAAAGTATAACATCCTGGCGGGGCCGCCGCAAGGCATTCAGGCTATTTCTTCGTAATTAGCCAGGGTAATGGGAATGGGCTATTAATGACAGGGTGAAATATAATGGCGATTTCCTGTTAGTTTTCAACCAGATGAACTGCATGCAAACGAGAATGCCGATATTCCTTGTGGCGTTGGATGAGTTATTTTTTTTTAATATCACTTAAAAACGAAACTTTTTAATGAAAACTAATTCATAGGAGGATCAATGCTAACCCCGCGGATTCTTGCGTGTTTTTTTCTATTTACGTTTATAATATATTTTTTCAATGTGTATACTATTTTGTAGATCTCTTGTCTTTCTCTACTCAATTAATGTAAAAATGATTCATAAGGGTACAGAAATAGTTCACTTAACATTTACAGAATGTATTAATACGATTTGTTTTTATTTACTAATAAAATTAATAGTATTATAATTATGTAATTAATGCTCATTCTCTGTTTTACCTTGCTTGATAGGATCCTTGGTTTTGAAATGTATTGGGTGTGTAATATGTAGTCTTAATATCTATTGGGAAGGGTGGAGAGGATGTCCTTCAACATTTCTTTTCGTTACTCTTGCAATAAATCAATTCTAATATTTGTTGATACGATGATATATTACAGGCGAAGATGTCGTGGTATCATATTACAAGGTTAAGATGCGGTATTTTTAAAAAGTTTGTTGTCAGCTAGTCATAAAAACATGGTTATTCACACATTGTAGTTTGCTTTCCATTAAAGATAGTTTGTATATTCAAGCACAAGAACCAAAAACATTCAAGAACATTTTCTATCGTCGCATGATCGTTCAGCTAATTCAACAGCCTTTGTTTTGCTCCATACTCACAAGTTTGGTCGAACAAAGTTTTCTTCCCAGCGCTTTTTCTCTTCCTGCAGCTTACCTGCGAAAGAAAGAGAAACGCATAAATTAGAGGAACAAGGCCCCGGACGTGTAGTGCAGCGCACGGACGTCCGCTTCCGAGGTGGGAGGGGCGGGGGGGAGTCACGTGGGTTGGGATTGAAGGGAGCTGAGCGGAGGGGGGAGGGTGAGCGCGTGTTGGAAAGGGGCGGTCGCAGCCTGTGCCGGCTAGTGCTAGGCAATGCGTGGTATCTCCCGCATCAGTTGAACTCAGGAAGGTTTTCCTCCTTTTGCCGCAGACCTTTCAGTTTTATTGCAACAGTTAAGTCTACAAGTTGAAATGTTAACGATAACATAGTTGAAGTATTTTAAATGTAATACATTATTGGAAGTAATATAATTACAGTTTTATTTATTAAGCAACATGGATATTTTATAATTGAGTACTTGAACGATTACATGGTCGAAGTCTAAATACAGGAAGAGAATGCATTTATTACATATCGCTTTGCGCTTTGCGAAGTGTAAGAAATGGCTATCGGAATGGAAAAAATTGAACTGTTCCACGCATTAGAACTAAGATGGAACAAGAAAAAAATTTAGGCAGACCAAATTGAACAGACCTGACTTTAGACGTGGAAGGTAATACAAAATATTTTCTTGTAATAATGAAAGTATGGAATTTGGTTATACAGCAGCAAAATTAGAAAAGAAAATGGAAACAAGAGATTCATTGAGTAAAAATTTATATGAAATACAGCAGTAATAGAAGATTTTTATTTTAAGATAGAGAAATAATGTCTAGAAATCCGCAGAGGAACGAAGTATAATCGTTAATAGGCGCCCCAAGTAACATATGACGAATACAGTAAAGAACATACGCGATGAGGTAGTGTAGAAAACAAAAAGATGCGAAAAAAACAAGTGATGGTGAACTAAGTCAAGAAGAAAGAGAAGAACTAAATATGAGAGAATCGTGACTGGGAGAAGTGTACGGGAAGTCAGCGGAGGAGAGCCCGGGAGAATCAACACGAAACCTGTACGTGGACGAGGAGTATTCTCCGGGGGACCCCTACCACCACTCCACCGCTCGGCCGCGTAATTTATAAGTCTGCGAGGGAGAGCGCCGCGCAGCCCGCATATTAAGGCGGGGCGGGGCTTTGAGGGTTCCGCGCCATGCCGCCCCGCCCCTCCCCTCCCCATGCCGCCCCGCCCCGCCCCTCCCCATGCCGCCCCGCCCCGCCCCGCCACAAAAGAAACACAATTGCGTCTCCTCGCACCCGCATTTCCTCGAGCGCGCTGTCTCCGGATTCAATGCGCCGCCTTTTCATCGCCTACTAAAGAAGCTCCCGCCCTTGTTTGTAGGTCGAAGCCGGGCAAAAAGAACAGTATTCACGTTGGGTTTTTTTGCAATGTAGCCTGGCTGTTGATTTATCGACTACTTCATTTCCGTTTTCCGGATTGTGTTTGTCGTAGTTCCCGCCCTGCTGGTTTGAGAGAGGTGTGAAATAGTGCTGTATTAATGCATTGTGGGAAACGTAATAATTCTAATGGGCACAATATATCTGCGATTTTCTGCTCTTACTGTTTGCATTCCTTAAGCATAGTTATATATTTCCTTCGCAAGCTAAAGTAAAATATGTTTGAATAATCAAAACGGTCCTGTGAGTAATATGTTTGTTAGATACGTTTATTATTTCTTGCCTTGTGAAAATGTTATGCTCAACATATTGAACTACAATGGTGGTTGTAAGTAGATACATAAGTATCCGGGAACTACTGCTGTGAACTCTAATCCCGCGTAAAGCGTATATGTTTTAATTGTATTTGTGGTGTGGGTGTATTCCCAGTCCCTTATGTATCTCTTCTATGTACTAACCCTTTCGTAACCCCTTGCCCTGACCGATAACTGTGTGTGAGATCTGCGCGCAATCTGTGTGTGTGTGTGTGTGTGTGTGTGTGTGTGTGTGTGTGTGTGTAATTGAGGAACTCGTTCCTTATACCCTGCAAATGGTACAAGCACTGAGATGTGTCAGGAGCTACCTCGGACATAGGTGCACAACCGCGAAGGGCTTGAGGACACTTCATTGTGATGTTCGCGAAGCACGAGGGAGCTTCTAGCTGGAAATTATTTCCTGGTATGTGTGCTGATACAACGCACTCGGGATCGGGGCGCGGCAAAACCAAACTGGTATCTTGGCTCAAAAGATATCGTATCTGTCTTGTACGTAAATATCCGTGACATTTAAAACCATCTCAAGAGTCTTGAATATTATAATAGTGAACATTATTAACAATTATGAAAGGTTAGCTTTTATTATAAAATATAGTTTATGAAAAATGCAGATCAACAAATTTGGTCTCTGAAATATTCTGAAACTACTGAAACATTTGTTCAATTGCAGAGAAAGTCACAGGCTTCCACTTGAGGGGAATATGGAGGATTTTCACACGATGCAAGATACGAAGCAAGGTTGGTCTTTCCTAAAGAAATGGAGACGTTTCAAACAGCGGTCGAAGAAATAAGGATTTCGTCCTGACCGTTAATCCAGATAGGGGGGTGTAGCTGTTCGGGGTAAATCCGCTGATACACCTCCACCGGCGAGTAATACAGCCACCGTTTGCGCCTCTGTTCGATATTATCGTGCGTAGTTGCCACAGGTTTTACTTAAATGTTGATGACATTCCTGTGCATTATTGGCTTAGGGGATCAGATTTCTCATGCTGGTTTATTTTTCTATCTTTGTAAACATGTTTTAGGCAGAGTTACATGTGATAGTACTTCACAGAGTATATCATTTGCTACTGCTAGAGCTTCGTTCTAGTGATGGACGCAGAAACAGTCATCTCTGATGTACTACATCGCTTTGTAGTGATGCGTGGCGGCGCCGTGACGTTAATCCGTGTTGTCCCTTCTTTCGCAATATTCAGTATTCCACATTTAGTTCCACCGAACTAGAAGTAACTCAGACTTGCATCCATCGGAATGCATTGATAACATATTTATTTGAATATTGATGGTATGGAAAAATATATTATACTTAATATGTGTTACTGTTGCCACCAAAAATTTCTCAAAGACATTTTGACAAGTGGAATGAAATTCAAAGTTAACACATCTGAATATACACTTGCTACAGTCAAATCAAAGGTAGAAGAAATCTTGATCCAAGTGATAATTTTTCTTTCAAAATGTCATTAAATTTTGTTTTTGTTAAGAGTATAGATATGTCTGAAAATATGTTTATCGAGTATTAGAATGTTGAATTATACCTATTATATTCTAATTGCATACCAATTCTCTGAACGTAACTCCAGATTGTTATAAAATAAGTAGCCTGTACGCGAGGATGCAATCTGGTGGGGAAACGGACGTTGTTTGGTGCATAAAAAGAAATCGCTCGCGCTATTGTGCGCGGGGGCTGGCTCTCCGGCCACTTACAACGCCTTTGGACCCGGCGGCGGCGGCGCCGGGCGGCCAGCGACTAGCGTGGGTGGCGCCGCTCGCCTCCGCTGGAACAAAGAAGGCTTTATCTGGCGGGCGCGTAAACGAGCCGGGTCGGAGGTCGCGCGCGATAGTTTGCCGGCCGCCGCCTTCGCCGCCTCCACCTCCGCCACCGCCGCCGCCGCCGCCGCCGCCGCCACCGCCACCGCCACCGCCACCGCCACCGCCACCGCCACCGCCACCGCCACCGCCACCGCCACCGCCACCGCCACCGCCACCGCCACCGCCACGCCAACCCGGCCCGCCCGCCACGCCACGCCACCACTGCCACCGCCACCGCCACCGCCACCGCCACCGCCACCGCCACCGCCACCGCCACCGCCACCGCCACCGCCACCGCCACCTCCGCCACCGCCACCGCCACCGCCACCGCCACCGCCACCGCCACCGCCACCGCCACCGCCACCGCCACCGCCACCGCCACCGCCACCGCCACCGCCACCGCCACCTCCACCTCCACCTCCACCTCCACCTCCACCTCCACCTCCACCTCCACCTCCGCCTCCGCCACCGCCACCGCCACCGCCACCGCCACCGCCACCACCACCTCCACCATTTGCAGGCCGTTTGCTCGCAGTGCCCGGCGTCAAGCGTATTGTCTTCGATGGCGGCCCGGGCCGGACCCGCTTCCGACGCCCATTGCGCGCCCCGGCACCGAATTAACCCACCCGCACGCCGAGTGGACGCGCTTCGTGCTCGTTTTGCGCGTGGGCGGAGCGGAGGAAGTGGACTTTCCGTGCCAATTGTTGTTCGAACGAAAAAAGAAACGGAACTGAAAAAAAAACGTGATGAATGAAGATGTCCTTGTATTCAGATGGTACGCAACATAATTGCGCTAATACTGTCAACGTTGAATTTTGTTTGTGATGTATAACCCTTGAAGTTATAACAGTACAATATTTTTTTAATGTGGCCCTGAAGTTAATAAATTTTTTCTAGTGAGAATGTATATTTGAAGAACATCACGAATGAATGAATTAGTTGGAGAAATGTAGACTTCGTTTGACATTTCATAGATCTCCTGCATGAGATGCATCAATGTTACAGATGCAGCATACAAGAGCCTTATTATTTCAGTTTGTCTGTTTTTAATACACTATTTTGTTTGTTGTACATATTTGCTTATGGTATTCCTTGGCTCCACCTCCGTGCTTATACGTACCTAGCCCAGGATTTGACGTGTTCCCTCTCCCGACTCATTTTATTGAAATATTCTTGTCTTACGTGGGTTGTCTTAGTGTTCAGGTAATTTGACTCCTCTGCCACGAGGCTACGACTCAAGAGGTCGAATCACTTAACCGTATTCATTGCAAACATGTTACGGGTTTCAAATAAAATAATTTGAAAAAACCAATCCTATTACTTAAAGTGACCTTTGCATGCATACACCACCTATAATGTGCTGTGCAATATTGAATCTGTGTGTCTGAAACATTTTGAAAACATTTCTTTTCGTATCACCTATACAAATTAATTTTAGCATTAACATTTAGCAACAATACACTCTGACATTAATCAAGAGTTTTCTCAAATATAGCTAACATTACAGAAAATGTTATTAAAAATACTACTTACACCACATAGTCGTTAGCACAATGGTTTAGCTTACTTCCATGTAATGTTGATATTCAGGAAATTGTCTTTTATCAAATAACATGTAGAGTTTTTCACAATTTATTAATATTTATGTTCCCTACCAATAAAATGGACATTTGATTTGAAGAATACCGTAGGAATCAAGCTTGTTCTATACCAACTTTTTTATTTCAAAACTTTGAGTCTTTTTTTAAGTAACTATCGCTTGTAGCGTGTCTCAGTATGCGCGTTTTTGACTTATTTTCACAGATAAGTTTTACAGAAACTTCATAAGGAATGATTTAAAGCATTTCTACCTACAAGTGTATTTGCAAGTAAAGCCATTAATGCAGTTATGTATAAAGAGCTTCCGTAATGTAAATATTAAGTCAACAATATTGAACCATTTTTGAGAAAATATTGAAAATTTTCCAGGGATTTTATGTAAAGCGTCCTCAAAATTCTAAGAATTCGTTTCAAATTCGTAGGGTCTCGAGTCAGTCCAGAAAATCTGGCCTGACCTGAAAATCCTTTTGGCGAAATTGCTATGAATAGTTTTGGTTGCTAGTGTTGTTCACTCAGGACGGACGAAGAAACGGACGTTTTGCAGTAAACCACTTTTTCAGTTTCAAGGTCTGACAAATCTATTATGACTGCACAAAGTTTTGTAGGACGTAGTTGACTACTTATTGGAAAAATAATTATTCACGTTTTTAGTATCAAGGCCCCACAATATGAGTTTTTCTGTCAAAAATTGCTAGTTTTTTTGACACAGCATTTTAAAACTTTCTCTATACTACATATAGTTTTCGGTGTATACGTACGTGTATAAGTAATATACCACGTGACTTATACTCCGTGTATACGTATGCGAGAAAGTAAAACTTCAGTGAAGCTCGACTCTATTAGGGAATGGAAATAACGCCTTCACCGTAGCAACCAACGCTTGACTCCATTTCATGACAGAAGGGAATACAACAAATGTGCTTTTAAAATTTGGAAAGATAATTTATTATTGTAGTTTTCAAGAACATCGAATGCAATGATTAAAATAAAATAATCTTGTCTAAATTAGCGAGTGCCAACATTTTTAATGCATTAAAATTTAATGTGGAAATTGGCTCAGTTGTGATAATTAAAATTAATATTTTTGTGGGAGAGGAAATATAAAAATGAAAACCAAGTTGTCTTGTATTTTTTCACCCATTTAGCAGACAAATTTAGTTTTTTACTCCTGGTTTTAATCTTATATTTCATATAATTCATTACGAAATGTGTTAGTGTTTGCGTTCTCAACTTGTATCATCCTTTCTCTTAAGTGCTGGTTCTAGTTTGCTCCCTGCCACATGTCACCTACCTTAATACGACACCGTTGTCTAATCAAACTGAAATACGACACATCTCCTCCCTGAAATTACGATAATGTGAGTTTTAACTGACGTTGAAAGTTTTGGCATGTTATTTTCGACATTTCAGGGATGTCAATAAAAATAATATTTTCGTTCAATGAAATACGAGTTTGCCCTCACTCAAGATGTCAGGCTGATTCCTTGTGGGGCTACGTTGTATGCTAACAGCCACGACATTGGGTTTGTATATTTGCGTCTACCCCTAACATATATAAAATTATTTTAAAGATTTAAACATACATGAAAATAAAAAATACGGAGTTTGCGTTTCTCTGGTCGATGTGTCTTCCTATCATTCATTTGGTAGAATGAAAAAAATTTAAAGAAGCAAGAAATTTCTTCTTATAAACTCATACACATTTATTATACATCTGAACGTAGAGTTTTACTCTACATGTATTATTTGTATTATTGTAATAATGTTAAATATTATTGGAAAAGTAATGTTTCTGTTTAAAATTATCCATTACAAAGCATAACATGTTCATTTCGTGAAATATCCAGACAAAAATATATCTGCTTTCGTTTCTATGGTTTGTTAAGAAGAGAGTATTTTTCTTAAAAAATGAGATGACAAAATTCTTAGTGTCCTTTATAAAATGGAAAAGTGCTTAACCGCACTTCAGGGAAGTTATCGATATTTTTAAACTGAATGATGACCTCAATTTCATCTCCTGAGGAATCACATAGAAGCACAATGCGTTCAATCAAGTTTGGAAAAACGTACTCCGCTTCTGGTTATTATTCTTTGGGGGTTTGGCGACATCACATATGGTACACTTCGCAAAACCTTCTTGCTTGAACACACAAAGAACGAGAGCTGTCATTCCGGTCCTTTTGTACCCAACTTTCCTTTAAACGTTGTTGTGAGCAAGCATGTAGGTGTGACATGAATTCAGGTTTTCCAAATGGAACGACGCCTTTTGAACGCAGTGACACACGCAGATCACCTCTAACATGTCGCAACCCTCTAAACTTTGAGAACATTTTTTAGTTACTAAACTTTATCTTGTATACAGGTCGAGAGAAGTATTCTCGTGAAAGTCACTGGTAGTGCAGAACATTCTCCACTTAACGACATTTTATATCATTTCAATGTAAACGTAAAAATAAATATTTTTATTTATTTAGTTTACACCCAATAATACTGTAAATGTTAACTGCAAGACGATAAGAGTTAATTGCGTAACAAAAGAGATATAACTGAAAATATTTGATGTCTTAATTGATAACAATTATGATTTATTTTGTCATCTCAGTAAAAAAATTGTAATAAATTTTTTTATTTAAGATAAAACAAACTATGGTTGTCTTCGAAATGTTTACAGTTTAGGAAGGCAAGACAATTAATATTTTTTCAAAAAGAGCTTGTTTTGTAAAAGACAGTAAGTAGTTCAGTACAGTGTAAAGAAAATTCTATTTTATTTCGTGTTTTAACTGCCCTTCAATGTAGGTGGGACGACAAAAGAAATGTTAAAACTCAGAATCCGCAAACGCGAAGATAATGTAACACAGAAGTATTTACTTCAATACGCCATAATGTTCTCTTTAAGTTGGAGAATTCCAAAGTTTGATTTTTAATGAAGTTTCTGGCGTTCCTTTTCTCGGTTAGTTTTTCCGTTTTTTCGTTCCGTTTCTCCCTTTATCCCCTTCAAAATCGTTCGCCGTTTCCCTTCTTCCCAAAGTTTGTTATTTAACCTCAGACCGCCAAGTTGTCATTGCTCAGGCATTCTCCTCGAATTCATTCGTAGATCAACTTTTGGCGTCGCATGAGTAAGTCTTGCCGTTGCGTCTGACAAGGTGCGTCCTTCTTGTTGCATATATTTTAATTATCCGTTTTTGTTATTTGATTCACATGTATAGGGTCAGTCGGTGCTAATATGATGCTATGGCGCTAATGTTATAAACTTTAAGAATTGCTATTTATTCGAAATATTTAGCCACAAACTATGTTACAATTTTCGAATATACACATACATTGACGGAACACTAGGCAGCCTCTGGCTACGTGAGAGAGAGATCAATGATTCCGACTTACGCAGAAGACAGTAAAAGAACAGAAACAATGAGTTTGGATTTTGACTAAAAAAATTCAAATATATGTGATATACATTAACCCCAATTTCACAAACAAGATTTTACAACTACATTGTCTTAATTAGAGCATTACTGCTTACGACACAGCTTATGTCATACGATTTGGAAGAAAGAAGCTTCAGTGTTCACGTGTTCCGTTTCACAAGAGCCAATTTTTGCTGCTCGAGGACACCATTTTTTACACAGTCGGAAGGCCACTAGTTTATTCTATTTGTATGCCGGCTATGTGAGACTTTGCTACACAATGCACAAGGTGTGCCCCGCTTGATTTGTGTCTGGTGCTTGCTTAAGGTAATAAAATCAAGATTATATTGGTATTTAAATGTACTATCATTCCTATTGATTTTGCTTAAATTTTATTACAACTAAGTACCTAAAGTATCAACCTTCGAATCATGCTTCTCTTTTTACAAACAATTGTATTATACATGTCAGAATAAAGCACATTTTTCAAGGAGCTAATTCACTGTCTTAAAATATAACGATACCTTCCCAAAATAGAAAGGCTTTTATCAATTAATGAATTTTAACTGACGCATTCCTGTGGTAGTGGCGTCATTTCACTGAAATAAGACATTATTATTATTACGGAGTTGAAGTAATATAATTTTAATTTTCGTATGTTGATGTTGAACTCTCTCGAGTCCTAGGAGTCGACACACCGTGTCATCAACCGCAAAAACTGCATGGCATTCATTTCAGAGATTGAGAACAGATATTGTAATTCGCACACCGCTGGCTGCGGAAACACGGAGTGAACAACGTTCACCCAGAGCCACTGGAGTGCGGTTCACAAGACCATGAGCATCGAAGAGATCCACAAGCCCGGGAAGCGGGCTGGCTGTGGGGGCGGTGGCGTAGTTTGTTGCACTAGTGCACGCGATGAGAGTGGCTCGACGGCCTGCTCGTTTCCGCCCCCACCTCCCTCCCTCCCTCCCCCCACCTCGCCCTGCCGGCCGCGCGTCATTCCACTGAACCCGTTCTATTTACCTCCGACTGACACGTTGCTTTCCCATTTCCTACCGTGCTTTTTGTGTGCGCGCCTTTTGCCACCATACTGCATCAGTGGATTTCGCCATTTATGCTAGAATTTCTTTGCCTCCTACATATCTATTCCTCCTTTGATTTGCATTTACGTCAGAGGAGTAAACGGATTTAATTCGTAATCTCTATGTTTTTGTCGTACTTTTATGTTTTGTTTATAAACAGAAGCAGTTGTATTCTCTCTGATCAAAAACCAATACGGTTATTTATATTCACTTTTTCTAGTCGATACTACAAACTGGTGAAAATGTATTTACCATTTTGTTTGTCTAGTGATTAAAAGAGACATTTTTCACTTGCCGCAGGATTCAGAAGTTGATGACAGAATCTTGAAAACAAGCTCGATCTATACTACGTGTCTGAAAATATAAGAACATTTTACATATGTATAAACATTTAGTAACATAAATTAATCTTCAGCATTCAAGGCGTGGTCGCCGAAGAAGTGAACCTGCCGACTAGGAGCCTGTTTCGGCTGCGCATATGGCGTCACGCCGTCTCCACCATCGCCGTGCCTTTTGCTTCTCCTTCCAGGTACTTCAGCCTCAGCGCCACAAGGCGCCTCCTTGCCTCTCGTCTTGCGCCCCTGTTAGCGACGCGATTTAGTCCGATAATTTACGCGAGGCAAATCCCAGTAATTACACGCCTTTCTCACGCGTGTTCCACTCGCCGGGGCGCCTTGCAGCGCGTTTACGCCGGTTAACTACTTGCGCGGCGGTTGGCGGCAGTAACGGCGGTGACGACGGGAATGGCGACGGTGGGGATTACAGAAGGGACGACGTTGGCGACGACAGCGACAAAAACAACGGCGCCGAGGCGGAAACCGTAACAGAAAGGACAGCAAAGGTTATGGCGATGATACCTGCGGTGATGGCTGCAGCGGTGGCAGTGGCAACGGTCGCTACCACTGCAGAAGCAGTAGCAACAACAAGGCGAGGGCGACGGAGTGGATATATTGATTGATTTATTATTTCGTGCTTCAGGCGCGTCAATGGTCATTAGTCCTGTGAAAATAGTGTAGGGACAAGCTCCAAGGGATTCGCTCTAAGCTCTGGTCTTCCGGTATGTGTGGTAGTGTAGTGCATGTACATGTAAGTGTGAAAGTGGAGATAGGACGATAAAGAGGAAGGAATGATCGTGCTCGGCCCAAGGCCCATTGGGTGGGTAGTGCCCCGGCATTCGTCTTGTGATGATCGGAGAAACCACAGAAAACTACCGATCAGAGCAGCTGGCGGCTAGAAATCTTCTCCAGATAGCGGCTGAATTCGACACAGATATCTAGTTACTGTCAAACATCCTGCCACCGTCGGATCTCGAACCCTAGAACCTTCCGGTTAGATGGACCGCAGTTACATCAGTTAATGCCCTGAGCCACCTCCGCCGGTGGGGCGAGTGGCCGGCGAAAAGGGTGACGGGGACGGCACCGCAACGGAGAGGGTGCGACGGCGACTACGGCAGCAGCTGCAACGGTGGCGCTGCTGGTGGTGGCTGGTGGCGTTGCTCTACGCCCGGGGTGCTAAGAGCGCGGCCCATGCACGCAGCCGCCGCCGGGCCGGTCTCTGCGACCTCCGGGCTTGTAGTGCGCATTGCGGCGGCCTCGATAAGGAGACGCGACGTTGACGAATGAGATTCCCGAGCGATCCCGGCGTGTGCGCGTCTGGCGCGGACCTGCACGTGTCAGACGACGGCGCTGCTGAGACGCACGCGCGGTTACTGCGTTTGACGCTCGGCAAGAAATTACTTTCTCCGCAATTGGTATTTGATGATTGCTGCTGAGACGCACGCGCGGTTACTGCGTTTGACGCTCGGCAAGAAATTACTTTCTCCGCAATTGGTATTTGATGATTCGCTTAACTGTTTTGTGGGTTCATGGTGTAAAAATGTATTTATTCAGTGCTATTTAATAATATAATTGGCTTATGAGTAATCGGGATGTTTAACTACAATGGCATTACAATATTTTGATTGCTGACGAACTCGCTTGAAGATTTACATGATAAGAAGCTGATTTTTTTAAATCTATTTCCGGGGAAGTGAAATGATTTTTGAAGACGAAGTTTGAGTTCTGAAGTGTCAAATTTTCTTCCAATGCAATATAAATCATCTTTCGATTTAAATTACGATATAAACTCTCACAACCGTTATAAAATGTACAAATATGGAGAGAAAAATAAATACGGCTTTCTGATAGACAACTATATTCGTTGAAAATCAAAGATGTCAATCAAACATCCTGGTATTTTTATGTAGTAAATAGACTTCAATAACGCGCAAGTCGTGCTGATTTGTTTGAAAATGCTGTCACTTTTGTGTTTTTCTTTACAAGAGACTGGAGGTTTTATTGATGTCATTTAAATAATACAGCACAAATCTTGTCATGTGAACATGAAAAGACAAAGTAATTTTATCACTAGATTGACTTCGGTCATTGATAATCTAACCTTAATTTTTATTCTTCTTTCACCGAAAGAATTGTTAAAAACATTCGAATCATAATTCTCATTATAAGTTCAATATTCTCATTATTATTTCAATAGTCTCATTTAAATCTCCAGTGATTACAGAAATCAGAACATTAAATTTATTTAAATGAGTTCTTACATATTAGATAAAAAATTTCAAAATTTCTTTCTTTTTCTCTCATTACGTGAACTTTTGACAAAAATATAACGCAATGAATTAGTCGACCAAACACTAATTTCATGTGCTAATAATCTGAACGAATGGTGGCATATGAGTAGCAATTCTTTGAAGATAGATTGTTCGGACATAAATCCTTGTAATATCGTATGCATTTAAATTAACCGTTTTCCATTGCTGTTGGGAAAACGATAATTGCGTTTTATCATATTTCATTGGAACAGCAATATTGTTTTATGATTTGCCTTCGTCTGGTTGTTCTTTATGTATGTTCCAGAAGTGGCTATAGATTAAATTTTGTAGAAAATGTTCGCTATGCGTCGACAAGTATTATGCTTATAGTATAATTTTATATAATTTTTGTTTATAAAATATTCTTTACAATATTCATTTTTTATATAGTTGACGAATGTTAGAAATTGCTGATGTAGAAATGAGCGTGCTTTCTCATTGCATGAAATGGTGTAAACATTATCATATCAAGATACCTATATCCTAATAAAACATTTGACACGCCCCAATGCATAAGAACTTGCCTAAAATTGATGGATTTGAATGGGGTTAAATTTTAGACTCCCTTAATTTTGGCCTAAATAATAAATGCATTCGTTATGATTTAATATGAACTTATTTCTTATGAATTTTCTATTTATTTTTATTATATGTTTTCTAGTTTCATTGATGAAAAAATGTGATTTTTTCAGGTTAGTTTCTGTGTCCACGTCCTGAGTTGCTTTAAATGAAACCATTTTCCTCGCTCCATCCATTTTGGTGAGTTTATAAATTAAGAATCATTCTTGTACCAACCTATTGAGTGTTGTGTTGTTTATTGAAAAATGTAAAGGAAACAATAATACATTTGAAACATCAGTTGTAATGCTGACTTTAAGGTTAAAATGATCCTTAAAGAAGTTAAAACATGCAAATACAAGAAAAAGAATCCTGGTGGACACAATTTGTACATGAGTCGCTAATAAATACTGCTAGTTTGCACTTGAATATTGTATATAAAAGTTACATTTTGTTAAAAACTATTTTCTTTGGAAAGTGAGGCAATACACTGAATATTTTTTGTTCCTTGATGTCTGGAAATGTTTGAGTTCTACTTCGTCATTACTATTTATAATAATAATAATAATAATAATAATAATAATAATAATAATAATATCACACGAAGTGTATTATGTATCTCCGAAGCAACAGTTGAAAAAATTATCAAATCTTGCACGTGTATCCGAAAAAGAGAAAAACGTTTATTTCGTTAAGACGCCCATGAGTCCCATATAATTGCGATTTGCTAATAAATATAGAATATATTTTTGTATTTCTTTTCAACATGTAATGTATCGAACTGTCATTGTCTGTTGGTCCACATCACTGCGTACAACACCTACCGAAAGATTTCTTCTAGGACTGTGGTTCTCAAACTGGGCACTTTCCAGGGGCGCCACGATACATTCGTTGAAAAAATACGTTCCAAAAATGATGGAAGTTTAACTGAAGTTTCCTTCATTAACAAACTAACCATGAATGAAGAATTGAAGTGTGTATTTGTAAAATATTAAATTCTCTCGCAGTTGAATAGTCAATTAAACATCCATTTTTATGAAAATTACTCGGGTGATGGATGCAAGAGAATTAATGATCCCTTAACTCGGTGATTTCACTTCCTGATTTCTGCCGCACTGAAGCAACTTATTGGCATTTCATCATATTCCCCTTTCAAAATAAAATTTGTTTCCTTGTCATTGCTTTAAATTTGGAGTTTAGTTCAAAAAGAGTAGTCATATACCGTATAACCATTAAGGTTACATGAATTCTTGTTCCATGCTATATTAATTCGAGGTGGGATTGTCAAAACTTTGATTTATTAAAATCCATTACAGACCTAAATTAAATAAAAAAGACCAAGTTGCAATTTTTATTGTAGCAATTATGTCGATTCAATGAAGTTTGGAGAAATGAAACAACAAAATATAAATGTTTTAGGGGGTTGTGGCTTATTTTGCAAGTAAGTCCATTGTAAGTCTATTGAAATTTCTGTATTGTTCATGGGAGTTGTAGACGTGAAAACTAATTTTTAATGGACAATGATTCTCATTTTTTTCCATCTTCAGAACCTTGAGATAAAAAATTAACAATATTAATATATAGTAGGAAAATATTGGCATTAAGTGTTTATGAGTTATTAGTACACTACTCTATAATATTATAATTACATATATTACGAAATGTGATCTTCAAGAGGAACAGTTCCGCGAAGTTTCTGTTATCAGACCTGATACATTGCTTAGAGACTACCTATATTTGTTTCACTCGTCAATGTAAAACGAAGCGATAGTTGTCGTAGGAAATTATAGGTTATTGACGAAACGTTCATTTTCATTGCTGAATCGTTTTGGATATTTTTTGGGGAGAAAATATATATTTAAAAACGTATAATTAACCTGAATTAATGACTCCACATCCCTTTTTTATTTTGTAATGAGTTTATTTTTATTTCGTTCTATATTATGTTGAGTATATCAAGATTCATTTCACTCCATCATCGATGCTTTACGTCGCATAATGCAAAAATAAAGCGTGATTTAAACACTATATATGAATTACGTGCAAAATGATCAAGAATGCCCGAAATAAAAGTGCCTGTTTTTATAATAATTTAATATTTACACTCAATGTACCCAATTTTATTTACCGATAACGTTTTGAAATATTTCGTATTAAATTTAAAACACGTGTGTATTTTGCCTCGGATAAATTGCACAAATAGACTAAGGAATTGGAATAAGAATTCGAATAAAATTTAAAATTGGATTTGGAATAATAGCTAAGAAATAACTTTATGCAGGCTCTTTGAGCATATAAGAAGTGCTACACATCTTAAGTTATATCTTCTTGTTAATAGTTTTGCATTCCTCCTAGAGTAGGTTAGCAGAGTTTTTTCTGACATAAAACAGGACATTTCTGAAATATGGAAGAAAACAACAGGACAAACCAGGACATGAACTTACAAAGAAATGCGCTTCATATGTAGCTTCACTGCTTCACTGAGACAAGTACAAATTACTTTTTTATACGTAATATTTTAATAACCAACTTATGAACAACGTGGTGAATATGAACTTGTGGTTTCCCATTCAGGAAAATCACTCTGAACTTTGTACTTAACCGAAGATTTGATATCTTGCACGAGTTTGGAATTATTTAATAATGGGTTGTAGAATTTCTTTCAGATCAGGTCTTGAAAATAAGTTTTTTAAAATTATAATTTCTTAAACAGTTTTGGTAGTAAATCGTTGTTTTTTCACCAATCCAAAGGGAGTTCATAATTAAAAATACTCCTTTCATCCCAGCATTTTTGCCAGGTAGAGTCTTAGCAAAACTCACAACCACATCTATGATTTTACATGGATTGCCTCTACTTTTCAATGTGTGGATGCCATCACACCATTTTTTATCAGTCTCTACATTATCTTTTCCCATTCCTCAAATTTCCTGCATAAAAGTTTGTTGAAATGTAAGAGCTAGCGAAGTAGGGAAAACCAGAGTGCGTCTCGGGAGAGTGAGGTTACAGCTAATAACGAAAAAATGGGACTTTTCGCGTCTCGTTAATATTTTGTCGGGATAATGGAGCACATCATAAAAAAGGCCAAAACAGTTAAAAATGGAATGTCTGGTCGCTCTATCCTAAAGTCTAGAAAATTTGAGCTTTTACCCTTCCATCCGGGACCCTACGCCTTGGGAGTTACATACATTAACCGTTTTCCCATTTATGTGTGTTTGTATTCTGCATGTTAGGACCGGATTAATTCGACTTTTGCCAGCTAGCGGTGTTCTCAAACCTGGGCTCTGTTTTTAATTATTATTCACGATATGAATAAGGGAGACACGGGGCGAGCATGTGAATTCCCTTCACCGTATCTAGCTCACTTGGTCTGTCTGAGCTTTTCTTTCATCACACAGGTATAGAAACTGGGACGATTGCCATGGAAATCTACAGCTCTATTTCTCCCGCATCGGAGCCTGGGATAGCACCGTGGGAATGCTAGAATGCTGACCATGAGGCACCAGACAGGCATTACTCCTTTTGTACTCTGAGTAATTAACAAATAATTTCCTAATGACAGCAGCCTCAGAACTTGAAGCGCATCCGTTTTGAGCGACACACAAAGCGGTCTTAAATCATCTGCAATGCGCACGCAGGATCAATGAAAGTTTTTACTAACTGAAATTATTCCTATATATTTGAATTTTTTACGAATCAGAATATTACGTTGTCATGCACAGTATGTGAACACGCAAAACACTTGTGTATGATAAATTGCCTACAAATCAGGGGCAAAAGTCTAATTTGTTACTTTTTGTGTTGCCTGAAATTTTCACCATAGGTTCCTTCTCAAAAAATGATCATTTTCAACATACCCTACGCGTTTCTAACATTTATTCTGATACACCTGTGCAATATGACATACAGTTTGCGGTCTGGCCTCTTGATGTTGGGTTCCAGCAAAACGCTATTTCCACTTTAATATCAATGACTTGCAAAGGGCAGAATGTTCGTTCAAATAAGGATTATTTTCACCACTACCAAAATCTTCTTTGGCATTTAGGTCCTGTGATATGTAAAAAAATGGTAAAGGTATCCACGTACAATGGGTCGCATTTTCGACCATACACAAAACACCAACACATTTATGGGTTCCTCTGATCTGTGGCCAGCAGAACGCGAGGCTCTCCGCTACAACGCACTCAGTGAAAGACAAGAGACAAACATCCATGTCCAAGATGGGACTCGTACCATCGACCCTTCGAAGCGAAGCACTGAGGCGTTAAACAATCGAAGCCACCTCGGCCATCCTGGTCGGTCCTACGATAGTCTGTCTGTATGTCTGTTCTTAGCGCGACAGCCCGCGTACGGGCCATGGCCTACCAGCAGCGTCCCAGCCTTGCGGCCATGGGTCAAGGGGGTACGTGTGGTTAGCATGAAGACATCCCCATGCCGTATTCTGGTCTTCTCTACTTGAGAGAGTTTTCTCATCGTAACACAGCAACATATACTAGAACATTGCAAGGAAAAGGCACATTATAATCTTACCCGACCTGGAATCAAACCCGGGGTCGTGTCATAGAAAGCGAGCTCGCTGACCAATGAGGTAAACCGCGAAGGTCTTATGGTATGTATTGTTCGAAAATATTTAACCCCTATATTTTCATTAGAAAATGGGGTTTTTTATTAGTTAAGAAACTTCCATGGAGTGAGCATTTTGTCGTCCTCCGACTCCTGTGCGGCACGTGGCTCTGCCGTCCGGCCAGCGCGGCGCGGAGTGACCGCCGGGTCCTCAGCCATCCATCGGGCTGGGTGGCCGCGACGGCCCGAGACGCTCAAGGACCGGCGCCGGATCGATACGCTAGTTACAGTGGGGGGCCAAAGGCCGGCCAAGGCGAGGCGAGGCGAGACGGCAGCGGACGCTAATGAAGTGACCGCGCGGCCCTCCCCGCGCGGCCACCCGTATTAATGAGCAGGCCGCGCATCGGCCGCGCCGCGCCGCGCCGCGCCGCGCCGCCTCGCGGGCCTCCGCGCGGGCATTTTTGCGGGCGCGGGCGCGGTTCTGTTTAATCTTGCATCCCGCAGTCCCAGTCTACCAATTATAATGTGTTATAGTTGGACCGAAGCCATTACTCTTGTATATTTTGCGCGCCGCTCTCCACATTTAATACGGGCGCGCCGTTACCAGCAGTATGGAAATGAGCTCGAAAGTTAAATGGATTGCGAGTAGTTACGCGCAGATTTAGTAGCGGCTGCGGGGAAGGAAGCGCTTCGCCCCGACGGGCTGATGAGCGCAGCGCGCCGCCGGCGTGTTCGCTTCAGCGTGGCGTGTTTGGAATTCTTTGGGTTGAAAGCGGCGGCCGCCTACCTGGGATGTGACTTGTCACAGTGAAGGCAGCAGACCTGTGGGGAGGCGGTGGCTTCCGTGGTGAAACAGGCTGACAACGGTTTTCCACTATCAAATTGAATTTCTTAACTTTAAATGAGGAAGCTAATTTCGAAGTTCCCTTAGTTAACATTTAAATTGCTTTTTATTCGACAAAATCTCTGAATACCAGATATTTATTTCGCATTCCTTAATATATAAGCCTTATTAAATCGTTAAATTTCATAATAACAGTAAAGTAGATTCAATGTTAATTTTATGTTTTAAAGAATAATCGAATGAGTTAGTATTATTGGAAAATGAGAATCCTCTGAGGTGATCGGAGAAAGTGTTTTCTAGATAATGACACAAAAAAGAGGGTAGTTTGTTTCAAAGCCTGTTACTACTTGCCTGTTTAACATTTTTATACGCAGTATTTTTTATTCTTTACAAGGTGCCTCATATGCTCATACTATACTTCAAATTTGTTATCCAAGTGCTCGTCAATAAACTGCTGACTTTTTTAGTTGTTAGTTCTCATTATGATGTCATGAGCTTGGAGTGTCAGATTCGCAGTTTTCTTTTTAGAAGGGTTTTCAAACAGACGATAATCTGGACCTACACGTATGCTGTCCACTATAGATCGGAACCCGACAGTAGTCTAGAGTTTTAAACAAGGCGCTCATGACTTCCGAAACCGTGATTGTGAATAACGCCGAAATATTGATCGATTAAAGTGGCTCAGGGTATCAAGCTCTGTCCTCACAGTGTTGGGTTCGAGTTCCGACGGTTGCAGGATTTTCGTCACTAGTTAGATAGGTCGAAATCAACCGCAGACTGGAGGAAAATTCTAGCTGCCGGCAACTCTTATCGATAATTTTCCTTCATTTTTCCAATCAACATTATGTGAATGCCGGAGCAGTACCCTACAATCCCAAAATGTACAGCGCGCGATCTTTCTTTTCTTTTCCTAAGCCTCTCTTTATCTCTTACATACACTTACAATTTTCATGCACTACACTTCCACATCTCGGAAGACCAGTCAGGAGCATTGAGCTTGTCTCGGCTGGGATGGTACCCTCCTGGTGGGAGATATGTGGATGGGGAAATCCCCGTAAACTGACGTAGGTCGGCGTCAGATCTCATAATTCAATGGGAAAGGAGCACCGCCAGCTCCGAAGATAAAACGTGTACTACACTTTAGGGCCTAATGTCCACAGCAGTTGACCCACCCGGAAACACAAAATACCAATCAATCAACCGAAATATTGAATTGTAAGTTAGACTTCAAATCTGATTTTATTATGGAAACTCTCACATGGGTGATAAGGTATTGGGATTAACATTACTTAAGTTTTCAATTGAAAACTTGAGTGATATCCATAGTATAACGTACAATATATCCAAAGCGACTTTAATTGGTTCTGGACCGTAGAGAACGGTAAATCTTTCACGAGTGAAGTTCTTTAAAAAAAGCTGGTATATATATATATATATATATATATATATATATATATATATATATATATATATATATATATATACACATATCCATCAACCACTTTACGTTCCTTCATTTTCCTGCACGTTTCGTGTAAATGTAGTAATTGCTTTGCAGCGCGATGCACTTTGCAAGTACCTCGAAATGCGCAGCGGAGTTCAGTATACTGTTTGCATACACGGGAACGAGCAATGTCGCTACTTGAAGACCCTGTCGTAAACTTTTGTATAAATGAATCACAGTACCATAAAGAATACACCAGTTTGTTGCCGGCGCCCCACATTGCTCGGTAGTACGCGAGTTTAGCCATAACAAATAACACGAAGCGCAAACTTTTCATTGCCGTGCGGGACGAGGTGTGTAACTCAGCACGGAGTTGCCTCGAAGTTCGCTCTCCGGCGCTTTGCTATTTCACCAGCGCCGTGCGGTTGGTGCTGCGCCCTTTGCGCGGTTGCCGTTTGGAGGAAGCGATGCGCTTCCACACACTCGCAGCGCACCAGCCGCGCTGCGGACGCGACACCTAGTCACTTCTCCATCTCAGCCCCGCACGTGACCCGACGGGGCGCCTTTGAAGTCCCACCTCGGAATGTTCTGTGCAGGGACCGAGCTGGAAGATGTCGTGAGGGAAATGTTGTAGAGTACCTTCATCTGAAGGGCTGGGCCAGTCAAGACAGAATTTTTTTTTTTTTTTGCGTGGAGATGGTGACTAACTTAATACCGCAGTGAAGTGTGTTAAATACGTGGAGATGAAGGGTTTGTCGTCCTATAGGAGATAGAAGAACTTTGTTGGCGCGCGTCCAAATGTGTTCTGATTGAGCTCTGCGCGCAACAGTTTGTGCTTAGTCTTATAGGAGAGAGACGAAAGAGGGTTGATTTGTTTGTTTTTGAGACCTCTCTTCGGGAAGTGAGAGAAGAACATTATCCTTTCCTTACACAGTAGTATCGCACTACCTAAGTGTCTGTAAATATATTCACAAGAGACACACATTATTCAGTCACGAGGATGTGAATCTTCCGTGTCAATTAATCTGTGTTACAATTGGTTTTTTGTACATGCTTAATTATTTTACTCTCGTTTTAAAATAGTAAATGTCAGTTCTTCTCGCCGTATTTCTGTTCTTTATATTCTCAAACTACTTCTTCCTGGGTCTTTTTCCAGTTTCAGGGGATGTCGAGTTCGACAATTCCGCCGAGGACTCGCTATGTCCCTCATGGGAACACAACAAATATTAACCTTTACCCTGAACACACACACGCAGGATCCTTGGTCTGTGGTCAGCAGACTCCTAAGACCTTCCGCGACAACACACATAAATGACGAAAAGGGACAAACAACCATGTTCACGGCTGGGCTGGAACCCGCGACCTTTCGGACCGAGGCACTGAGTTGGCGCACGCTCTAGCCATTCATGCCGGTGATCGATATATCCTGAAACTACTGCTCAAATATTCTACAGTGCAGGCAGCTACTCTTGCAATACTCTCATTTACTTGTTACTACATACATTGACTTTCGTACCTCATCCCATCAATGACGGTGATACGGCACTTGCTGCCACTCGTACCTGATCGACCGAACGGAAACGATAACCAAATTCCTCTCGTAATTCAATTCGCTTTCTTTATCGGAGACCGCTGGAATTCCATTTGTAATTTATTGCTTTTTATAGCCCGATTGCTCGGCTGCCTTTTGAAATTCCGGAACATTTGCCTCACCCTTCTTCCCCGCGAAGTGAAGTATTCATTCCCCCGGTGGCCAACGGACGGCGTTTGTTCCGCCCCGAAACCCGGCTGCTCTCCCCACCCAATTCCACTGGAACAATGCGGAGTTATTATGTTTCTGGCCCGCAGAAGCTTTTTCGTCGCCGAATAACTTGTACCTTCGCCGGCTGTAAATGACACTTGATGGAGATTCTGTGACCACTAGGCTGTGTGGGCACGGTTCGCGGGACGTTCTCCTTTGTACGATGCAAAATTGTCTCTCCTCTGTCCCGTTCCGATTTCCTGTTGTTTTTTTCCTATGTCCGAAGTTGTCACTACAAAGCGTGATTGCTTCCGAAATCGAATTCCGTAGCGATTGGCAATCAAAGACATCTGCGTTTCAAAAATATTCCACTCGAATTTGTAGTAGAAATGCTAGAATACATTATTTCCTGGATTTGTGCTTTTTTAACGCGTAAATATCAATATCGTTCTGTAAAAATGGAAAGTATAAAGTATGTTTGTATACAGTTCGTTATTATCACGACTGACTTTTTACTGGACGGACTTCAAACAAAAAGTATCCCTTTTGTGAGTAAGGAATGTGCTAAAATTGGTATTACGTTTAACTTTTGTCGTAAGTTTATAACACATATTTTATTGTGACTATTGAATTAGTAACTTTATGTTGTTTTCACGTAACCTCAAAGCTTATTAACATGAAAACCCTTCAATCACTAGAAGATTTTGGTGTATCTTCATCTTCTACCCCATACTCTATTCATGTGCCTCAATTACCATTAATTTCATTCCTCTTTATCAATCACATACACAATATTAGTACATCACGATGCTATATTGATTTAGAGATCAAACCCAAATGCATGTAATCTATATCTCCCCTTAGGGTAAGAACATTTCCATGCCTAGAGAATCTGCATTTTATTGGCAGATTGTAGTAATTTTATCCATATTTAATTAGAAAATTGAAAATACGTTGTTTTCGTCGAAATCTAGAAATGAATAAATAATATCCAATCAAAAGTCTATATTTACTGGTTTTCATGTTTCTCTGGAGGTCAATTGTTTTGAGAATAGTGCAAATATAGCACCTTAATGAACTGTACCATAGTAAATTGCTTTTTAATCATGGAACGCAAAATGTTTAAAAAATTTTTCACAAAATTTCAATTAAACGAGCTACTCAATCCTCTGCAGAAATGAGCTGAAGCATTTACAGTCTGTCGGGTGACTGACAATTCAGTGAAAGGCTTCTGTTTGGACAATTACGTTTTTAAAAACCTGTCTATCACCTCGTGTATTATAGGAATAAAATAAGCCGTACCAGCTTACGAAAATTCGCTGCTACCAGTTGATAATAGAATACCATCACTCATAATATTTTTCGACATCGCTCTGTTGGATGCGGCTTTCAGCCGTTGCCCCTTCTCTCCATCGACAATGGACGCGTTAGGCATCGCCTGCCGCCGCCGCCGCCGCTTCGAGTAGATATTGTGTAGCTCCGCGGTGTCCATCCACCCGAAACTTGTTTGAATATTGCTTCCTATGAAAACTGAATCTGCACATCGAAATGTATCTCTCGATGGTTTAAACAACATTATCTATGGAAAATAAAAGCTCTTTGGACGAGTCTAGTAACAACCTGTAAGAGATGCTCTGCAAACGTCCAGTATAGTGCCGTTTCGCATTTCAGATTAGATTTTAATAATCATGTGTATGAAATAAAGAAATAACGAAGTAGACGCATCATAAAATATAACAAGATTTTTCGTTTATTTTCCATTTAATATCTAAATTATTGGTCATTCCTTCAAATGTTTTTGTTAGTTTTCCACTTCAAACCATCCACAATGTAGATTGCTCATTAAAATGCTTTGTGTATTTTTTTGTAAAAAGATGTAATGCTGGTCCACATTTGTGATTAAATTTCTTTCGGGTCCTCCGTTCATTGCTAGTTTTTTCTAATATTTCTGGTGCAAGTCCGTGTGGTAAATGTTTAGTTCCAGCCGCCTTGCTTATCAGCGAAGAGCACGGGGCTCGGGGTGTCTCCATTAGATTAAGTTGCACGCGGGATGTTCGAAGCCACGTAAGAAGCCTTTGGAGCGTCTGCGTTGCTGGCGGCGCGGGTCGGGTGGTGGGTTCAGTGTATTCTTCTTATTAACTGCAATATCCGGCTTCTGCCGGCGGCGCTAGTTTGGGTCGAGTTAATGGCCGAGCGGCGTCTGCTGCAAGTTTGCAGTTGGAGCACGTCCCTTGGTCCCCTCCGCCTCCACTCCCTCACAATGCCCCCAACTCCTTAACTCTGTCCGTACTCGCCGCAAAATCCTTCGCCTTTGTGTCTGTTTCCCATAATCTATTTTACGGAACATGTTCTATGCTTTCTGTTTTCCCTCACAACCCCCTTTTTCGTTTGTGTATGTACGTCTTATTCTTATTGAAATATCACTTTTTTTTCTCGATTTTCTTGTACATTGCCTAATCGTTTTTTCTTTTCTTCTTTCTTCCTTCTTGGATGCATTTTTCTTTTTTTCTTTCTTCCTTCTTAGATGCATTTCTCTTTTTTTCTTTCCTCCTTCTGGGATGGGGCTCTAACAATTTTGAACCCATGTTTAGGTACTCCGTACGTCTCCCGTACTTCAAGTATATACCGGTGCAGGTACTGGAAAATGACGTAATAAAAGTCTTGTAGGATGTCCCCATTGTTAGAGATCGAACAATTGAAGCAAATAAGCCATATATTGTCGCGTTCGACAAAACAGCTTGCATGGCAATAATAACCATATTGTGTTAGAGCATAATCTTTTATAAAAATCGCAGAAAAGAAATAAATATTTACAAAAATCTGCGAGGCGTTTACCGTTGTCAAGAAGTATATATTGTGCTCATGGTTATTACGTCTTACGGTCTTGTTGATGAAGATTGCGGGATCTTCGGCAACAAGATAAAGCTTCAGATTTATGAGAGGCACTTTAGAACTCTGCTGTAGTAGTGTTGTTGAAAGCTACTGATATCGTTCGTAAGATTATCTCAGTTTGTCATTAAAACCGAATCTGAGAGCACAGGAGAAAGAATAACTAAGACGTCTCAGAAAATGTGCTGCTGCTTTATCCCTGAGTTGTCTTGGCATTCGGATAATAAAAAATTGTAATAATAATAATAATTATTATTAATATTATTAGTATTATTATAATGGTACCATTTACATAACTAGCCTTGTGCAACTCCACTCCTTCTTCCTTCGACCTCGTGTCGCAATTATATTATACAACACATTTCACGAAAATACGAATAATGATACATATCTCTTATTCTGTTCTCCCGTTTCACTCTTCATCTTCTAGTATCTTCACCATGCATATTGTCTGCATTAATATCTCCCAAGATAGAGCCGTCTGAAGAAAAGCTCTCCGCCCGAACGCGCAAGACTTGGATCCAGAGCTTCACAAAGCGCCCACGCACTCCCTCGCGCGCTGCGCTCCGCTGCCCCGCAGCGCCGCTCTCCGCTGGCCGCTGCCGCCCGTTTGATGGCGGTAATAGTTGATGGAGCAGCCGCAGGGCGGGTCACCTATGCGGAGAACTTGAATAACGCCGCTCAATTTTGCTCGCTTCACCGCGGGCCATTGAAGGCCCGCTCTTTTCGTCCCGCTCTTCGTTCTATCCCCGGAGCCAGTTGCTCTTCCTTTTATTCCCGGAGCCAGTTGCTCTTCCTTTTATCCCTAGAGCCAGTCCAGTCGCTCGTTGCGGTGCGTTTTCCTCTTCTTTTCCGCCCCTTCTTCTCAGCAATTTGAATTCATTGGGAGTAACGAGAAACACAGGAACCGCATACAGTGACCGCATTCCTACTAACGTTTAACGCTTTTTCTCTCATGTGGACGTGTTTTTCTGATTCAGATGGTGGTTTATTGTTCGAACGTAGCGAAGATAACGGAATAAAAATTTTGTTTTCTTATAGTGATTTTAAAATTTCGCTATAGTCTTCCAGTGTTGATTATTTCAACAAATGATAATAGTACAGTGATTTTGAATGTAAAAATCTCGCATTGTTTTTGATATCTTTTTTTGTCTACCTACATTCGAAAATATTTAATAACTTCTTAATATGAAATACGTTTCTTCTAATTTGGTTGCCTAATTATATTTTCTCGTATGTAGCTTTCTCTTAAGATAACAGTACAAAGGAGTATTCATATGCTTGCTTTATCTAATAACTATTGGAATTTTACCATTGACAATTCCAACATCTGTTCTGTTTTCATTTGGATGAAATCAACTTCTGGCAAGCAATGAATGCATTGCGCTAGTCATGAACTTGCTACATCTCAGTAATTACAAAACTTGAGCTAACAAGTGTGTGATTAATTTACCCAAATGATCTCGCTCGAGGCATACACTTGTGACTTCAGAAAACTTTATAAAACTGTTAAAGTTTCAAACTATATTCTTAAAGTTTTGAATAATTTAGTGAAGTTGTGAGGAGAACACTGTTATATATCATCTGCCCTAATTTGAACTTCATTTCTGCCTCGCATAACTATGGTCCTTTTAAGATCTAAATAATGTGTTAGCAATGAGTATATGATATGAAAGCACGTTTTTAATTAATGATCAGGATGTAATATTGAGTTGGGACTAGGGAGAACGCGCAGTTTTGGGGATATCTTTCTCGTTTCAAATCACTTGTATCAAATCATGAATTATTCTGTTACCTACTATGAACTTATGACTATTCATTGCTAAGGAACTTTGCATTTAATGATTGATTAGTGATTCCGGGTACGTCAACGGCTAAGGTCATTAGCCCCGAAAGTGTAATATGTTTTCATCGGGAGGTGGCGGTGATCTTCCCCGCTGAATAGCAAGATCCGACGCCGACCTAAGTCGGCTCGCGGTTGTTGTTTTTTTCAACCAGGTATTTTTCACCTGCAAGGCACCATCCCAGCCGAGACATGCTCTAAGCTCCCGACAGGTGTGATGGTGTAGTGCATGTGCGTCACGAGGGTGAGGATAGGTCAAGGGAGAAGAAGCAAAGATCACGCGCGATCCGTGGCCTTTTGTTGGGGGTACTGCTCCCGCATTCGCCTGGTATTGATCGGAAAAAACACGGAAAGCTACCGATGATAGCAGCCGACCGCTAGAATTCTCCTCTAGACAGCGGATAAATTCAATTTTAAGATGAATAATAAGTGAGTATCGAAAATCATGCCACCGACAGGGCTCGAGCCTCAGGACTTCCCAGTCAGAAGCTCTGTAGTGACATCAGTAGATGCCTTGAATCACTACTGTCCATATTGCATTTGATTTAAGACGAATCTTCAGTGCATGTTTTAATGAATATTAATATTATCGAATCTATTTTTAATCTGTCCTTTTTTTTCCTTTTGGAAATTGTCGTGCCCAATTTTATTTGATCTCCTACAGCCTGGGGTGTGAGACCTACACTGTGTGCATTTCCTGTCCACCAAGAAATAGCTGGACCTCCCAGCGTCTTCGGTCGTCATAAGTGCTCTTCCCCTGATGTCACCCTCTCTGAGGTGGCTCGGGGGCTCGCGCGACGGCGTCCGTCGCTGGAGCGGCAGTCGGCCCCGGTGCCATCCGCGCCTTCGCCCTCTGCCGGCTGAGCCCGCTCCCGCTCGACTCCGGCGGCTAATGGCGCTGACGCACCTGCGGGGCGATGGGAGGCGTGGGCGGCGGCGGCGGCGCCGCGGGCGGACGTCGTTACAGCGCCGGAAGCCTTTGCCGACGCCGGAAGTCGTTTCTCGGCGAACCCTCTGACGCCGCGCCGCGCCGTGGCCATCGCCAACCCCACTGCGGGCGGCGCTGCCCCATTAAGCGCGGTGCAGCCCTTGCCGATGCTGCTGTCGTCATCACCTATGACACCCTCTGCCGCTCGGTTTCTGACAATACCCTTATTCGTCTTCTCCATTACCCTTGCCCTTGGAATGGCGATTTACGGTACCACCTTGACAGCACAAGTGAAGCACTCGTCGTGTCCGTCATTGGAAACTCCTCGCTCCCAAAATCCAGCCACTAACCTCTTGCAAACTTCGCTGCCACTCACCTGACTATTCTGACTATTCCATTTTTCTTTCCACTTCAGTCTCTCGGCACTAGAGTCGCAACTGCAGTTCGAGCTCACCGGCACCACTTGGTACTCCAACGTTTCCACCTCTCTCCCAGCCTCCATTACTGCCACTTGGTCTCTGCAAGGCAGGTCTTTCGCATGGGCCCTTCCGCCCCGCACGTGAAAGGAGAGTTCAGTGACGCGTCGCGACGTTGCCCTGCTCGCCGCCACCGCCTCCTCCTCCGACGCCGTTGCAATAGTCGCCGCCGCCGCCACCGCCACCGCCACCGCCACCGCCACCGCCCCCGTCCCCGCCACCGCCCCCGCCGCCACCACCACTACTGCTGCTATTGCTACCGCCACCCCCAACCGGCCCCGTCCCGACCCCGCCACCGCCCCGCCACCGCCCCGTCCCCGCCCCCATCACCTCCGCCGCCAATACCGCCCCCGCCCGCGCCACCACCATCGCCACTACTGCTACCGTCCTCGACCCTTTTCCGCCGCCACCACCACCACCTCCCCCTCCACCACCACCACCACCACCACCACCGCCACCGCCGCAGCTGTGTGCCGTCGCCCCTCGTCGGAGTTGCCCCCGCGCCCGAGCGTCGTGCCGCCTCCCGCCAATTGCGGTCGTCTGTGGAGTGCGCTTCGCGACGCTCGTTCGCTTCGCAGCCGAGTCGCGGCAATCGATCAGCTGCGCTTCATTTCCCGGGGACTCACTTCCGAAGGCAATTACGGGGAAGTCTTGGAACTGGTGGTGAGGAGCGCCAAATTTATTTCTGATTTTAGGTTTGGCATTTATTTGGGAAGTGTATTTCGGTCTCAATGTGCATTCAACGACCACTTAAGCCTCCAAATATTGCTTTATCGTGTTTATTTTTATTGAAAACATTTATAATCCGTTAATCAGATGTAATAGCCTGATGTTAACTGATTACAAATATTTGAAATTATTAAATTATTATTAAATCACTTACTATCTTTAGATATTCTATTGTTTTTCTGAAAAAGGTTGCGAAAGATTTATGTTCTCTCTGGCTGATATACGATGCATTTCCAACTCTGGACTATTCCAGAGAGGATTACGATAATCACTATTAATGCCAAATAATGATTACATGTCACAAATAGTCTGTATATCGTTATATAATTATGTAGTACATATGTATCTTTGTTAAACAGTAATTAGTTATTTAGTACACATGTCAATAATATTTATGCAATATTATTGTTCTATATTATTACGTTTAATGGGCGTTTAATTTCCGTATCTCTCGCTTTGTTTTTTTCTGTAATTTCTTCTCCATTTTGTTCTTCTCGAAATTTGAACTTTTCACAACGGCAATGTATGTCAGACACGTCCAATGTTTCTCTCAAGAGAATTACCATATATGAACAAAATATAATCATCAAAGGCGTTTTTTTTTTCAGTAGTAACTATAAAGGGTTCTGGGCATTCCAAGGAGGGACGTGCGATTCTGCCTGTACACCGCCTAAATGTTTATTTTATTGATTTGCTTGTATAATTTTCATATATTACGTTGATATGACTAATAATATTCGAGCATTCATTTGTGTAAAAAATATTATTCAATTTCTGACTCTGTATATAAAAATATTGTTTTTATCGAATTAGTATTTGTATTTAATGAGAAAACCTGTTACATATTTGTGTCAAATAATGGCCGATATTTCGTGATAGTATAGAAAAGCATTAAATTGTAAGTTTGTAAAATATTACAAATATTTCCAATATGTGTTCTGAATATTCAGTCTTCGGGTAAATAGTTAATATAGCAATGATGCTGTAATAATTGAAATAATAACCGACTCTGATAAATTGCAATACATTTTTATCAAAAAATAGATAATAAACAATATATCGATGTTTTTCCACTTCATACAAATTTAAACTATAAGAAGTAATAAGATTAATTGGCGCAACTTTTGAGACCCCCTCGCCTAAGTAATGCGAGATTAATGAAATCAATTATAAATATGTGCCGTAAGTATGACTTGCATGTATATAAATGTATTAAGAAATTGTAATGACCATTAAAATAATAATGTCACTGCAGTGCCTCTGCCCGGGAGATCATAGGTTTGAATCCCGGCGGCCCTAGGATTTTCGACACTACCTTTCAAGCTAGGTCGAATTCAATCGCTGTCTGGAGGAGAATTCTAGCCGGCTGCTCTGATAGGTAGTTTTCCGTGGTTTCTCCGATCAGCTTTCTCCTGCATCAGCGAATGCCGGAGCAGTTTTCTGACAAACGGGCTACGGGCTACATGCACTACACTACCACGCTTAACGGGAGACCGGTCGGGGACTTAGAGCTTGTCGCGGCTGCGGCGGTGCGTCACTAGTGGGAGATACCTGGTTGGGGAAACCCCGCTAGTTGATGGTAGGTCGGCGCCGGATCTCGCCATCCAGTGGGGAAAGATCTCCGCCATCTTCCGATGAATAGCATGTACTACACTTATGGGACTAATGACTGTAGTTGACGCGAGAATATAAGATAACAATAAAAGATATAAAATAAATAAACAAAGATAGCAATAAAAGAATAACAATAAAAACAGAGGATAGACTACAAAACGCTCACATAAACTTCCTAAAAGTGAATTTTTCATCCGGCCACTTGTGTGTATCGCATCGCCACCGCCAGAGGCTTGTGGCGTTGTGGGCGAGTCGCCGAGGGCCTGGCGCTCTCCCGACGCACCGGGCGCCCCTCAATATTCTCTTTCAATTCCCGGCCGCGCGGCGCGTGGGGGCGGAGGGGCGAGGCAGGCTACCGCGGCGCGAGCTGGCCGCGGCTGGGGCTGGGGCTGGGGCTGGGGCTGGGGCTAGCGCTGTTTTCTTTCCATCGCCCCGCGGCGGGCCCCTGGGAGCCGCCCGCGTCTCCAGGCCGGCCTTCTCGATATTTCCCCGCGCTATGTATTCCACGGGTCTGATTACGTCGCTAGCGATGAGATTTTCTCAGCTCGCGGCCCGGCGCGGCGTCTCTGCAGGGAGCGGTGGGCTTCGCGGACTTCGCCCCCTCCGCCGCTCTGCTGCTGCCCCCGTTGCGCCGCCAGCGCAGCGTTTGTCTCTCGCGCGGTTTCCTCTTTCTGTGCGTCCTTGCACACCCACAGTATACATTATAGAACATTTTCTCTTCATTCTTTCTTACATCCCATCAGTTCTAAATCATCAATCATTTATTTTCTTTGGTAAGTTCACATCTTCTTTAGCCTTCCTTTCTTCTGTTTTCCCTTGCGTTGGTTTTGCACGTCATTTTTAACTTCTCTATTCACCATTCACCCGGTTTTTGTTTTAGATTTCATCTTTCTTGCGTCTAGTTTCCTTCCGTCCTTCTCATGATACCCGTCGCTTACCGCATCTCTCTCTTTGCGGCCCCGCTTCCTCCGCCGCGCCACCTGCAGGCGTCTGGCCGCCCGCCTCCTCGCGGCGCCGGCTTGGATTTCGCGATGCAGCCCTTCCCCTCCCCTCCCTCCCCCACCGGCCGCCTCCTGTTTCGCATTTCGAGAGCCCCGGGATCCGTGAGATTCCTCCGGCAGCCCTTTCCTCCCCGCGGAGGGCGCCGAGGGCGGCAGGGGAAATGGTATTCGTTGCAATTATGAATATTAAATGGTCGCATTATTTACCACTTTCATATTTGAAGGACGGTAATCATAACCTTCTTGTTATTTTATTGCTAACGTTAATTGAACAGCTGAAAAATTCTGGCGTATTGAACTGAAAGTATACTTGTGAACCATTATCTTAGTAGGATTATTTTAGTAGGATTTTAATCAATAGTTGACACATTTTTAATTTTTTTCTAAGTGTTAGGGTTTAGAACTTATGCAAATACATTTCTCTACTTAGCTTTCAATTTAGTATAATAATCTATTCCGTTAATAAGTTTTTTAAAATATTCAATTTTTATATGAGTAATAATACGTCATTTTTGCCCACAATAGAAGTAGAAATATTAGCGTCCTATAAATGACAGTCATAAAATATATTGTTGTTTGCAATACCACAATATCGACAGTATTTTTAATTCCCTTCCTGTGTTGTTTTATAAGTTCACGAATTGTCGTGAGGAAGTTAGTAACTGCGGTGAATCTTGCAGTATGTATCACGTCAACGATTATTGAAATTCAGAAATGTTAAGATGAACTGCTGAAAGAGATATCTGTGCTCTAAAATATGTAGATGTTACTTTTCTACACAGTCGATCTTATTACCAAGGGATAAGATATATAATGATATATCATTCATCATTTTATTGTAGATCATTACACGTATGTGTTAGTAATGAGAACGACTGTTGATGATATAACTTCAAATTATACAAGATGTATCATTTTACAATACCCCAGTATATAATTAATAGTACAGTTATATTCAGGTACACTTATGCATAACCTGCAAATATCTCTAACATATATGGTAATGTATAATTTTTTGCTGATGTTTAGGGTTCAGATTCACGCTGAGTAAGTAAATCAATCATTTTTTTTCAATAATCCGTCTGATATTCCGAATACAGCTAATGAGTACACTTTTAAATTTGGCAATGATTCTTCTGTCGAAAATTGCGGGAAACTGGAAACTAAAGACAAATCATGAATCTCTTCGTTCAATTTCTTTAGGAAATTTCTAATTCACGACAAGAAAAGAAACATTTTCAAATTTCTCAGCCTAATGTAATAAAACTTTATAATAAAGGGACGGGGGAGTTGATTTTCACGATTATTTACTGCCAACGCGCCGAATGAGATTCGGGGCAAGAAAGTGTCTTGGTCACATCTGAATCACAAGTTTGTCATGATGTTGGTGAACTCTTGGGTTATTCACAAGCTGATATCGAAGTGAAAAAGTGAGAAGCTTATTTCAACGTCGGAATTTAGGAAGCAGATTGCCATTGCATACTTCAAGAGAGAACCGTCTCTGAAAGACTTAGAACGCCCAAGTGCGCAAGTAATGAAAATTTCAGCTGTAAGGAGCGATGGAACACTGCACTTTGCAAAGAAACAAGATAACTGGAGGTGCAAATTGAAACCTTATACATCTAATCCAACGGCATGTTGAGCTTAATAGTACGCTAGGCTTTTGTTAATCTTTCCTTTAGTTGCTTGGAAATGTTTAGCTGATTATATAACTTTAAACTTACGTTTTATATATTCAATTTGCACTTTAAATATCACTTTACATCTTATTCAATATTTTTACATTGCCTCAATTATAACAGGTGAAGTAAACGACAAGCCAATAGAAACGTATTTTGAAAAAACCTCCAAACAGCAATGAACTCTTGAGTACCACTGTGCTCATCAGAGGAGGAAGTTCTCAAGAAGTTAGAATCAATATACTTCGTAGGGTGTTTTTTCAGAGACTATAGATTTTACGTGAGGAGTTTTATAAAGTTTAGAAACTAAAAGATTAAGCCGGCAAATAATCAATTATATTTATTTCATTTTTGAGTTAATATTATTCACTTGTAAATTAATATTACATAATTAAATATAACTTATCAGAGATAAAACCAGGGCATGGATTTGATTTTTTAAAGTAATTATGATGATTTACAGATACAAGTAGGTCTCTTTTTTCCGCTTTTAAAAATTATAATGTAAAATATGCCGGATAATTAGTGTATTTATATAATGTTTTAAATTTTGTGTCCTACCACATAATACTGTATTCAATACCAATTAGTTAATTGAATACATAAGTATTAGGAAATAATATTAGAATATATTTAGATCCATGATTAGCACATAATATTAAGTGTGAAATAAAAAATAATTTACAAGTTTGACTATTAAGAAATAAAAATTTATTTTTATTTACTATATTTGGAAAATGACTAATGGTTATTTTAATGTCTTATTTCACTAATAAAAAATGTAGATAAAAATATAATACTTGTACTTAGTTTTGCTCTCGATGAATACTTGTACTATTTCCATGCAAGCACAAGCAAATTTCGGGAACATAATGAACTGGATAACTCACTTGAAACTTTCGGAATTACTTGTAACTAGACTTGTCCATGCGGTCTGCCACCTTGCGAATTTGAACTTCAATCAATTAGTATTCATTGCTTCCTTCTGCATTCACGCTAGTTTCTCTCGCCAGATAATTTCAATTAGTTTGACTAATGTCGTTCCTCGTCGTACGTTTTAATTTTATTCGGACATAATGAGATTAGATCGTTAGTCAGTGTAATGCTGTGAGGTTGCATGTCGAATTAGCACTAAATATCTATTTGTCCGGTCATTATCCTGCCATTGTTTCCGCACTGCCATACTAATTGCCAGCTATACATTTAAATTACAGCGGCTAACACACTTACTGGGTCGCCGGAGCAGGGACGCTGGGCGCTGGGGTGGGCCGCACCGAACGCTGCCCTCGGGCCCTTTCCCCCCTTTCTTTCATTCTCTCTTTCCCTCGTCGTTCCTCTTTCTGCTGACGTGCCCGTCGCGCTAGGGAACGGATTCTCGTCGTGGCCTCGGCATCCAGGCCAACACCTGCCTGGTGACACCGCGTCGTTCTAGTCCAAAATTGTCTCTGTGTTCGTCACGTGACCCGCTTCCATAATCCACATCTCGTAATTCGGTTTGGTTTTTTGTGCAGTCCAATGTGTTTGAGTTGCGGGCTTGCGTTGCTTTAATGGGATTCGTGCAATACTGTGGAATGCCTTTTTTTGCGTGCTCTGATTCGGCGTTCCATTCATTATCGTAAAGGTTATGCGAATCCGGAATAGTAAGCGCCACGCAACGTTGATGTAAAATTGATTTTCGTCATTTATCATTCGCACATTTGTATTGAAGAGGGAACAAAACCCGATAAAACATTTTTCACATATTTTTTAATCATACCGTTAGTTATGTAAGCGTGAAATTTGAAACAAGGAAATGTTAGTTTTTTTTATTTCAAAAACCCAATACATCGATTTATCTATACATATCAATATCAATATCATCAAATTTATTAATATCATTATGAGACTGTAATAAATCCACGAACAAATATTTCATGTTTCCTGAGAGATTTAAAGTTACTATGCTTTAATTATAAGGTTGGCAGCCCCTGTATCGCCCTTTCAAAAATATTTTAAAATAAAAGTACTAAATGTTCATTACAGTATTCTGACACTTGCACCAATTAATCATTCGACATATTTCAATTAAACAACATTCAAATAATTTCACGCTTAATAGTATTACCTAAAAAATGACAAGTGAGCTTTTTCACATTTAAAAAAGGTTGTTCGAAGTATTACCCATCACAGCACAGAATGTTGCAAATAACGTCTACTCCAGAAAATGGGGTAAGACTCCGACAAGTATCTTTGAAAAGATGGAATTTATTTCTTGTTCATATTACAAAGGCAAAAAGAACAAAAAATATCCAAAAACAGCAACAACACAACAACAACAACAACAACAACAACGTAAGTTTTCGTTCTTAATCTCGCTGAACTCTCAATAAAAGTCCTGTGTTCTCTACTTCGAACTTTTCTTCGATTATTTACTTTTGGATTAGATCTTAGAGGTTATTCCCATTTCTTTGTTTGATGTACTTATACATAATGTCTTCACTTTGATGTTGCTTATTCATTACTTAATAACATTTTTGAAGGAATATTCAATAACCAGTAGGACACCTTCTGGTCCGCCAAAGCCCGTAGTGGGCTGTCGAGCCAAAGACAAGGAACAGAAACTGTGCGACACCTTCAACTTGGTTTAGGAAGAGCTTCGTTTCTGGCAAGACTTCTTTAGGTTATACGCGATGTTCCGATCTAAAGCTGACTTCCTGGAAGTTCTAGTGTGCATTCGCTGAAATTGTGACTAATTGCTTTGACCCCTGAAAACCCTCCCATTATCGCCGGGCTTTGTTCCTTATAGCTACAACTGCTTCATTCATGTGTTTATTATGCCAGTAGTTTTACTATGACGTGTCATCGTGGTAACTGCAATAGGTCGCATGAAATAAGATCACTTTTTTACTTATTACACCATTGTGATTCAATCTATAGAACTGCAGCTGTTGTAAGACGACGGACTAATAAAAAACCGAATATCATGATTTTCATTTGTGAAAGCGACTGTCAAGACAGGGAGAGGTAGAGAAGACTTTTCGTTCCTCCTGAAAACTTCGGTAGTTTTGACGTATTACTTATTACGGTTACCGCGACGATAAGTGACAACCAAAAATTACTCATATAATAGCAGTTTTTCAAGTAATGCCTAGAAGACGATATTACGAAATTCGCAGTGGGCGATATTTACAATTTCCTAAGCTTGTGTTATGGTGAATGCTACGAACAAAACCAGCAAACCTAACTCGAAAACCATCATGTCAAAAGATTGCTTAATTCTTAAACTACTTGCTAAAACTACCATTTCATCATGATTGCGCTCCATGACACGACTTACTGTATTGCAATGTATGGGGCGGCATTTCATATGCCACCCTTTAGGCATAAATTGAAAAAATAACGAAGCAACAAATAGACCGTTTTAGATCACACAACCTTCGCAATAGCTGATCCGTTGACCAAGATCGCTAAGGCAGTAGTGTTGTAGTGATCTCGGACCGAAGGGTCTTGGGTGGGTTCGAGTTCCGGCTTGGGCATGGTTGTATTTGTATTCCTCCTTTCACCCCTTATCATCACCATATCGTTTCATCTTCGCAGTTACCATAACGTTAACTACAACAGTGGTCGCTATTGACTTAGATGTTGATGCGACCTTAAAAAAACTTTCACAATCAATTGCCATGTAAAATAGGAACATAATGTATCACCTGGAAGGTGGAAGTTCTTTTCAAAGCTAGGTGAGGGTAGACGATGTTAAGTACAAAAGTTTTAAAATATCTAACTTTAAATAGCTTACACGATTTTCACTAACTTTATACTTGTCTTCTTTTGTTCCTCTTCTCTTCACTCTCTTCTTTTTAATGATATTGTATTTCAGAGCGTAAGACGATGTTTCCTTTTAAACTACTTTATTTAGTCTCTTGAAACACGTGTTTAATCCATTCTTCTTTGGCAATTATTCGGTATTTTCGCCCAATTTTTCACATATCATTTTTTTTCTGTTTGTAATAATTTTCATTCGTTTGTTAACTTATTTCCAAATTTAGTTGTAAATTCACTGATGATGGGAAATATTGTGTCTCCAGAAACATGTTTGGTACTTAAATGTTTTAATAAATTATTGAAACAAATTTGTGTGGTTCGGATTACTTTATTGATCCAGCTCTGCTGTGAATTATCACAAGATAGGACTGTCACCACGGAATAAATTATTTTTTAAATTTTTATATAAAATTTATTGAAAACAATTTTTGTTTGGTATTAATTTGTGAGAGTTGTTTCTTATAAGAATGAGAAATATTACATTTAATTATAGTCACAGTAGTACACAGCATAAATGACATTTAATAAACAGTTATCTGAAGATATAGCAAAACTTCCCTTTAATTAGTAACAAAATACATTTATCAAAGTAACTGCCAAAACAATAAAATGAGATAATTGATCCGGGCCACTGGGCTTTGTAAATAACGGAACCGATCGTTATTTCCCACGAGGACAATTGCACGTATCACGTATCTACTGGGATGAAACTCACCTCGCCTGTGCCAACTCGAGCCAGCAAATGCGCGGGCCGCAAGTCAGCCGCGATCTCCGAACGCGCCGAGCCGCCCGCGCGCGTGGGCGCCAGGACCGCGCGGGCGCGACGCTGCCGCGTAAACCAGACGCGCGCGGTCACACGTTTGAAGTCGGAGCGCGCGGCGTCGGGTTGCAGCACATGTCACACGCGGGCTCCCAGATTTAATTCCTATCACACTACACGGCCCGCGTAATGCGAGGCGCGCGACGATCGGTTGCGATTGATTGGCGCGCGCCTGGCGGGGCGAGCGTGCCCAGGAGAGGCGGTTAAGCCCCGCTATGACTTTTATAATTCAATGACGCGATGGAGTCTCGGATTGCGGGTTAGTATCGATCTCGGGGCAGCGTGTTACGGGGTGGCCTCCGGGCTGCTCGGCCCAATGTCCATTAAATGTTGAATGCGGCCTCTTCCCCGCGGGAATGAGGCGCGCATGGAAATGCGTACTGCGGGCGCGGGCGTCCTCCGCGAAATGGGATAACAGTTGGTCGCGAGGGGCGTGGTCGAGCGCGCTCTCATTAATGGCTCGGAGCAAGACGGCCAACTTTTATTGGTTGGGAGTGGGCGGAATACGCGGCGCACCTCCTTGATTAGGCTACGAATTGCGGTAGGTTATCGTGCGTCGCGTCATGTGATTAAATGCACTTAAAAAATTCAATGTTTTTCACAGAATGAAAATTATTTGACAAAAAACACTTTTCATAGGAATGTGGACACTAATCATGTTTTTTAACGACATATAATATTGTTCTGTAAACTATTATAATAGTTTAATTATATAGTACGTGTTTCAGTAAATTATTTTCTCTCACATAAATAATGCAATATTTTGTATGCAAAAACACAGAAAAAATAATGGCAAAAAGGCATTCAAATACGAACCAATATTACTTTAGCGAATACATTCTCCGAAACACATCATGAAGCTTTGGAAACTAGTACGACTGACAGTTAGCTTTCGTTATACCTTTAGGCTATTTTTTGCGGAATCCTTTTTTTTTATTTGCGAGATACTAACAACACCCGTTTTATATACATCCATTTCGTTATGCCGCGAATGAACATAACATCGCAATCCTACAGAATGCGTTCGGCAGTTCTTTCTCCTCTTTATCCTAACATTCATGTCACCAAGTATTATTATTCCGAAAACGCGTTTGTAGGTTCTTTTATGTTTCTCGTAACGCACATTCAAAGGAAATAGCTGCCACGTTTTTAACTTCCAAGCTTCATAAAGGGGAAAATCACTTTTCCTTCACAGACTTGAAATTTGCAAAAAGCAACGTCGTTTCAGCATTACGCACCGTGACGCTACTGCGAACGCGCAGCCATTTGAGGTTTTCCCCTGGCGCTGGAACCCATCACTCTGAGCGAAATCGCGAACAAAGTTCTGTCTCGTTCGGAAACAGTGTTATCCTCTCACACGTACTGCGCAACAGCTGGCTCCGTGCTCGGTACAGTGTAGACGATTCTCACCACGCAAATTCCACTCTGGAGATTTGGGTACAAAACAGATCCACAGACTATTTGGTTTGCGACAAGAGATGATAAATAAACCAGAGAAAAACTTAGAAGTTTGTAAAGAATTATCATATTAGGAAATGTGCTTCAATTGTAATTTCCTTATCAGACTGCCGAATGTTCGAAAATAATTTTATTTTTACAATTTCAGCCACGAAATTTAAGAATAAATACTTTATTTTGTTTTTTTTAACGTTTTTGCACTGCACCTACAGTTATATTAATATAAATTGAAGTTAATGGGTACAGATATGATAGGTATGATTGCAATTGTTATTAACTATAATTTTTAATTGTAATAATAATTGTTATTAACTATTAGAATTAACATTAATTATTGTTATGCTGTGGCGGATAACTAGGAATTTACAACAGAAAAACTCATTGTGGGGTCTTGATATGGAAAAAATGGATATATCTTGTTCCTAAATGTAGAAAATTATGTACTTCTTCCTACATATTGTGTAGTCATAATCCATGTTTTGTAGCCCCTTTATACCGAAAAATGTTGACGAAAAATCTCTGTTTATGGTCAGCGTTAGCACTTAAACCCATCCAGCTAATTTGAAACCGATATTGTGATTTTTCGGGGCACTTAACATTAAGCTTTAGATTTTGAAAATTTTCTCGAAATGTCTCTTCTCGAATAGAGCAAAAGGCACTTAAAATTGGCGCAGGGTTCATTTTCGTTCAACTCTCAAGTTTGAAAAATTTCAAACGTTCAAACTTTTTCAATGCCTTTCTATATACACCTTAAAGATAGTTTTTCCTTAATGAAACTATTCTTTAAAGGCGGATCTTTAGATAATTGAAGTAAAGGCAACTTCTATTTTTTATCAAAAAAGACAATTTTCCCCCTTTGAATAGGGCAAAGGATATTAAAAAAGTTGACGTAGGTTCCATTTTCGTTGAACTCTGAAATTCTAAATTGAAAAAAATCTATTTAATGCGATAAAATATTTGCTGTTGCAACACCGCTAGCTTATACAAGCTTATTACGAGTATTAATAGAACAAAAAAACTGCTTAATTAGTTGTCTTTATTCATTGATGTTAGTGTTAGAAAAATGGGAACGGATTTCTTCTTTTATCATTTTATATTTTTTGAACTTAAATTAAAACGTTTTTATTCCCAACCCCATATCAAAAATAACAAAAAGGAATGTCCACATGTATTCTAATAGATCCGTTATTTTCGAACGGGAGGAATATTTGGAATCAAAAGAACGGATTACCAAAGCATACAATTTTCTACGTGTTTGAAATGAAATGTATATTATTCCAGTTCTCGGTCATATATATTATTAATAGCTAAATATAATTTTTTGCATACATCAGGGTCATTATCGCGGATTCATGTGGTATTCTGCAGCCCTACTGCCAGTATCTCTGATTAAAATTCATGTAACTCTCAAGGATTTCTGCAGTAAGTTTCTGAATGTCTTTCCGTACGATGATCCTCTCAAGCCACCGATAGCTAAAGTGATGACTGATGCAGGTTTCTTAAGAGAGAGAGAAAGAAGTCAATGGAATGAAATACTTTAAATTATTATGTACAGGATGGTAGATACATCCGTCAACATGAAATGGGATGAGCAAGGATGAGAGATGCCTACCTATCGGTTTCTTTTGGCCTTCTCTCGGACTTTCGCTAACCCGCGAATGTTTCATGCGCCAGCCCGAGCCTAGGCTCTGACCATTTGGAGGGTCACGTGACTCACGTAAGGGAGAAGAGTGTGTTCAGTTTCGCAATGATCTAGTCAGAGGCTTATCTTCGGTATGACAGACTTGGCACAAGCCATTCACGCAGAGCGCTTACTCACAGGGGTGTTATTTAGAGTATTTCCGCTAAAAAATAACAAAACCCCTACTTTGAAGTATCCTGATAGGGGCAAAAATTCTCTGCTTGCCATGAGCGCCTGAATACATACATACGCCTCTGGGTCTAAGTGAAGGAGACATCAGAAGATAGCAGTTAAGTAAGACCTTCTGCTGGGCCATAGATCTGCATTAAGAAACTATTTTTCTTCTCCCCACAGAAGAGTGTGAGATATGAATGATTAGTACGACTTCAACCGTTTGTGGATCATTTAGTTAAAAAATCACGTCATCTACTCATAGCTATGAACTAAAAAATATAGATCTTCCCTCAAAAATCACAGCAAATATTTTATTTGGTTTTCTGAAAAGAAGAAAATATGGGAGGAGAAATTTCTTTCGTTCTCTTTCCTGAGATACCGCCGATGAACCGCTGCAATTGTGTCCTTTCGCGTGAGTTGAAGAGGAGTTGCGCCCACCGTTCGACCGTGTCGCGACGCGCAAAATCAATGCGCCGGGGCGGTAATTGGCAGGCCCGGATTTGCATATCTGAGCCGCGCGCCGCCTCCGCCTCCGCCTCTGCCGCCCCCGCCCCCCGCCCCCTGCCCGGGAGTGGCGTCTGGCGGGAGTTGCGCATCGCGACGCCAGCAAATCCCTTGCTCTCGATTGCGTTAGGTAGCTTGTGCCAGTTGAAAAAGCGTTTGTACTCGTTTCCGTGGTTTGACGTTCGTGTGGGTTAATGGGTAGATTTGATGTTTTCAGTGATAGTTCTATTATTAAATTAATGATTCGTTGTGAAAAAATATTTACTTCAGAATTAGTGGATGGAATAAGAACATTGAGGTAAATTTTCAGTTTACTTCCATCCTCCCTAATTGTACTTTGTTCTCTATTTCAGGATGCGAGTAGAACAATTCAACCAAATATATCATCTTATACTCCAATTACGATTAACTGGAAGTGATTTTGTCACGCATAACATATCTGTATCGACGCTTCTCTTTACTATGAGTATATGAACCCGTTTCATGGTTCTAATAAGGTTCTATAGTATTATTTTGTTGTTAAACTCATCAGGTAAAACAATAAGAGAATGATTTATTAACGTCTGCTTTTTGTATCTTCAAGTGAAATAAGGCGAATTATTTTACAATACACATTATATAATGTCTGTTGTAAAAAAAGGTTGTTGTGTTGGCAGGCCCGGATTTGCATAAATAATAAGAGAAGATCAATGGAAAAAGATTGATCAACTTAAAATTAGCAAATGTTTTTTTTTGTTTTGTTTTGAAAGAGCTAAAACATTCAAATGTACATTTAAAAAAATTACAATGATTATGTTTTGGAGTACGTCTCTTTAGGACAACTACATGTTTTCAAAAGCAAAACAAGAGTAATGTAATTTGTATAATATCAATTACCTGTAGGGCATTCTGAAGCCTCAAATTTTTACTGACTACTTAAATCATTGTGTCTGTAGAAAGTTACCATTTCGGTTCAAATAACGAAACATGAACTCAAAGTCAAGAATCTGCACACCTGTGTATTTGTTGTATGATTTCTGAATGACAAACATCTCTTTGAACAAAGCCACATAAATATATTTAGCGATGCCCATGGAAGTTCGATTTGAATCAGATTTAGATGAAATAACATAGGTGGCAAATATTCATGATTGATTGACTACTTTACTGAGTGGCCGATCTATTGTAAAATCCTGATAAACATGATGTCTCGTATGAATGAGTTAAATATAACATCAATAAAGCCATATTGCGACAAATAGCATGAAGCAACTCGTTACTCCTGGGGAAGGAATTTAGATCTCCTGAGACTTTAAAGGGGATGATATGTAAGGAAGAAACCAGTCAGATTTATGCGTTAGAAAAAAAGAATGAGCGAGAGACCGCAGAACGTTTTTAACGAGACGGACAATCTCTCAACTGTGGAAGCAGTCAAACTAAGACATACGCCTATGTGAAAATGCTACACAACAAATCGTTTCTCTGCAGATGGAAAATCCACAAATGCAAGATCGAAAAGAAATAAGGATCGTTATAAAGCGTATAATTTAAAAAAATAATGAAGTAATATAACAATTATATTACGAAACGACAATAAAGAATGAATAAAGTAACTATGTAGCATGAAAAGTTACTAAAACAATGTAAGCATTTGAACTCGTGCGAACTTCCTGTACTGAGAAAATCGTTTTCTAGTGAAGGTAGATTCACACTCGAATCCAATTTTGAACGTATCTGATAACCGGGGCTTCGAATTGGAGATACTGTCGAAAAATGAGCGTCAAAACAAGTTTGTTGATTACTGCCCAAGGTATATAACTCGTGTCCCTATGAGAATTCGTAGTCCGAATTTTAAGAAACTAGGACTGATCGTTTTGGAGCTCTGTACGATGGGAACGTGTGTTGCCCTTGCTGGACTGTGAGTCCGCGCTGACTTACATTTCGCCTGCGATACTCCCCCCCCCCCCACATCGCTGGTATTTCGCCCCAGCGGGACATCGCCCCACCCGGAACAAGCTCTATCTAAGTCTCCCAATATCCGTGGTTCTGCGTTGCAGGTCGCCACTTGAATGCTACCCTCTTTTTTTCAATATAATAATATGCAAACAAATATTTCTTCACCTTAAATCAGTTTGATACAGGACTCGGATTTCCTATCAATTGTTTCTCATTAATGTCTTAAAAGGCATTTTTCTTTACCGTATTATACATTGAGGTACTTTTAAACATTGAAACTTTTTGTATACTCTTACAAATACTCCGTGATCATTTTCTGAATGAAGCAGGGAAACTGGAAAAAACTAACCATCGAAATAGGGAACGTTGACCAAGAAGAATTAGTACATTACTTCGTATAGTATATTTATTGTTTTAAAACGTTTTCAGTTCCAATATTTACTAATTCATTAAACGTAATTTTTTTTCTTTTTCATTGTCAGTATAATCTCTAAATAAATAGAAACTGTACTTCAGCAGAAAAATATTTTACTTTGTGCTTAAACTTGTGTTTTGATTTTAATTGTTTAAAGCCATCTGGCAGTCTAAAATAAGGTATATATATTATGTGCAAATTTCTTACGATGAGCTGTTGATACTGACACCTGATGAATGTAATTTATAAGACGTGCGATGTAATTATAAGTATCAACCTTGCATGAAAATATGTTCTTCTTTTTAAGTAAGTCATTTTTGACAAAACTACAGATTTGCAAATAAGTAGGCATGAGCGATTCCAAGTTCAATGAAGATGGGCTTGCAGAGAATCACGTGGATAGCTTTTTCTTATTATTCGTACATTTTTTTGCAATCTTAAAGTCTGGGTATTATTGGATGAGGTGCCTTAGAATATTATGCCCCATCTCAGGCGGGAATGTATATTTGCCAAATCCCCGCCGCGAGCTACATGAAGGCCGACTGAATTTGGAAGAATTCTGAAAGCATAACATAATGAAATTGAAGCAGTATTTGATTCATTTATAAGGATATTCTCTTTGAGATTTGACTGAATTAGGAGACTCAGAATATTGTTACCTTAACGTCAGCCAATTACATATTGTTCATTTTCAATGTTCTATGCGATTGCGCATGCGATTGAACTGCATTAAAAACTTTTCCTCTTCATTTACTATTAATTTGTTTTTACGAAACCAATTTGAAACATCTGAAATACTACTCATCGTTTCATGTTTGCAAAAAATATTCATTTCATTAGGAAAGGGCCCAAAATTAAATGTGAAACACTATGCTCTACTGACAGAGAATTTTAAAGATGAGCTAATAATAATCTTTCTTGCCAATACAATATTATCATGACGAATTGCTGCTCTCATGGAACTGCTCTTTTCTTAACCCTTTCACTGCCAAGAGCCGATGCGTTTTTCAAAGCCAAACTGCCACGGGCCGATCAAAGCCGATGGCAGCTTCGCTTGTGCTTTTAAATCATTTATTCAGCAATAGATGGCGTAGAATGCCTCTAATCGTGTTGGTTAAGGTTTCAACTAGTCGTTTTCAATGAAACATATTTCTTTCTAATGTGTTTGAAGTTACAAAAGCTATTACATAAAGCTGCAGCATAAGTGCAAAATGGCATTTGCTACGAAACCAAATTTCCACAATAATTTTAAAAAATTGTAATACGTAATCCATACTTTAAAAAGCTATAAATATTTAAGGACTTATTCACAGATGTGTAAAGAGTTTGTTTTTAATACTTTTAGATCTTTAAAAAACAATTATAGCTAAAAAAATCATTTTGAACTTAATTTTTTTAAATTTGAAAACATATTGTGTTAAAAATTATTTTTTTCCAAGGGAAAATTTTATTCTACCTTAAATCCCAGACACATTAAAAGTAATTTATATTTCTTCTTTCCACAAAAATAAAAATAGTTTGCATATCTTTTAAAATAAAGCTGTTAGAGAGATTTGAAAATGTGTCTACATTTTTTGAATTTCCCCTGTGGCAGTTTTCGCAGTACTTGGCCGGGAGGCGCCGGCAGTGAAAGGGGTAAAGATATTTATTCAGTCAAAAAAAAAAAACAGTAAAAATGGTATGTGACGTATGGAGGAGAAAATTATCTACGCACGCTTTCTTGAATTTCAGAATCCCTTCCCAACAATTTAACTGTTAATAGTTCAAAGATGAAAAAAGTTAAATAATAATAATAAAAATTAATAATAATAATTTAATATAGTTATTATTATTATTATTATTATTATTATTATTATTAAAAATTCGAGAGATTAACTTTTCAAAAACTAGATATTTTCGTTCTCGGATTATAGAAAACGCATTTGTAACGGAACGGCAAACGAACTACAGATTTGATTTTTCTGCATTGTTAACGAAATAGTAACTCGCCCTAAGCTCTATTACTACCACAAACAAAGAAGGAGCTCAACAAAACGTGCGCATAGTGAAGCTATATTTACCTCCAGGAGCAAATCAAGGGGCCATCTCAGCATTTACTTAATCGATCAGGGAAACTGGACAAAAACCCGATCGAGATGGAGGTCATTGAACCGGAAGCTGAAGTACATTACTTGTTACAGGCATGTGAAGTTCTTTTTATTATACACTACGAATGAAAATTATTTCATTATACTATATCATTGTTTTGTTAAATTAATCATTATTTTTCTTTTTGATGATAAGTTTAGTCCCTAATTGTATAGAAACAGTTATGAAGCAGAAAAGATTTTACTTTAAACTTACATTTGTGTATCGATTTTACTGTTACTGATGTTCTGAATCGTAAGCTTTAGCGAGCACCCCAAGTGGACGCGCTCGTGCCCGCACTCCCATTTTCCAACAAAAGAAATGTAAAAATGTGGTATCTCTATTTTAACAGTGCATTCATATTTCATTTCATTTGAGTTACACTAACAATTTTTAAGTCAAAGTATTGGAAAATAAGTATGATAATCCCACAAATCTCAAAGAGTGCATAATTATGTAACTACATTTAAAATTCACCTTATTCAGTTAATATTTTAGCACGAAGTAAAAGTAAACTTAGTCAAAATAATGGATTGTATATGAATCTAGCTGGTCTAATCAACTTAATGAAATATTATTAGACTATATTATTAATTAATTGCGGAATGTTCTAGTTAACGTTTATTTGAAAAAGACTGTTACTTCGCCGGCAAAAGGTTGAATCTCTTTATGGCCGAATAGTTATTGTAGTGAGTGTTTGTTTGGATATATGAGTTGGTTTTTTTCCCTATTAATATTTTAACCGCGACGGCACTTTGACTTAAATATTTGTCAGTTTGATTTTTTGTCTGCCCAGAGAGGTATTCTCTTTACAAATAAACTTATTTTGAATATTATTTTTTGGATTCAGTTGAAGAATATTATTATAGCTCATAATTGGATTGTTTGAGCGACAACATAGGTTCCATTACGTAGAAAAAAGTTAATGCGTATGTGCGTTAGTGTCATCTAATTTTACTTTAGATTTGCAATTACGTGGCAAAAGGTATGCAATATGCTTCACGTACGTGTCCATATGGGTTGCAGTGTCTGTAAGCGAGAATCTTCCCAGGGGACTCTCTGGTGTGTTATGAAACTCGTGTAAGCACTTGTTAGGAGAACTGCGCTCTCCTCTTTTTTCACTTAAGTGGAAAAGTAGCTGCTTTGAGCTTCCATGTTTTGTTTGTACTATATGAATTGTACATGTTTTACTTAATTGTGAGGAATTTTTGTAACGTTATGCAGAACGCACTTTGCTAAAACTCAAATAAAAAAATATAATGTTCAAAATATTATAAATCTAATTATATGTAGTACATTAAAGCCAAAGTATAATAATGTGTTTTAACTGTTTTATTTATGATTTTATTGTTGTATTTCTCATTAAAGTTAATTTATTTGAAGTAGGGAGTAAAGTCGAGATGTGTTCTCCTGTCCAGTGTTGTCATAGGGGGACAAAGGCGCGGTAGTTGATATATGAATAGATGTTCGTAGAGACATAGACACGGGTGTTCGGAGGCCGAGGTCACAATGGTATGAGTGCAATAGCGAGCTCGGTTTGCCGGTCGCGGGTCCGAGACCCTCGTATGCCTGGTGTTGTGACTTTCTGGACAATCCCACCCATTGTGCATCACTCTTGCCATGACATCCCTTCGTTCGTAGCTCGATCGGGCGTTTGGATGACGTAGAAGCATGTATTAGAGGCATGAGCATGCAAAATTCGGACGACACCGTTCCTTAGAGCCTGCCTTGCCACTAGTAACAGTGTTCGGCTCGAGACACCAGATGGCGCTCCTTACAGCCACCGCAAAGCGCAACCTAGAGCTGCGACTATAAACCCTCCACCAGATTAATTCCGGCTGGCACTTCGGGACCTAGGAATTACCCTACGCTCGTACAATTTTTAAGCCCTCGCCAAAAACACATGCGCATGATCCATTTCGGTGTGAGAGTAGAGGACTGCTGGTGCCATATTTGCCGCACCTGGAGTTGAGTCAATGTCAACTAGTGGAATGAAGGGTCGGGTTGGGTCCATACGGATGAGAAAATGACACAACCATCTAAGCAATGGCGAATCTAAACCTCGGAAGAGAGAAAAGAGGTAACTTACTTATATGTTAAAGAATACTGGATATAAATGCATTGAATGCATAAAATAAACACAACGCAATTTATGTTGCTAAGATGTCGATGCTCCGCGCGGTTGACGCCTGACACGTTACGAGCACATGTCGAAGGAAGCAAGAACCCAATCTGAACGCCATCGTGTGGCCTAAAATGCGTGGTTAGCCATTTACTCAACGCAGGTGGTCCGTCAAAGACCCGTTTCCTTGCCCACCTCGTGTCCGTTTTTCGAGGTATTCAGCGCAAATTTCGCTGATCCCAGGGCGAGACAGGCAACGAACGCCACCGCATATCACCCACGCGTGAGTGGAATCGTCATTCCTAATGAATGCTTCCAGGAACTCCACTCCAGCTGGCACACGCTCGTAGACAGCTGTTGAATTTTTCCTTGTTGTCGATTCGAATTTGACTAGACGCCGCTTCACATCTACTGCTCGTTTCATGTTTAAACAAGACGAATGGCAAGGTTAGACACATGTGTGGGAAGCGTACCAGAGCTGCAACAATCACTTATTTACTAGGTTTCGGAGAGAGCAGTGAAGTTTTCTGCAGCTCCGCACGTGAATCGCCCTCGTGCCCCGAGCCGCGAGTGCAGCATTTCTCAACTTTCAAAAACTTTTCGGCGAAAGAGTACTCCTAGTATTTCATTCGCGGGGCAACGCAAGCCATCCGAGAATACATTAAGCGGTCTAATATGCTAGGGAATGCTCTGTCTCAACAGGAGAGGGTAAACTCGTGTAACAAATGACGATATGTCCGAGCGTAGTTGCTGCCGGTACTTCAGCTCAACAGCGTTCCTGCTCATAGAACTCCGCGCGGGCGCGATTGGGGCTACGTCTTGGGTTGTGGTTCCATATAGAGCAGCCCTAGCGGGGAATTGTATCTCTCGCCCTTGTGCCCAGATGCCCGGTGGTTGATTGTTGGCAAAGGAGACCACACAGGAGGCTCTCGGGTGGCCCACACTTGGGCTCTTGGGTTGATTGGTTGATCGATTCATTAGTAATTGCAGGCGCTTCAACTGCTAAGGTTATTAGTACCGTAAGTGTAGTGCATGTTTTAGTCGCTGGAGATGGTGGTGAGCTTCCCCCGATGGATGGTGAGATCCGACTCCGACCTGCCCGTCGGTTTGCGGTTTTTCCCAACCAGGCATCTCCACTAGTGGGGCACCACCCCAGCCGGGACAAGATCTAAGCTCGCGACTGATCTCCCGTCATGTTTGGTAATGTAGTGCATGTACGTGTAAGTGTTTGTAAGTAAGGGGTGAGTATAGGTCAGGGAGGAGAAAGAAAATATCGGGCGCGGTCCTCTACCCGTTTGTTAGGTTATTGATTGGAGAAATCACAGAAAACTACTCATCAGAGCAGCCCACCGCTCAAATTGTCCTCACTGCGGCTAAATTCGATCTAGCTTTGTAGCTGGAGTCGAAATTTCTGGACTCAAACCAGCGTGGGGTGAGGTTAAGAGCTAATGCTCACGTGCCCACCACGGGGAGGTAGAAAACCCCGAGGTAAAGTACAAGTTGTGCGGAATAGTCGGCCACACGACGGTTGTAGGGCTTATTCAAATCACGCTGAAGCTCGCCGTAACTTGCCGTCGTGTAGTCGATTTGCAATCACGGCAGTGACAATGGCATTGTGCAGTGCTGTGTGTGTGGACCATCGCATACGGTGACAGACACCGGCGCTACGTGCCGCGCGGCGCAGCGCCGGATGTCCGCGATCGCCCAGTCTGACTCGTGACGGGCTAAGGGTGCGCAAGCAGACTGGGGCGATGGCATCCTGCGGGTCGCCTGCGCGACGAAAGAGTAAATCGTCATTTTAGAAAATTGTAACGATGAAATGAAACGACTTCATACTACAACCCAATTGTGATCAGCAACATGAACTGTGGGTTACAGCGATATAGGCTCGGTACTGTGCGATAAAAACCATTATAATATTTCTAGAGGGTTGATGTTAAATTGCACAGAAAATCAAGTAGTCCCTTTAATTTTATCGTGAAATATTATTTCTGCCTTTTTTCTTCAATTTAATTTGCCATCTATTTCGTTTTCCTGGACGTTTCCGAACACCCATGATATGGAAGGTGTGAGGGCAGCCAAGAAAGCAAAATCTCCAAATATATAATAGAATGTTCAAAAACATATAATTTTGTAGAATATTGTTTAATGAAACTAATTCGGGACCTATTTGTTTCATCGTGTCCCCAAATGTCCTCCTTCATTCCCCACGTGTCCTCCTACTCTCCTCGGGCCCTGTCATTTGCCACCTTCCCCTTATCACCCAGTTGTCTCTCCAAAACTCGTGTGCTCACATAGCTCACCTGTCCTTTTAAAAATCATTTCCCTTTTTAGTGTATGATCTTGAAAAAATAGTTTTTGTGTAGTTTTGAGTTATACGGACAAAGATTATTTGATTATCTACTTTACACCTTCAATATTGTAGATAGATATTTATTTCGAAATTAAAAATATTACACAAAGTTATAGCTTTGAATCATTTTAAGTAGATTTAAAAAAAATATTATTCGTTTTCGTGTAATTTTCTTGTATAGAGTTGAATTTTTCAGTCATGGCTAAAGTGTTAGTGAGATAGAAATTTTGAATATTATAACTTAGGTTAGCGTAGCGCCCGCGGCAGGTATTTTCCTCTTAAAATTGTTTATTGCAGTTCAGTATACAAGTTCATAATACATAAATTTTTAAATACAATTGTCTGACTTGTATATGGCAGATCATAGAACGTGAGCTGAAAACGTGAGTTATTTTATTTTTTTTAAACTTTTTTGTCACTACGAAGTTATGCTTAACTAGTGAGCTGCAGCAGCAATAATGCTGCTGAACAAAATAGTTTTTTTCTAAAAGTAGTACGCGCGCGCGCGCGCGCGCGCGCACACACACACACACACACACACACACACACACACACACACACACACACACACACACACACACACACACACACACACACACATATTTCTCAAGAGCAACAAATAAAATACCCTCGTGAAATACTTCATAATATTAAATATTTTAAGATGATCGGTATTCATTAATATTCCAATAACATACGTATAAGGTATATCAGGATACAAAATACTTTCTTTTAAATACCAAGAATATTAAAAAAAGTGTCTGTTTCATAACGCACCACGGGAATAGCTAATATTTAATGGTGGACGACATCTTCCTTGGAACCGTGCTGCCGCTCAATATGAAAATTGGCTGATTAACACAATCAAATATTTGTATTTTCAGTCAAAATCGAAAATGTTTCATTATTTTTAATTTTTCCCGAGTTCCTGTGTATCTAAGGAAACCTTACCGCCCCTCACATAGTCTTAGACTACTTAGTTTTTCTTCAATTTCTGCACACTTTGGAAATTAGTAATAAAGATGGCTTTTGGATTTTTTTAGATATGTTTTTCTAACAAACCATAGACATCTCTCACAATTTCTGCTCGCATTGAAAATTAGTAATATAGATTGCGGTCGATCTGGTGAATCAAGACCCAACGATTTGTGTAATGTCGGAAAGTCAGAATATAATTCATAGAATTTTATCACTGTAGATGAACTGAAATGATAAAAAATATGTGCTCTCTTAGAATTATTTTAATATATTCTTGAGGGAACTGCAATTTAAACCGCCACTTAAGGAATTTAAATGCATCAGAATAGAATCGTATGTCATCAGTATCGAAAATAGCATATTTTAATCGAATGAACACAAAAATAGAATAAAAAACTAATTTCATCAAAAATCAAATTTCACACATGTCTTTCCTTTATTACTTTCGACTGAAAAATCGGATTGAAAATTAATTACTATCTTGTTATCAAGAAAACGATTTAATAAGAATTGCATCTTATATAAGGCGTTGTACTATAGTTGTGATACCATCTCTTTTTTGAACACTCCCTTTTCAAATGCAAATTTTCCTTGGAAATTCCAGATTTTCGTCTCCGAAATGAATGTATTATAGGCAAAGATGATAGTGAAGCAAATGATTTTATGAATCCATGATGGCTTGAACTTATTTGTCGTACAGTAATGCATCCAATTAACAAGTCGAGATAAAAAATTCTATGGTAGCAGCAGAGACAGTACGGTAATACATAATGATCATTAATATATTGATATCTCCTGGATCCTTCAGTCGAAATAATACATTGAACGAACCACATTAGGTTTTAAAACTCGCAAAACTAATATTTATAACAAAATCAACAGTTGTTTTCGTATTACAACAAATGTGTCTGCATATCGTTGACTCCAAGCTTTTGCGAAAAGCAGCCAGACACGAAATTTGTCAAGTCCAGTTTGAAATTTGCATATCATTCCATCGATCTTCAAACATTCTGTTATGGGCCCAACTGGTTACACGCAAATGCAAAGTCGATGTCAAGGCACGTTTGCCGACAGGTCTCTCTTCCGACAGCTTTCTCTTCCGACAAATCGTTGCGTGTTCAAGGGCGTGGGTTGAATCATATAATTCGACCAATGGAAAGAGAGTCCGCAGATTAGTTCCTATGCGGCTGAGGTACTGTCGTATATAAAGTGAGGAAAAGGTGATGAGAACTCTTACTTAAATGAACACATTACAAAGAGGGAAAGTAGACAGTGAAAAATTAAAATGTGATGTGAAGTAAGGCTTTCATAAAAAGTAAATTACATGTCACCTTGAATCAGTTTACGTGGTAAAATAGCGGTTGTATCTTTTAATGATACAAGTGGTCTGCAGAAGCAAGAATGTGCTGTCGAGTGTGTGGACCTGAAGCACAAAGAAATGGCTGTTTTGAAATGGCACACTTAAAAACTGAGACTTCGCCTTTTCTCATCACATGACGTCAGGTGTGTTTTAATGAGTGACGAGCTCAGTATAGAAAAATTGTCGCAATATGTAAAATGAGACATTACGAAATAACGTTATCATTTTGTTTGCATTATATCGTTAGAATCGAAACTTTTCATTGTTTTTGTATTATTCCCAAATTCTTGGACCTTATACACATTATTTGGAATGAGTGATAGAGATGCAGCCTTAAGAAATAGAAATAATCTTGCCCATTGTTTGGTGGTAAGTAAATTACGGCGATTTCGGTCATAAAATAAGATAAAGTTTGAAAGATTACAGATAAAGGGGAGGTAAACACACATTTCAATTTTATAATGCTTAATTTTCAACTTTCCATTTTTAATTGGTTATTTAAGGTCGCATCAACATCTAGGTCATTAGCGACCACTATTGGCGTTAATGTTATGGTAACTATGAAGATGAAACGAAATGGTGATGATAAGGGGTGAAAGGACGAACGCAAATACAACCATGCCCGAGGCGGGACTCGAATCCACGACCCTTCGGTCCGAGATCAATACGACACTACTGCCTTAGCGCTCTCGGCCACCGGGCCGACTCAACTTTCCATTGCCAAGTATGTTTTTCATTAAAAACTTTTTGTGTGTTCTTTGAATTCTCTTGGTGATACATTTTCAATGATGAAACATGTTCTATTTTTGGAAAACGATTGCATCATTAAGATGCGTGTGAGTTGCATGAACACTCCAGTATTATTGGTTTATATTGCATATCGTTTCACGTTATTACGCTAGAGTAGATTTTAACTTTTAAACGAATAATAAAAATGTTTTTTTTCTATATCGCATTCGATTTTTTCTTTTAAAGTTACTAGTTTCAATGTTAACTCGTATCATAAATGAAAGCATTATTTTAATAGTGGTACAACTTCCCTATTTTGAGAAATCCAGAGTTAACTCCATTTTCAGGTCTGCGGAAGCGTTATACATTTATTCTGAAAGTGATGGAACTCCGTTCCTTCTGTGAACGACATAGCGAACCGCAATAAAAGTGAATCTCAGGAGTTTGCAATGTATTTATTTTAATGGTGGTACGACTCCAGGGGTACGGCTAACTTGTTTTCTACAAGTCTCGTGATGAGTGATTTTCGAGATATTTATACTCTTCACAGCGATACGATGATAAAGAAATTGATTCAGATTTGGTAATAGAAACAAAAATTATATAAATATATCGTATTTTTTTACTTAACACAGAAATTAAACTTAATGGTAGATGTGTTAAAATGTCTTCAAAAGTCCGTAACAAAAAGGAAGAAAAATTAATAATATAATAATAAATATTATTACTACTATTTTATCCCAATAAAGTTTTAAACAGTTATGATACAGTTTTTTTGTTCTTCAGTTATTCAATTTCTCATTTTGTACTACGTTTCGATGATATTTTTTCATCATTTTCAAGTACTGAAAAATAGTTTTGTAAACATTTATGTTTTTACATTATAATTTTCTAGGTATTAATGATTTCAAAATATTGTAACTTACCAAAAGCAAATAGATACAATTGATTATCATATTATAAGGAGATGTATACAATATACTGAGATATACTCTATTGATTGATTTATTAGTTTATTTGGATTTATTGGAATAATGTAATAATTATTATATTCCGGAATGCGATGTCACATCCTAGCGGGAGATGAACACCGCCATTTCCCGGTATATAACATGCACTTCACGAGCGAGACTAATCAATTAAAATACATTTTATTATAAATTAGCTTGAATGAAAGATTACCGTTCAAATATAGTACATAGAATTTGTATATTGTATATTAAATATAGTATTTGATTCACGCAAAATTAATTACGACGCTCTAAATAGGTTTTCAGATAATTTACCACACCTTTCACAATGGAGAAATAAATAAACCACGAATCTGAATAATTTGTGGTACAGGTTTATTTCTCATTTGAAAATACTATCTGGAAGTATCTTGAAGCGGCATTGTCGGCCTATCATGAGTAAGGATTTGCACTCCTAGCGGGAAACATGGCTGATTGTTGCTCGGAGGCGTTGGGCTGTGATGGTGCACCACTTGGCACTAGCCTTCGCCTCCACCGGCCGGGCGACGTTCGCCCCGAAGGGACCTGTTGCGGACATGTCCGAGGCCCCAGACTCGCCAGACCCCCCTCCCTCTTCATCATTCCCGTAGAGATGGTAGAGAAGATGGATCTCCTAAAGGGATTCCTCCTCATCCAGGATCTCCCCGAAGACGAATATTTTCCCCATCGCATCTCGTATCGCTTCAAGTCAGCACTTACTAGATTTGGAAGATAGTATTCCAGTAAAAAAAACAAACGTTTATAACTTAAAATAATTTTCGATAGCATGTATTTAGGTTTCCGTTTATATCAGTAAATTGTCAGGAACTTGTTGACATAAATCATGGTGGGATCAATCGTGAAATATCAGTAAGAGATACAGCAAAACCGTGTTTCTAATCAGCGTTACCTTTATTGTGGGAATTCTGACTCGGTGTTGTTGACATTCTTATACAAATAAATAAAATAAATTATAAAATTTATTTAGTCGTTACCTTTATTACCAAGAATACTTATACCAGTACAGTGATCGAGATTGGAGCATTGACACTAACATTGAGAAGAGGGAAGCTAGCGCGTTGGGTTCACTCTATTTTTGAAGCTTTGAAATTTTGAAAAACAAAATTTGGGGGTACTTTTCATGAAGTCCGCCGGACATTTTCAACATTTTCTTAAAAACGGCTCCAAATTTTTCTGTAAATTTCTTGTAAAAATAGAGTAAAATACACTTATAATGTGGCATAGGGCCGATTTTCAAGATTAAGTCCAAATTTTCGAAAATTTCAAAAGTTCGAATTTTTTCGGCGTCTTCCTACAAATATAAAATTGAAGATGTATGTTTTTCCTTTAAATGAATTTTGTTGCCTATAAATAGTTCTTTCATTAATGTCATGCACATTTGTTTGAAAATTTGAGTAGTCTTCATGCAATAGTGCGTGCAATATATGCAATTTTAAAAAATTACAAAAACAAGATTTTCTAAAAAATGGCTCTGAATTTTTTCTTTACATTTTTTATAGTGGTAGTGACAAATGTACCGCATACGATGACATAAACGTCATATTGCTGTATTCTTTGTTTTTTTTTCAAAATTACAAAAATGTAATTTTTTTTGACTTGTTTTACATCGGTACTATTTACATTAGATGCAATTTCTTCGCGTTATTGTATTTGTGAGTACATGTGTTTTAAATAATGTCAAATAAGGTTTCTCGAAACTTCAACTGTTTTCTGTGAAAATTAGCTCAAAATTCCGCATTTTCAGAAACGCTTAAATGCCATTTTCTCAAAAAAGGTTCAAAATTTTTCCTTCAAATATAGCACTGTATAGTGCTAATAGCACCGTTTAATACGACGTAAAGTTAATTTTCGTGTATTCATTTGTTTTTCAAACATTACACAAATGTATTTTTTTTTAAAATATCTCTCACATCTTTAATAACCACATTTCCATCGATTTGTATACATTGTTGCATTTTTGAGTGAAAGAGATTCAAATGAAGTTAAATGAAGTTTTTCGAAATCTCAATATTCAATTCCTGTGAAAAAGAGCTTCAAATTTTGCATTTGCAGTAATGCTTAATCGCAATTTTTTTTAATACGGATTGAAATTGTTCAATGAAAATTTCTGTTGAGGACGAGTTTTTACACTTCTATAATATGTTTAAAATAATATTTCGGTTCTACTATTAAGAAACCGAAAAGTTAAGTAACTATCAAAAACATGTTCTTTGGGCGACGATAGATGATAGCTGGCTAGAGAATGGAGGAAGACCTTAAAGCCAGTACACACCAAGCAAATTAGAAAAAACTTGCTAAGAGAAAGTGTGTGCCATTGTGTAGCTCCTCTAATTCTTTCTGGAATCGAGTATTTGTGAGACAGTGAACATTTCGTTACAAATACAAAGCAGACACGCAGACGAGGAGGGAGGGGTGTGAACCGCAGACTCCCCGCCGTGGCGGCGCGCCAAGGCGTTGCCGCGTTGTGCCCCACACCACCAGCGTCTGGTCGGGTGGCCGCCCCGCTGGGACCTGTTGCGGGCGCACCGCGCGCCACCGCCGCCGCCGCCCTCCGGGGCCTTTGAAGGAAGCGCGTGCCGCCCGCAACCGTCCGCAGCCGCAGAAGCCCTCTCTGGAATGACGTGGTCACCCACTGCGGCGCGGCGCTTCGCTGCCCCTGCCCCTGCCCATGCCCCGCACTTCCCCTACTCACAGCACCTTGTTGCTCCGCCCCAGTCCTTCCTATCCCACTGTTCTCCTCCCTTCCCCGACCCCTCACTCCTCAGAACTCACTCCCGTCCCCGCCCCTCCCGTCTCCGCCCCTCCCGTCTCCACCCCTCTCGTCTCCTCCCCTCCCATCTCTGCACCTCCCGTCTTCGCCCAGCCCGTCCCCGCCCCTCCCGTCTCCGCCCCTCCCGTCTCCACCCCTCTCGTCTCCTCCCCTCCCATCTCTGCACCTCCCGTCTTCGCCCAGCCCGTCACCGCCCCTCCCTGCCCCAATTCTCTCTGGTCCATTCCCCTTGTTCCTGTCCCGCGCCGGTTCACTCCGCCTTGTCTCACTCCACCAATCCTTGAACCCCCTTACCCCTCCCTGCCCCGCCTCACCCTGTCCCACGCCACCCCTCTCTTCCTCAATCCGTTCGCTCCACCTATCTCTTTCTCGTTTCGTCCTTCGCCCTGCCCCTCCCCTTCCTGCCTGCTCCGCAACTTCATGTCCGCTTTGCCTCGCACTCCCCCGCTTCGTTTCTCCCTGGCCCCGCTCCTGCCCTCCCTGCTCCGCTCGGTCCCAATTCTCCTCTGCTCCGCGTCTTCCCGTCTCGCTTTGTTCCGTCCCGGGAATTCCTGTAGGGCAGCAGGTCCAGCGCGGACTGCCGCCGCCGCCTAGCGTTTGCCGCGCGAATCTTGCCGCTGACGCGATGATAACGTCTGGCCTGGAGATTTTGTGTTTTGCCGTGATTTGCGTGTTAAATAATTGTTTGGCTCACTGACTCGGTTTGATCTCATTCCTTCTCTTTTAGACTATAAGTACCATCTTTCTCGCGAATATCGTTACCCGAAACCAGTCGTTTCATTCGTTTATACGAACACATAATTACATAAAATTTCGCGTGTTTGCACAGTAATTTCCTTTTCTGTTCAAAATTCACTTTCTACTATCATTATCGACGCAGACTGCTTGCATTTAGAACTCAATATTATTACTTATGCCCAGTTTGAATCAATGACGTTATCAGCTTGACCGTCCCTAATCGATTTTGCAAATCGGTTCTCTCCTTTGCACTCCAAACTAACTTACTATTGTAAGCACCGAAACTCTGATGACGAAAATAGCTTCTTGAAAGCATTTCCATAAGCTATTTAAGTGAGATTTCCATGCGCTTTAGTGACATGAAGCTGTCAATTTTAGATGAAGACCATTGAAGATAATCAAACCATCCCTCTCTGCTTGTACGGGTGACGGGAGCGCAACGAAGTTCCGAATGTAGCCGTTTCCGCCCATTTGCATGATAGTTCGGCGAGTGCAGAGGACATTTACACGGCATTTAGCGTGCATTCAGCATGTATAATGGCGCGAGGCCGTCGCAGGCTGTCGGTTCCCGCGCCAGTCACGCGGCGCCGTCTCTCTTCCGGCGCGTTGTACGAATCGTGCGAGGCGGCGCCGCAGGATGTGCTACGGACGCGGCTACAAAGCGCTGGAGGTGAGGAATGTGCAAGGTACTCCCACAAGAGGGAAAACGAAACGGTGGTGGCTAAAGTGGCTTTGAAATGAAACAAAAACGGCCCGCATGGCGTAGAATCGCCGGAGCTATAAATGAGACAGTCGCTAGTGAGATAGAGATAGTGGAGTAGGTTAATTATAAAGGCAGAAATAATAATATGTGGTTTCGAAAGTTATTTAATTTCTCCTTAACAATGGATTTTTAAACTTTTAACCTTTGTTTTTTTAACTTTTTTACTTTTTAACTTTTAACCTATAATTCACAACACGTCTCAACATCAAAATACCAAATGATAGCTGAAGTTGAAAGTAGTTGATACAACCGGGTAAGTTGTGGCATGTAATGAATAAAGATGCATGATGAATTATTTTGTGTTTTCGGACGCGTCAGCTTTAGTCATTAGTCCTATAAGTGTGGTGGATATTGGGAGTGTAAGGGGTGAGATCACGAAAGAGGAAGAAAGATCACGGCACGTTTGTTACGGTACTACTCTGGTATTCGGCTGGTATTGATCGAAGAAACCACGGTAAACTTCCTATCAGAGCAGTCGTATGCAACAATTCTCCTTCAGACGGCTGTAATACAACCTATCTAGTGTCGAACATGCTGCCACCGTCCAATGGGGAGACAACCGGAAGGTTTTGGGGTATGGAAATTAGAAATGTTCTTATTTGCGAATTTGCTGAATTTTTCACACACCTTTCCACATGATTCTACTAGAACTGTATTTCAAATGGAAAATTCGTGAAGTGAACCATTTCTTGCATTTGGACTTGTTTCAGACGTTGACGGTTAAGCAGTCGTGAACGCAAGTTATCAAGATGGGAAGGCGAGGCCCCGTGGCTCCTGGGCCGAAGGGAGCGTCTGGCGGAAGGCGGGGCGCCGGCGCTTCCGCCTCCCCACCCCCGCCCCCGCCCCCGCCCCCGCCCCCGCCCCCGCCCCCGCCCCCGCCCCCGCCCACCCGCCCGCTTATTAATCGCCCCGCCCGTAATAAATGATCCGCGTGACCCGGGCGCGCCCGCCTCGCGATAACGGACCCGCCCGCACCCGCTCCCCGCCCGCGGCCGCCGGGGATTCAAATGATGCTTTACAAATTGCGGCGGACCCTCGCTCTGCTGTTTGCCAACGTGCCTCGCTTCGCAAGGCGCCCGCCGCGTCCGCCCCGGTTATCGAACGGCGTTCAAAGCCTCTCGCAACGATATTGTTTCGTGGCTCTCAAGATGAATCATCCAACGTAGATTTATAATGTTGTTATGCCATAACTGGTGTGGTATAGCGTATCAATAGTCCCTCTAATAAGCGAGATAAATTACTTTTTTCGTATGAATAATTCACGTGTGTTGGGGAGATCGACCCTGCGTCACCAAAGACCTCCCCCTTATTGGTGTTCCCTCAAAGGAGCTCTGGGCATTTTAGAATCGTTTATAAATTCATCGTTGGTCATATTTCTTTTTCCTTTATTAATTCAGGTCTTAATCGCGAATACAAAAGGTTGTGTCGTTATTAATGGATGTAATGTAATTGTTTATTTAAATCACGAAACTTCTCCTTGTTTTCAAACCTGTTGAAATGGCATCGACACATGGCGCTCTCAAAGGCAGCGTGCGGTTCCAAGTTGGGGGAGCGGTAATGTAATTAGATGAACGGACGCGGCTCGTAAGTCGCCTCTCCCGCGTTATGGCGCGTGCGAGCGTTGTCGCGGGAGGCAACGGCAATGGAGAAGCGGACGGAGATGGGTCGCCCAGCCGGCCGCTCTCGCCTGCGCCAGCCCGCGGCGCATACAAAGAACACGCTTCATTAATTCACATTGCGGCTGGCGGGTGGGGCCACAGCGCCGGCGTCCTGCCGCCCTCGGCGATCCTCATCCCCGCGTCCTCGGCGGGTGGGTGTTGGAGGAAGCGTCGATCACGATAGTTTCCCGATGAAGAGAATTGAGGTCGTTGGGTGGCCACAGAACGGGAAAGGAAGCGATGGATTGAAGGTCAGATGTAGAGAACTTTTCTGGGGAAAAGTTTCCCTCGGCCGCTCCGGCAGGCTTTGAAAAGTTGACCGTCCATCGGATCGATTGGAAGAAGTTATATTGCGTCGTGGGAGGTGTCCTTCAATGAATTAATTCAATGATATAAATCGAAATAGGATACGGACGTAGAAAAATACGATGGGAGTTACAAAAGTCACAAACCCAAAACGATGTAAGGCAGTAGAGAGATTATCTTTCTCGTTTCGACTCCGATTACACCGTCGATGAGATTTTGGTTCTAATAGTTCTCTGCGATAGGAAAGACGAAGGTGGTCAAATGAGAGCGTTCACATAGGAGTCCCAATTGCTGTACCTTCCAGAATCAGTGGACAATCATCAACTTTTGTTCCTCGCCGGCAGTTTCTTTTCATGTGCTTTGCATTTCAGAAGCACTACCGCATTGCGAGAACTGTCTGTAAACGCATCGTCCTCGGGTTATTGTTCTTTGGGGAATGCAGTCTTGCTTGGTGTCTTGGTGAAGAACTGCCTCATGTTTGTTTCTAAAAGGTCAAGGAGGTAGTTATGCCTAATTGAAATTCCACGGCAAACCCCGCATCCAGACAGTCGCTAAAAATGCGTTTCAAATAACACAGAAGTTGGGGTTGACTTATCAACGCTTCGGAAAATGGAAAAAGTCAGTGACAGAATTTGGTGATTTTCTAATGAATAAGAAATTCACAAAGAAACAAACACCAAAGGTTTGAAGTTTATTTTCATGAGCTATTTTGATATTCTCTTTTCACAAAGAAAACAAAAAGTTTTCGTTCCATGTTCTGAATTCAAACTTTTAAAACTTTGAAATGTGCGACAACGAACATATTTCAATTTGGCTCGAAAAGTATTGGGTTTCTTCATGCAATAGATTGTGTGCAATAATCTTTATTTATATTCAACCGCGTCATTACGGTTATTAACTTTCAACGACGAGCTTATGGCACAGAGGCTTCAAGGCTTTTACGGAGTTAGGGGAGTCTGTGAGCACGGTGTTCCTTTCCAGGGTGAACAATATTCGTGATGGCTTCAGCGCTTTATACGATCTGAAGCCGTGTGTTCCACGGTGTCAGTTACTACAAGTTGTTCCCTGTTACGACGTAATTATCTAAGATCTTCATTTTACATGAGACCTGTAAAATCCAAGTGCAGGCGGAGGAACAGAGCAAATCGTAAGAGCACTTCGTTTTGTTGTAATGGAGTCTGCTGGAAACTGCTTTTCGGTCGGTCTTCGTGGGTAGAATGAAGTTAAGTGAACTGGCAACTTTATAGGGTTTGGTGAAGAAAAATTGAGTGGGTCCATGCTCTAAAAAATGCTGGAACAGAATTTTGTTTTGTTTCGTAATATTGTTTATTAAAATATTGGGTCTTACATTATTTAATGTGAAAATGATACATTTTAAGAGTTTCAGTTCAATTACATTGATTAAACAAGATTTAATAGTGTCAATTTAAAACATGAAGAATTCAAAAATTGAAACGTACTTGTTGAAATTATGACGAAATGTATGGTCTGACAGCACAACATCAGTGAAAAAATGTGACGAAGATGAACAAAAAAGGATATGAAAACACTTCTTGTATGCAATTTTTGCACAATTTTCGTAATTCAAAAATGACTTACAAATAAATCTATTTACTGAAACTGACGATTAAAGAGTGAATAAAACAATTAGAAAAGAATTGAATCCAACGATTATATCTTCAAAATGTCGTACTTTTCATCTCAAGAAAAATGTTTCAATTTGTAACTGTGTTGTATTGTGGATCTTTTATAGTGCAGTCAGTGTTTTAATTTTGAAACAAAATACATGCAAGAAAATTTGTCTCAGTTACCTTGAGAACAATATGTTTAAAATGTTTCTTATACTAATTAAACAAAAAATTAATCAATACACTGCAGTAATAATTTAATGAGTTATGTGAACTACTACGTTTCACAATGCATTTAGGTATTGCAACTTTCCTACGTACCCTCAGAAGTAGTTTAAATATACTTTCTTTCCCTCGCGCTTGCACTCTTCAAACCGCTTACCTGCAAAGAAAAAAGTCATTCAGTAATTAAAACATGTACCACACCTTCATAAAATTACTAACATGTATAGAGCAAAGTTGTTTCGATAAGTAAATTAATACTAAAAAATGTATAGTTAAATGCAAAAGGGAATGGTTGTAGATAAAAGAGATACCAAGACATTATACAAGGATTTTTTCATTATGTATTATAACCTATTTTTGTTTCAATTTAAGATCCAGGCTTGTATAATGAAGTCTAGGATCGTGAATTCTTGCTCTCGACGAAAAAAAACATTCGCAATATCATAGAATAATACAAATGTAATTTCCTGTTCAAAGTAATACATAAAATATGTTAACACTGTAACAAACAGTTGCTTTTCTTTATGCAACTGAAAAAAATACATAGGCCCCCTCATTTAGGGCCCAAATTTCGGTGAAGGTTTTTGTTTATTGAACTCATTTGCCTTACTTGAACGATCTCTTCTTTTTCTCACTCAAAAACGATGCGTCAAAAGATGAATCGTAAAAATAGTAGTCTAGACCATTTTCAGTGTTCTGACATATATTTATGAGTTTCTAAATTGAATAATTAATGTGTTAATTACTCATTGTGTTGCTTTTTACAAGTGTTTTCTTTTCCGTTCCCTCATTTGTAAACGTTTTATTTAAAAATGTGAAGACTATAGTAAGTGTCAAGTAAGCAAAGATTGTAGTAAGGAGGCAGTTCAAAGTGCATCTAAAGCTCATACGGGAGTATGCGATGTTTCATTAACAAAAATACTCTTATTCCGTACACTTCCAGAATGAAATAAATTTAATTCCTTTTGAAACCTTTGTAAAATATCACAAGAAGTTTTCACACATTTTTATTACATCAGATGAATGATTCGTATGTATTATAATGAAAGATAATTTGTATACTAAATTCAGACGTCGCGGATTTTTCTTTTCAAACTAATGAAAAGATCGATTTTTCATGCAATGATGGACTTTTCGGGTACTTGAATCACTCTGAACATCTGATTTATTTTCTCGCTTCCTTCTTTTCTTTTAGAAGTGAAATAAGTCAGTCAACAATAAGAACAAAAATCTTAGATCTTACGTAATTACACAGTGTTTCAAACTTTATGAGCACATCAAAGGCGAAATTAGGTACATACGTAGGTCAAAATTAGACTAAAAAATATAGTGTGGGAAACAAAAGCAGCTTGAGATTCACCAGCAGCATCTTAAACCATACATTATAAAAAACGTCTAGACACACAATTAAATAAAATGACTTATATTTTCTGTCGTAATCACACTTTGCGATTTATGGAAAATGAATCCTCATTCCCTCAAAAAAGAGTCATGTGTAGTGCCCTACCGGTTCCCCATGCAAATTTCTGGTAGTGGCCTGTAGAATTCACAAGAGGTTCGCGGGAGTGATCCCAAAAAATACAACACTTATGCGGACAGTTTCTGAGATCATTAAAAAGTACTTCCTGTATTTTTCAAAATACATTTCTACTTGATGTTTTAGAGTAGAAGAGTGTTTTGTCTTTACACAAAATATTTTGGCTTTTTCCAATCGCTAGGCAAAATGCGTCGCAGTATTTTTGGTAACATAATATTCGAAATATGTTGGGTATGTGGGTGAGTTACATTAGAATTATTACCAGAATTAAATGACATTCAAAATTAGAATTAAATAAATGACTTGAAAAAGAGTGAATAGAAAATATTTTCAAAAGCTGTAAAAATTGTCTTGTATGTCAGTTCGTGTCGTCACATTGTGAAATTATTGGTGCAATTATGCGAAATATTTGAACAGCTTTGATTTTGCTTTTTCCGATTTTACTAAGTCTTTTAGTGCTTTAAGAAATTCTTGTAGATTTAAGGAATTTTCAAGGAAAGTGATTTCAATGGACTTTTTTCCTTTCCCGTAAAGTGCACACGTGTGCTAGAGATTGTTGTTCTAGTGGAAAATCACAGCATCGTGTCGTTTGCCAACGGACCAACGCTTGTACACAACCTGGTCCTCTACGGGAGCCGAGGAGTAAACCATCGATCCCAGATTTGTTACCCACAGGGAGTAATCTTCAAACAGCACTTTCTCTCCTTGCGTAAACGAGTATTTACTTACGAAAACGCTCAAACACAGCAGCGTTGATTAAATGAAGATGTGGGATAGCGCCATATGTGTACATGTGTGCGCAATTGCGGTTAGTGGTGTGTGCACCAAGAGACATTGGTAAGCACGTGTTTTGGCGAACTTGAACATTTACAAATGAATGAGACTATTCGAAACGGGATGAAAGTGGAAGAAAATCGGCGAGATTAATGTGTGTAAAACTAATTGAGTATAGTGGCATAATTCTGTGATATCGAATAACGATGTGCCAATAAATCTGTTAATGTCATATTAAACAATTATGATGATATTGTAATAAATATTTCAACAAATTGTAGCCTATCATATTTTTCTAATTTCATTTTCTATTGATTATAAGTTAATTTAGATATTTTTTTAAACATCTTTTCTTAGTGATTAATTTGTTGCCCAATGCAGTTTAATTTTCTTTTCAGTCACGAGGAAATGTCAATGAATTTATTTATCAACTTTTGAGGTATAGTATTCCACTCCTAAAATTTATTGACTCTCTTAATTGGTTCCTTTTTTTGCATCCTACCATTTCAACCAGAACATAGCAGTTAATGGACTTTTTTAAACTTGCCGACGCAAAGCCCGAAGATGAGATACAAGGAGAGCGCAAATGGAGGCGCCTGGAAAAGCGAAACCGTCTGCAAGCGAGCGGAACGAGAGTGTGTGGGTTGGGTGTTGGCGAGATCAAACGCCATCCGCGTGGCGGGTGGGAAGGGGAGGAGCAGTTGTTGGCCGCGTAGCGAGGAGGATTCCGTGCGGACCCGGAGCGCGCCGATGAGCACACAAACACACACCAGGCCCAACACGCCGGCGTGTGTCAATTCGCCCGCTGATTGATGGTACGCACGCGAAGACCCGCAGTACGCGACCGGAGGCGTGGCGAGGCGGGAGCGGGGGCCGGGGCGGGAGCGGGGGCGGGAGCGGGGCGGGAGCGGGCGGGAGCGGGGCGGCAGTGGGGCGGGAGCGGGGCGGGAGCGGGGCTGGGGCCGAAGTCGTGCGATGCGCGCGTGGCGGCGGCCAGACGGGGAGTTGGCTACACCCGAACCCGCAGAGGTACTTGCACTAATGGCCGCCGCGCCGATCGACCCCCGGCCGCGACCGACACCCTCTTTCCCCGGATGGTCTGAGCTCTCTTCCAAGCAAAATCGGGTTTATGGCTCCTCGTTTGCATACGTTTGTTTTCTTGTTTTTATTTGTCCTTCGTCAGGTGGTGTATCTTACGTCTGGACGTAGGTTTAAGGCGGAGCATTTCAAAATCGCGTTGATGAAACGATGCTTTGTCTTTTTGAATTCCATTTGAATTTGATGGCCCCAGACCATAACCGCGAATGTCACTAAATGAAAGTCCTAAAATATAAGTATTCAGAGTTGTTCATAATACGTTTTCGTGTAGCATCATGAGCGGGATGACGTTTATGTGAATCTTGATTTTTCATGCTTGTCTTGCCCCGCAATGAGATCAATATTTCCCTTTCTGGCAATTAAACACTGAAGTCATTAATAATATGTTATGCCAAAATTACGAATATATTACTAAAATCTTGACAGCATAAAAAATACAACATGGACTATAAGGTTAAGTTTTTCATTTATTTTTATAAATTTATATTTGTATGGCACTTGAGTTTGAGCCGTATATCTTTGATTCATTATACATTGTCCACGTTTCCAGTAAACAATTACATAAATTGTATTTTTATCTTTTTCTATAATCACATAATTATCATATTTCATGTTTGGAAAACTTTTAGGTTGTTATTAAATTAAATTTTATTCCAAAATACGCATAGTATATCCATAGTTTACTTGTGCTAGTAATGTCAATCGTGAAGTATTATTGAAAATAAATTAAAAAATATCGTCTTATGCCAAACCCGTAATCGACAGCTGTTAAAATTGTTTTTATACCTACAATACCTCACCTCATATAATTCGACATTCTGCTGGCCTGTTTTAGTAACGTTGAAAGCAGTGGGTAGTGGCCAAGCAATAGGCAAGCTCCAGGCTGCATACAAAATTGTCTGGATTTGTCAAAACAATACACTGGAAATATGTACACGGGCCAGAAGTACAGGTGGCCAGGAAACAGGGAGAGGCAAAAGACCCAGCCCAGTAGTAAGGAAGCCGACATCGCCCGCAAGAGGTGCGGGCGATCTCGGTTCGGTGTCACGCATTACCACAGAGGCCAGCAGGTAGTTGCCAACAGGAAGACGCCATGCACTGACTCCTCAAGATACATGGTGCATGAAGCGAACTGTGCAGCGTCGAGAGATTAAAGTAGAATCTAACCACGATAATTACGCAAGGGAGTGCAAATCCGTCCGCTGTGGCGAAGGGATGTGGTATTTAGCACGGTGGCATTTAACGCCAGGCAAAGTGACGCGGCTGGCTTTCACAAGGGGACGATTCAGCGTGAATCGTTATACTGGAGGGGTCTAGCTTCAGGGAAGGGTTGGGACAAGCAGACCGGAATAAGTTCCTTCGAGATTAAAAAATATTTCCTAAAAGGCAATATTTTTTTAACACTCTCTCAAGTGTCTGTGGACTGATTCATTTCCTGACGTCACGCCGTTTAGGAAGCCCTCGTTCAAGCTCCCCGAAGCTTCACGAAGCCCCGTCGGAGCACCTGCGCGCTCCAAAACAACCTGTTTCATTTTTAGTGACCACGCCTCCTCGGAGGAGATCGATACCACTCGGCGTAAGTGCGTGGGCATGTGCATGCGATTACGCTCCGCCAGTCTCCCGCTCACTCCCGGGCCTCCGCCACCCCCCCTATCCGCCCGACCCCATCCGTCTGCCCGTCTCCATCCGTCTGTCCGTCCGCTTGTCCGTTCGTCCGCTCGCCCGCCCGCCCGTTCGTCCGCCCATCCGTTCGTTCGCCCATCCGTTCGTCCGCCCACCCGTTCGTCCGCCCACCCCGTCCCCACCCCGTCCGGCCGCCCCCTCACACGCCTCTCGCCCGCCCACCCGCCTCTTCGCCCTGTTCCTGGCTCATATTCACCGGCCTTACGCTTCCCTACCAAGAAACGAGACGAATGACCGTAAATGGGTAATGGAATAACGTATTCGTTCATTTAAGTAAGTGCGCATACCATGCCTGTATTTAAGCTTGACTCACTTCGCGTTTTCACTATCGTTTGCTGCCTTGTGTTTTCTGATGAATCATCTTGACATGTAACATCAGTAACTTCTCGTTCGCTTTTTATGAATATTGTACTTTCTTTCACATTGTTTCAACTCTTCAACAACCTCTGAAAAAATAAACAATTTCTCTTGAGATTGTTGTATACATATTTCAACAGTGGTTTACCTAAATTTACCACTCTAGATTTCATTTTAAGCGTAATGGTCTCATTGTTGTGATGTTGGCTCTTATCCACTCGCTATTTTAATTTACCGCTCCAGAAATACCCTTTTTGTGTGCAGTTTGTGTTACTTTAACCACGTGCACCGGCGTTTCCAAAGGAGTTTTTTTAGTTGCTCGCTCCAGCACAGCAAGAGGCAACCAAGTTATGAATTTTAAATCCCTCTTTATACAGTAGACCCAAATTCCGACCCATAGCGTGGTGACCCAGAGGACCTCTTTCTCTAGCTGGGATTAACTGGCTATGGTTTCACGACCTCCTTCTCTTTCCTCTTCTGCTCTGCTTCCAGCTGCTCCCTTCTTTTTCGTTCTCACTTTGCCTGCTTAGAAAACCTCTTTAAGGCACGCCCTATCTAACTTCCGGTTTTTGTCATACCTTTCCTTGTCGCTCCTACATACGTCACGCTCGATCTTGTATCAACAAAATTCCTGTCCTTTATTATTTTCTCCTTTTTGTAACAACTGTGTTGCCAACTGTTGTAAAGGTCTCGAATATTTTGCCTCTTGTGGATCTAAAATCGTGTTTAAATTTGATTTGTGACTCTGCATAGTGCTCTTGGTAATTAAATTACGAATGCTCGAATTTTTAGGTGCTAAAAACAGGAAAATATTTATTTTTTATTGGTTAAAAATAAAAAAATGTAACGTAAAACGAAGAAAATATTTATTTAATACTCACATGAAAACCACTAACCAACAAGAGAAGTCTCAATGTAAAACGTAACGTCATCCCTTTTATCAGTTTTCACATTCCGTCTGAGGAAGTTTGGGAGCTGCTCGTATTATGTTATCGTTCAATATGTCATTGCTTGAATCGACAGTAGTGTTAAAAATGGCCCTCAGACGATTTGATAGGTCATCAACCAGACTCCCTCCACTCAATCCCAGAAACTCTATAGTAGCTAGTGATGTGTGACTATTGCTTTCCAAACATGCACGTCTTTTACCATATATCCAAAACCTCTAAAGTATTAAACTTTAAAATACTGAAAAAAATCCAATAATTCATATAAAAGTAACCGAAATATGCAATAAAACTTACTTCGAGGAAAATATTTTTTTAATGTAAAATACAATTCGGTATACGGAAACCTTGGATTACATCTTTACTTACATTGTTCAAGATTAAGTGGAAAAATATGTATTTACCTAAAAGTCCGAGCCTTAGTAATTACTGATGAGCGTTAAAACTCGTTATCATTGGTCACTGATAAATGCTAATGGCATGTTTCGTTCTCTCATCATTCGTAACAGAATGGATCAATTATGCTTCGCCTGGGCAGTTACGAAGAGAGAAAAGAGTAATGGTACTTACCTGGAAATTCGAGTTTGTTCTTCCGTGATTCAACGCTATACAAGATCTTTGCCTCATGTAATGCCAATAACTATGCCTCTCCTCAACCGTTATGAGTCAGTATTCACATGATCAGTTCCAGCGCTCATCAATGCTATGGCAATGCTCCTTCCACGCACTTCAAAGCCCGTTTCCTGGCCTCGACATCGCCACCAAAAGCATCTCTTGCTTCTTTCGCTTTTGCTTCTCTCGCTGCTTCAGTGCTAGGTTAAAAGTCCTTTGCTCTTCCATGTCTTTTCACACTCATCTCTGACTGTACTCCTATGTATGACCCTCGACGCGTCCCACGGCACTGCAATCAAACTCTGTTTTTTCCCCTGTTAAAGCTTCATTCGTCAGAGTAATTTTTGTGTTCTTTTGTGCCCTGGCTGAACGTCTTCTTCATTCTTCAATTTTTCTAAACTTTGTTCCGAGTTCAACACATGTTACTATATTCCATTTGCCTTTACTAAACTGTTACTGTATAAACTGCTATTTTCGTCCTTACCATAGGCCGACATTATCATTCTTACTTCTTAACGTCCATCTCTTATCTTCACTTTACATTTCCACATAGATCTCTCCGTCATCACCCTCGAATCCAAACTTTCTGTTTTGTTTTCCTCTGTCCTCATCTTTCTCTTTCTATTTTTCATCGATGTACACGGTACTCAGTCTTTCCCTACTCACCTCATTATTCTCGTGACCTAGTGGCTCGTACTTTGCGCCCCTTCGTCGCTCGCCGTCCCCTTGCTAGCTTTCTCGTTTCACTACTCACAGCAACGCTCGCGCTGACGACGGCTGGCGCGCCATTGTGTTCTCGCACAAAGCGTGTTTGACTTCTGCATTTTTATTGCTGTTGTTTCTTTCCAAGGGAGCCTTTCTCTCTCTTGCGACGCTTCGTTACTTTTTTGTGAGCGGCGCAGTGAATACGTCCTCTTAACGTGAAACTCTTTGAAATCGTTGTTGCTTTCGAGAACGAAAGAATCGATATTTTTAATGCCTTCCTGTTGGCGACGTGGCTGATTTGCGTTAGTACAGTGCTTTCTCCTGTGATTGTTGCGGGCGGTTTTCGTGTAATAGCTAGTCAGAACATGACCGGTAAGCTAGATTAGTCGTTCTGCTTTCACAACTGTTACGCGAAGATATACGAGGCAGTTAATGAATGTCGTAACTTAAGGAACACTGTTGATGGCTTTGAAATTTGTTACGTTAGTGCGATACGGTAGTATATTCGCCAATTGAAACTGAAGATCATTTCTTTGTCGTAGTATTGTCTGCACCACTATCCTAAGCTTGAAATATTGTATCCCTTCCTCGTTGCAAGAAAACTGCATCCATGAATCACACTCTGACACATTGTGGATTGTGCAAAAATAAACTTACAGCGTTGTAGGAATAAAACCATACTTCGGTCAAAGACGGCTTATACGTGATCTGAATCTATGTATGCTTCTGTGCCTTCCATCAGCGTCGTTTATCTTGCTTAGCAGAAGCGACTTGTGACATAAATCCTGTCAGATATCCACTCCTATGGCGACTCTGGTCCTTTCACGCCATGCTGCTGTCGCTCTGTCGAAAGCCCAGGAGAATAGAGAGAGCTCCGTGGGTTAAAAGGGTGGCAACGGAAGGCGATGGAGCTTTCATCTGTAAGTGCTGACCGGCTAACGAAATTTCTGCTTTCGGCGCCAACTCTTCCACATGCGTTCAAGTTTTAATCACCTTAGCGTCGAGGTGCAGAGAGTCGATGCCCGAGCCAGGCGGCGCCCCTCCTCCGAAGAGCAGGCCAAGCACCGTCATTTTCCTCTCTTCATGTTGAGGTTTATACCTCGGGTTTAGAGGATGACACACGGAATTTGTTGAATTATATAAAGCCATAAAATGGCTTTTCATTGACGTTAAATGTCGATTATAAAGATGCAAAATTAAACTTTGTACAGATAGACCTGATTTTTAAAAAAACATTTGGACACTAAGTGAAGTGCATTAGAGTTTATACACTGAATTCTAGAAATTGATTTTTATGCCTGAGATACTTGAAATTCAAAGTAGAATTTGTTCGTTGTAGCATATAATGATATTTTTACATCGATGATCTACAATATTGCATCTCTACTACGTCGACGCCTTTCATATAGTTGACTTTTCAATCCATTGTTGTTGACTTTCAGAATTTTAGATAAAAGAATGGACTAGTCATTGTCAACATTTTATGTCAGTAGTCGATTTTAAGCTCCGTTGTTCTTATCAGTACATTAAAGTCTCATAAATTATAAAATATCATATTCATACTATATTAAATGTAATGTAATAGGAAAGTTTTAGCGATTTGCAATAATTTTCTGTACTCCATACATTTAACCACATCCATTCCTCTAGCTCCGTTTGCGTATTCTCTTTTTGACTCCCGATGTCAGTGCTACGTTTGCGTACGTACGGCGCGGCAGTGCGAAGCGCCAACTCCACGCCCACCTGCAACATGGCTCCCCGCCTCGCGCTAAACCCCACTCGTGGCGCGCCACTCGCCGGAAACCGCAGTCAGATCCGGTCGCGTATTGCATGTCGCTGCGCCCCCGCGTCGTCACATTGCACTCGACGCCTCTCCACGCGGCCCTCCGCACGCGCCGCGTCACCCCGAGGGGGGGGGCGAGGGCGAACGCCCCCGCATGGCGCTGACAGCGCGTGCCGTCGCCGCCCTCCAGCCTGCTCCGTCTCGCTCCGACCAGGCCTGCTCCCACCACACCCACTCCAACCAGGTCCATTGCGACCACGCCCGCGCCGAGCAGACGCGTTCCGACCAGGCGCGTTCCGATCGGATCCCCTGCGATCAGACTCACTCAGACTACGTCCGCATCGATCAGGGCCACTCCGGCCAGACCCGTTCCGACCAAACCCTTTTTCACCAGACACTCCCGACCAGACTCATTCCCACCGGACCATCGCGACCAGGCCCGCTCTGACCAGACCCGGTTCGGCCAGGTCCGTTACGACTGCACCCGTTCCGACCAGTCCCGATCTGACCAGACTCGATCCGACCAGACCCGGTCTGACCAGACTCGATCCGACCAGACCGGGTCCGACTAGACTCGATCCGACCAGACCCGCTCTGACCAGACTCGATCCGACCAGACCCGGTCTAACCAGACTCGATCCGACCAGACCCGCTCTGACCAGACTCGATCCGACCAGACCCGCTCTGATCAGACTCGATCCGACCAGACCCGCTCTGACCATACTCGATCCGACCAGACCCGCTCTGACCAGACCCGGTCTGACCAGATCCGCTTTGACCAGACCCGCTCTGACCAGACTCGATCCGACCTGACCCGGTCTTACCAGACTCGATCCTGCCTGACCCGGTCCAACCAGACTCGATCCGACCAGACCCATTCCTACCAGACCGACTGGAAACCAGACCGCTTCGACCCGATCTCTTCCGACCCGATGCGACCCTCTCTGACTCGATCCGTCCCGACCTGACCCGACCCGTTCCGACCCCACCCGACCCATCCCGACTTCTCCAGAACCGACCCGACCCGATCGACCCGACCTCCTCTGACCCGATCTGATTGGTTCCAATCCGCGCTGACCTGTGTCATCCCGCTCTTCACCAATGCGCATCACCAGGTCTGGGAGCGAGGTAAACATCATCTGTGCTCTGCGTCGCCCGCTCCTCCACTTGGCGCCCGCGGCGTCACGCAGGCCTGGCGTCCCCCGCTCTCGTGCGGCCGCCCTCGCGTGCACTGGCGCTCCAGATTCGCGGCGGCGAGGGCGGCGTGTGGGCGATTTTGCGATAGCCACATCCGCCCCGCCAGAACTCCCTTACAACCTCCGCGTTCCCCTACAGTGCGCATGGCGGCTCTACGCGTTGGCAAAGAAGAACTGTTCTTCAAGGTACAGTGTTCTTGTACGTCGTAAATGCTAGGAGCTTCAGCAATTCTCTAACTTGGCCATTCCTGTGGTGTGAAGTTTTGAGAATATAGCTTCTGTTCCCTTACTCATGGCATTTGAGGCACGTGCCTACATGTGAAGCCGATTTCTTATCAAAGAAATCCATGGATTCTAAAGAAAAGGAATTTTGATGTACTAACGGTCGTCAGTCGCTAGCCAGCCGCCGACCCGAAGACTACCCCGACGTCGCTGCCGCCACTCAACATGTCGACCGCAGACGTGTACGAAACGTTTGGCTCTTCAATGCTACCGCGGCTGACCGCGGCCTACCAGCCCGGAAACTTTCACTCATATTGACTCCGGCCGTGAAAGCCTACGATGCTACAGAATTTTGTATGTTCATTTACTTACACACACACACGTTGTGCACGCGCTTTTATAATTCCGTGATCCCTACTCTAAGCAATATACGATTTGAGTCCTGAATACAGAAAGAAAGAAAGAAGCGTTTTTGGCAAAAATTGTTAACAAAATATTCACTCTGATGTAATAAAAATCTAATTTCAAGGGTAAATCAGTTGTAGATGTGGTCTCTTATGTCTTTCGTAAATGAATGATACTTTCTACCGCAACAACATGGAGACCAATAATTTGATTTACTATATTTCCCACTGAATTCTTGAAGACGTACACAGATAATGAAGTTACATTTACGTCCAGAAGGAAAACAAAAGATCATCTCAGTATTTGCTGAAAGGATCAGAGAAAATGGACGAATCCCTGACCGAGGTGGGGTCATTCACCCAGAAGCTGAGGTACAGTACTTGTTACAAGATGTTCAGAATTATACAGTCCAAATGGTAAATAATACATTAAATATCATTGTTAAAATTAATACCACTTTCCTTTCTGATACTCGGTATAGTATCTAACTGTATAGAAACAGTTATGCTTCAGCAAAGATTTTCCTTGGGCCTTAAACTTTTGTATCGAATTTAATCGTTTAATGTCGTCTAACGAAGTATTGTAAAATAATGTACATATCTTCTATGTGAAGTTTTTGTAGTGGGCTCTTGGTACTGGCACCTGATTAATATGATTACAAGATCGAGTTTTATACGTCGGCATTTGCTGAAAATATACTCCCGCTCTCAAGTCATTTTTGACAAAAGACACTGATTCGTAAATCAAGAGACAAGGTAATGTTAAAATTCCTAGATTAATAAAGAGATACTTACAAGAATCACGTGGGTGGGATTTGCTTATTATTCGTACAATTTTTTTTGTAATGTAAAAGTCTGGGAGTTATAAGGAGTATTTCCCCAAAATATTATACCAAGTCTCAGACGGGAATGAACATTGGCGAAATACACAACGAGTATTATGAAAGCTCACTGAATTTGAAAGAATTCTGAACGCGTAGCGTAATTGGTGTTTGAATGCATTCATTTTGTGATTTGAACGCATTAATTTTGTGTTCAATTCAATTAACTGGTCGCTCCATTTGAGTTTTGACTGAATTGAGACACGTAAACATTTTGTCACCAGTGACAGTTCATTTTCAATGGAGTATAGAATTGTTTACTTGAAATCGATAACTGCCTTGGAACCATTTTCTGTTCATTACTATTAATTTGTTATTATGAAATTAATTTGAAAATCTGATATTGTACTATTTACGGCTTTCTTATTGCAAAGAATATTCATTTCACCCGCAAAGAGAACTGTTCCGAATCCTCGAGGGCATATTATTTACGGATAGTAGGAAGAGAATAGGGTCTAAAATCGATCCCTCAGGAGTCCATGTGCAATTGGCATAGAATAGGATAGGTGCGTACATAATGTTCAATCATTCTAGTAAGATATTTCTACTCTCTGAGATCGTTTTATAAGGTACCAAAATAACCAATCTAAAGCAATACCACGGATTCCATACCAAGGTAATTTTGAAAGTAAAATGTTATGATCAACGACGTCAAAAGCTTTTGAAAGATCTAAAAATATTCCAAAAAGTGCTTCATTTTGGTCCGTGTATGAGGCGACATCTTTAAGAAAAGAAAATATGGTTGTTTCCGTAGATTTTGATTTTCTAAATCCATGTAGACAATCCGAAAAAGCGTTTTCTGAGAAAGGTTTTTATTCATACATTCACAATACGTTCACATAGTTCACAATTATTTTGTGCTAAATTGCAAATAGACACGTTAATAAAACAAAATAAATAGACTTTGACTAAATAGACACGTTGTTTAAAAAAAACTATATTTTCATCTCCAAAATATGTTGCATTACAAATTACTTACAATATGTGCTTTGTCAATGTTGGAAACATTCAAAGATATGATAGTTAAATTGTAGTATAATGTAATAAATAATGTTTTTACTCGAAAAATAAAGGAAACTAAAATTTTTGATAACTTTTTGATTGGATTTACGTGTTTTGTAAAGTACGTTTTCTCACACCACTATGAAAATGTGTTACAATAGCTTGTTGTCCTGTTAAGGTTTAAAATAATCGAAGAGCATTGTTTTGAAATGTAAGCCCCTGTACTTGTGCTTGCTTCACAGAGTTCGAGATCTTGCTCTCGTGAAAAAGAAATTTACAGGGGTGCGTGCACGTATGCCCCATTTTTGCGTGATTGTGGACTCGCTTCCTGGAAGTCGATGAGGGTAGATGATAGAAATAGTGGCGTTTTTCTTCGTTATTTTCGCATATAGAGTGCTCTCACGGAGAGCAATTTCTTATCTAAATTCACCCTGGGTAAATAAACGACCCGCAATATTTACGCCCCGCGAGCGTGTCGAGAAGTGGAGATCACAAAGTCAAGATTTCAGTGTGGCTACGTAGCCTAAACGTTCGTTCGAGATGCCAGCACTTTTTCGCACGTTAATTGTAGATTTTGCATAATGCAAATTGGGCGTCACTTTCATTGAAAAAATACTTTGGCGTGGGATATATTTAAAAAAAGAAATTTACTGTGGTGTTGTCAAAATGAATTAGTCTGCCTGTATCTGAAAACGTTTTTCATGTTTTGTTTTAAGAAAAATGTGTCTTATCTGTCAGGTTTTGTTTAAATAAATATTTATTGAATAATGCCTCTCGTGTACATCATTGAACTAGAAGCATGTTCTCGAAATGGCAGCTTCTCGTAAATACCTTTCATAGAATTTTTTTAATTTATTTGTGCTTAGCGGAAAACAATGACACGATTTCTTGGAAGCGCTGTTGTGGTTCAACGTAAAGCAAAGTCCCTTTTTCGCCACTGCGAAGTACAAGAGATGAAAGTGATTAAAAGTGGCTTTATTACTACAACGCAAAAACTTTTAAGGGAAAGCAAATTACTCGTTTTTTTGCTGTTTTTGCAGCTGCATAAATAGACATAAAGCAAAATAATTCATAATAAAATCCCTGAGGCCTAAATCTACGAGTACCTGATTCACATTTTCTGTATGAATGTGTACTGACAAGGTCCAAAGAGTTCATTAATTGGTGTTATTTCTCACAGTTTTGTTCTTATTAGGCCGGAGTAATTAACCATAATCGCAGTTTTTATTGTAATTCTGTGTTATAATGCATTTGTATGCCAAACCTCCTACCACCTAACGAGTCCTTTTCACACAATACATGATTGATTGATTACTATTTTCATTTCTGAGCGTGTGCGAGGGAGGTCAAATACTCCTTTGTGACCGTACAGCAGGTTACCACGGTGGCGATTTCCATTGCATTTCCATTCCAGCATGAAGAATAAGGTGATAGATAGTGGTAGGTGAGTCATCATGAAAGTGATAATGTTCAGATAGAATGAGTCGGGTTATGAGAAGCCAGTGAGGAAAACAGTCCTGTCTTACATGGCTCTCGCACCCACGCCCTTCTGCTCAGTGTTCTTCGACGTTTCACAGAGCCTCTATCCCACCGAGGCTCAACTACATTTATTCAACAAATATGGAATAAATAAAATCTTCTGTAAACGTTGACGAATAGTACGTGGCAAAATCCTCATTACCATTTTACCTAAGTCTAAAAGCGACAAATCTGAAAATTCCAAAGATTTGGATTACAGATTACAGTTTATACCGTTTGGTCTCCTACAGAACAGCATTTTCACTAAATTAGTCCACTGTTGAATGGTGTACGTCAAATCACCGTCACTTTCTTAACATCTTTCTGGTGCCGCAGTCTTCACCAGTCATCGTTCAGACGTTCGCGCTGCGTTGGACGTGGAAACATAGCTCCCATCTAGCTTGAGCTTCCGTCTCTCCTCGGGCGTCCCAAGAGCGCTTCACCTTTTCAAAACATTGCTAATCCGAAATCCGATTCCCATCTCGCAGGCTGCCCCGCCGCCGGCACCTCCGCCCGCCCGCCCGCCGCCCGCCCACCGCCCGCCCACCGCCCCGCCGCCCGCTCGCTCGCTCGCTCTTTCAGCTCACGCCTGCCTTGCGCCGCGGCGACGGCCGGGTGGCGGGGCGGGGCGGTGGCGGTGGGGGGCCGGGGGCAGCGGAGGGTGTTGGCGGCCGGGGGTGGCCGGGGGGCGGCGCCGCCCTGAATGCCAACGCTCTTCCCGGCCGACGCCGCGCCGCCCGCCAACGCCGCAAGCCGATTCTGCCTCTGCTTACACAGCCGACGCGTGACCAGTCGCCGAGCTGGATTCTTATCTCTGACGTGGCGAATTTCTTTGTAAGACGAAGAGCTATCAGTAGGGGTGGCCTCGTTCATTACAACTGGCGGTGACTCGTCCACATGTTTCTGTAATTTTTCTAACGTGATTTTGCTCGTAAGATGAAGGTATATCAGTGTGGTTGATCCCATTCATTACAACTGACAGTGCCTCGTTCACATGCTTCTGTAATTTGTACGTGAGTTACACGGGCAATGATCAAGTTGTGAAACTTCTGATGTTTTGGTGCTGGATTGTTTTATGTCGTCAAGAACTTTACTGCGTAGTCTGCAGCGCGGAACCTCTATTTTGGCGTTTACTTGTGAAGATTCCATTATGAGGTAAAATGATAGGCATTTACGATCAAGCTACGTACGCCTTAAGAAGAAGATTCGAACAGTGACAAGCCAGGAATTTGCTCTGTCTAGTAGCCTACACTGTTTAAGTGATCTCCTCATCTAATATTTTGAACATTCTTAGGAGGATTGCATAATTGACAATGTAAAATATTTGAACAATGAAAAACTTGAAGGTTGGCCGCTACATATTTGGGGAAATGAAAATACATGAGTTGATAAGAACTTAACCTACTGAAATGACGATAATTTCTTATAGCAAACTATTGATTGTTATGAATTAATTCTTCGTGTAGGTCTATTACATTTAGATAGTAAATTATTTTCAAAATTTTACTTTATTATTGGCAATATGATTAAAAATACGCGTAGAATATTTTAACTATTAATGTAAAAACATTCCTTTTATAAAATTCATATTTACATATTTCTCTTTATTTTCTTCGATATTTATGTTTCACTTAAGCAATGAACATACTATTCGTCATAATTTCAAAACTAGCACAATACATAGGAGGAATTATAAAAAATGAGAAACCTATTCAGATTAATTAACAAAAAATCAACTTAATCACAATTCTTTGGTTGGAACAAATTCACGAGAAAAACACAGGAGAGAGGAAATGTATTGATTTTGTGATACCCCCCCTCCTTTACAGAATCTCCAAGCAAAATTCCGCTAAGGAGAGCTCACTCTGTGCCTGTATCTTAACGCTCTCGAAGGTTCGCGAGGCCTGCCGGCTGAGAGCCGCTCGGCGCTTTCGCCCACGCGTTCCGAATAAAACATGCCCCGCGCGACACCTCTCGGCGCCCCCCTCCCCCGTCCCCTCCCCCGCCAACACGCGAGGAGTGGGGCGAGGGCACGGCGCGAGCGGCATACAGTGGGTTGCGAAAGACTGGAATGCGTGAATTGGGTTTCACTCGTTCTGTTACAACAATGTGCCTGCAAAATGCCATTGTGGCTTCAGTTATTTTAGCTGAAACCTCAAGTGAAGATTTTTTCTTTAGAAATTGAAAATTACAAATGGCGCAATCCCGTTTTAATTACTTTCATTATAATCAGTTGCTGTTTGAGAGTCGGCTAGAAATTTCAATCAATAAACATGACTTACTGTTCGTTTGTACATTATTTCTTAATTTGGACGCATAAATTTTAATTATTAAATATATCATTATATATAATCTTCTGAAAATCTTAAAACTCTGTATTTTTTAGCTAATAACTCAAATTCGATATTTAAATTTTTTCGAGAATGAATTTGAACACCTTTATAAAATTTCGATACAGCATAAACTGTTTTTTTCTGTCGTTTCAAACATTTTTCCAAATAATAGAATTTTCACGGTCGCAAGTCACAATTACAGCTTCGAATGTATCTTCATAAATAAACAATTTTCTCATAAAGATTGTATCTTAGCATTGAAAAGTGGCACAAGATTACATCGTATATATTTGCATGGAAATTATTGGATTTTTTCACATTTTCCATCGTTTAATAGTATGTTGAGTAATGTTTTGTGGTTTTTAATTAAATATAAAAAATATGTCAGGAAATTGAAAGTAAAAAATATTCATAAGGAAAAAATGAAGTTTCTAATAAACAAAAAACGATTATCAGTAGACTAGAAAATTCTTTAACATAGTTTTAAAAGCTGCTAAATAATCCTCAAAAGTCATTATAAAATTGTTTTACTTCCTTAAAATATTACTTATATATCACAAAATGCAATGGCATGGAAAAGCATGGAGAGTTTGTAATATATACAGTGTTATATATACAATATTTAATTGTAATTTTTAAATGAAAATGTTCAAAGACAATTCTTTACTGCAATATATTTCTGTTATTACCAATATGCTTCCGGCATATCGCCATTATCATAGATTTTGTGTCTTCTTCCCAGTGCTGAAGCAAGTCAGTTTTGGTCCGGCGCAATACGTAGTCAAATTCAACCCCCCCTCCCCTGCCCTCCCCCCCAAAAACACAAAAAAATGTTAGAGTTGCATAATGAAAGTGGGTTATTTTATTTCAACATTTAAAAAGTTACCTTTAAGGTAGAAACAGTTTTTGGAAATATATTTTAAATAAGTTTTCAGTAAAAGAATTTAGCAATAAAATAATTCAACTTGCACGGTGTGTTTAAAACGCTAAAAATGTCGTTTACTTAGTGTTTAATAAAATCACTTCTTAAATACATGAAATAATAGTTATGAATTTGAGTAGAACTTTCTTTTATGTTAACGTCATTTGATTCATTCCGTAGTCTTACCTTATAATTAAAAACTATAATTAACTATGTAAGCTAAAGGTTTAAGTGACAATTTTTTAATAAAATATCAGTCTACTGTGTCGCGATTTACGACATTAGGTTAACAATTTTCTCGAGTTCGATTTATTGTTGTTTTTTTTCACATCAGTCATTTTTTCACATCGGGCCCCTTGACTTGCGGTGCCCTGGGCGATCGTCCGGTTGGCCCATGCCTAGCGCCTGCACTGCTTGTTCCCACGCGCGCTTTGAATCAATGAATGAATGAATGCCTCATTTTACGTGGCGAGACTCAGGCCATGAGGCCTGCTCTTCCCTGACCACGCAAATTCCGCTACGCTCCTTTCACCAACTAGGAGAGAAAGAAGTACTACTTGGCCGACGAAACAGGCCATTTGAATTTAGCTCAGAGGCTTTATTTAGGCTTGAGGATCTTTTAAATGCAGTAAGTCTACTAACATGGGACAGCCGGCTTTACTTCCTCTCCGAAGGAAGGCGTACGAAGGCGCCCTTAAAAATCCACGGCTTCGATCGGGTTTGATCCCGCCAACTTGCGTATAGCAGCCCGATACGTTAACCGTTACTCCATGGCGGCCGCTTTGCATCTCGTTCGCGCCCACTGTGCGGCGCGGGACCGTGCCGTCCCCCCCCCCCCCCGCGGAAGTCTCTCTCGGGCGCGAGGGCCCTCGGCGCCGCGCGGGGCGAGGAAGCGACGCTCTCCGCCAGCGGCGCCCTCTCCTGCGCTGCAGTTGCGTCAGTTGCGCTCAAAGACAGAGGGCCGTCCAACGCGGGAGGAGAATCATTTTGCGCGTGTTTGGTGCGCGTCCGACACTCAACCAGAGGGGATGTGCCTAACAGCGGTTCGAGGGGCAACCAGATCGTATCGAGTTTTAGATCTTACACCTTGTAACACACTTCTACAAATGGTTACCTGAGCTCTTGTGTACCATTGAAGGTATGTAGATATGAAGGTTTCTAGTTATTGTATTGTGAATCATAATTAAAATGGCATTCAAACCTTACAAAACAATTCAATCATGTATCTACACTTATTAACAAAATTGTTTTACATCAATAGTATTAAATTATGAGAATGAAGCATTTTAATATCTGCATATTCATGTTTACTAATAAACATTAAATAATTTCAACGCAATTCATTTTAATCGTATTTATTAAAGCGTTAAAGTTAATCAATTGAAGGTCATATATTTGGTTGTTGTTTTATGATGCTTTCAAACAATGGAATAAAGGAATTTAACAAAACAAAAGTTTAGTTAAATGCAGTTTTATAATTTAATAAAATGCATGAAGCAATTTTACCTGGATGCAAAGCTTATTTTTATTAATAAAACAGAGTTCAAAGTTATTTAAAAATGAATTAAAATAACCTATTTCAAATACAATCCCAACGATCATATTCACCAATCCAATGATCATAGCATGTAACCGTATCATCTCGTGTATTATGCGTTAGCTATTTTATAATTGCAATTCCTTTAACTGTTAGGACTCTCATTCCTTCTTGTCAATCGATCATGGAGATGCTGTTACTTCCCGACTAAGCGAGTTCTCATACCCTGCATTTCGCATTGCCTGCGTTTATTGCTTTCGTGTTCCAAAGCGTTCTAATTCAGACGGAATTCCACTCATTGCCACCGGCGCCGATCAAACCGTGATATCCGAGAAACGTCACGGGCGTATCAGCTCGCTTCGACGCGTCGCGTCGCGTCGCGTCGCGTCGGTGCCACGCAGCTTTGTCTCGGATTACGCCTCCGGGCTGTGTAGCCGTTTATGTCCGCTATCGCACGAGATTGAGGGATTCGCTCACTACGGCAGTGCTTCGGGGACTGCGATCAGATTACGAAGACACTGTCACAGCCAGAGCTCGGATTGAGTTTAATGTCGAAATACAGATTCCCATCGCGCATTTCTCATCCTCACCGATCCGAATCGCAGATACTCGCCGGAAGCAGCTCGTAACTTCAAAAACATTGTTTCCCGTCTTTTATTCGCATCGAGAGACGTACCGCACGTGTAGATCGAACACTACCATCTGACAGGTGCGTATTTGTTTTCTCGCGCGATGGTTTGCGTGAATTCTATCTCGAAAGCGCTTTTGTTTTGATGTGGTGGCGCGATCTCTGCATATGCGAATCCCCTCAGGAGGCAATGCAGCATTTATTCGGACGGCGGAAGGGCGATCGCGGGTATCGACTGGACGATGCATGGCGCCTTCCGGCGGCGGTGGAGGCGGCGGCGGCGGCGTGGGCTCGCATGCACCAGCTGCGAAACGCGCGCGGTAAAAGCGATACTTCCATTCTCGCCGGACCTTCGCCGATAAATTTCACTTAGCGCCGTGGGCCAGCGGCGCTCTCCCTGGGGAAGCGGCCGTAAATTCCGTTATTACGGAGCCCCGCGGCGCCTCGCGGAAGGTGGGCCGCGGGCGGGCGGCGGCGGGGGCGGGGCGGCGATGAGACCCGTTGGCGCACGATGGCTGACGAGTGGAGCCCATCATGGCCACCTTTAGCGGAAGGTGCTAATAGATTGAGGCGGGTGGTGTCCGCGGTCTGTCGAGGCAGTCAGCGCAGGCTAGGTGACCGAGAACGAGGGTGAATTGAGCCGATGTTATGTAGTTTTCATTAGCAGCCATGATTAAAATAGACTACGTTTGTTTCAGGGTGCTTTGGACTCTGATAGTTCTTTGCTAGGCAATTAATATTTGAGACAAAAGAAATCATTAAGTTAGAAATCTACATAGTATGTTCTGTTACGTCTTCTAATCCTAATACTTGTCAACCGTGAGTGAAGCAGAAGTTAATTATTTCCGTGAGTTCTAGTGGTATCGATATTAAATTGGAGAGTTCTCGACATTCATTATATTAAATTTAGCGATATTCACATTACTACATCATAAGAATAACGTATAATTCTCCTTAACTCCTGTAACTGTGTAGAAAAAAATATTTTTAGGAGTAAATGCGTAGGTATCATTTTTAAAACCGCAAATAATGAAAAAAAAATCACAAGATTTTATGATGATGAAAGACTATGCATTGCTGTAAGGTAGCGGTTTAATCTTATTCCGTAGCAAAAGCTGAAATGAATGTTTGTTTTCCATCAGATAGCTGAGACCATAAATTAGTTGGTGGCAGCAAGTGATGCAAGACCTCTCTTGACGGTCCTCGTGTGCAATTCAGTATGCGGTTGAATGCAAAAAGCTCGAGAGAAGCGGAAAGCAGTCATAGACGATACGACCCGCAAAAAATAGACATAAAGGGTAATTCTAACTTAAGATGGAAATATGGCGCGATGCTAAAATTCCTTAAGGCCACCAAGTTGTGGATAGAGTCGTTGGAAGTGGAAAGCTTACGGCGGCTTCTATAAACCAACGAGCAGTTGCCAGACACGTCGACGGTTTCGGCGGCCATGCAATCCAACAGCGCGGCTCCGAAGATCTCCTTGGCACTTTCTTGCTACTCCTAGCACACACGTGGTATTTAGACGAATCAGCAAAAATATGGGATGTAAGATGTTTTTTGTGGGCAAGGGCAAGGTAAGCGATTATTTCTTATAATCCGTAGAACATATTTCCCATTTGTATAATAATTGTGGTGGAATTTTCTACCATGAAATTCTGATAGCTTTGGAGTTTTTTATACGGTGCATTATTAGTATCGTGGTAGCCGGGACTACCAGGAATTACGCTTGTAATCAGGTGCAGCGAGGGTAATCGTGCTTTTGGCGGCTAAATAAGTGAAATGAAGCATCGCATCTCAAAAATCTGACAAACTACTAGGCATGAAGTATTACGAACGAATTATCTCGACGGGATAATTGGAGATCCTACGCAAGAAAAGACTATAAATATGCTTTAAAACATTCCGGGTCATGCAGCCCAAGAAAATTGTCCAACGTCCAACCCTGTGATGTGGCGTTATAATGGAGAGAAGTAATGTAGATAGGATGAAAGGAGGAGAGGTTTCTCTAGTTCTGACTTGTAGAATTAAATATGAGTTGTGCATGTTATTCCACAAGTTTGGTTTATTCTACAAGTTTCTTTTTGATTTCTGATATTAGATTCTATTTTGTTTGTCATACACACACACACACACACACACACACACACATATATATATATATATATATATATATATATATATATATATCTGAGTTTGTTTATTTATTTATTTATTTACTTTTGTTTAAAACTGCCACTGAGCAATTATTGTTCATTTCTAACAATAAAGTATGATTATTATTATTACTAGTACTGTGCAATGTTCATTTTTTATTCGAAACCTTACAGTACGTTTTGTTCAGAGGCCTAAAACCTCAATGTGACCTTCTCTTACTCGAGCTTCCCGGGAGTTATAGCGGTGTTATCGAACGGCCACTTCGAAGAGCAGTGGGTGGGGTGGGTTGCGGGAGATGTATGAGAAAGTACACGTTGCGTTTACAGTATCTGCTCGCTTTCCTAAGTGAGATTTCTTGCTATGGTAATAACTTTTCTCGCAGTATCGAGCAGCGTGGGCAGTAAGGGATTGTGCTTAAGGCGTGCACGAGGTGTTCGCATTGTGTGTGGGCTCACATGTTGTTTTATTCTTCTTGGACGTATTTTTGACTTCAAGAAAATCGCCCAACGTAGTTTGAAATAACCTCTTGAACTTTGCTGGGTTTCATAAAACACCACAGCAATTATGAGCTATAAAAAGCGTGGCAAGGATTTGAACGCTTTCTTTCTCAAATTTAATTATTTTTAGAGCTTTTATCCAGCCCGCAGCCGGTTCCGTTTACGTCCCAATGGGGCGCATTTTCGACCATACACTAGTCACCAACATACCTGCGAGCTTCTCTAATTTGGGGTGAGCAGAACGCGAGGCCCTCTGGAACAACTCATACAACAGAGACAATGGACAAATAGCCACGCCCAAGGCGGTACTCGAACCCGCGAACATCGAACCGCAGCGCTGAGTCTGTTCACGCTGTTAGCCACTTCGACCAGAGCATATGTTCGAGTGATTTATGTACATATTTTTATTGTTTTTCTACAGTTATACACGTCCTATTTAATTTTTGTAAATTTATATCAATAACAAAGTTATTTTCTTTCAAGAGTATTTTGAATTTTGTTATGTTTTACCCTTTCGTATACTGATGCCCTAAGTAAAAAGTTGAGTAACAGTAAATAATAACAGAAATGTTCTTCCGAGAAAATTATCTCCAGAAATTATAGAAAAACCTTCCTCCATTTGTTCCCTTCTCTTGTACTTGCATTTTGGGATATGCTGGCTTGTTCCTAGAGCTATTAGACATCGAGCTCCATTCTTGTTAAGTTTAAATAAGACTTTTATTATTATCTTACTTATGCTGTCTACTTTGTACTAATATTTTCTTTTGCTTTCAATGATCAATACTTTGGAATTTTATTCGGAGGAAGAAAAATCATTCTGATCATTTATATTGATGTTTGCTCCTGTACCCTTCATTTCAAGATCACGTATTGCCATAGTTGCCCCCTCTCCCCGTAAGAGTCACGAGGTCAAGGTCACCTTTCCCGAAGGCGACACACGCAAGGGCCACTGAAGGAAATATTGTCCGTTTAGTGTAAAATCACGTGTCTGAAAAAACAATTTTATACGCAAGTTTATATCTCATTTATATCACAACTTTAACAAATAATACATCATTGTATTCTTTTTACGATCTATCCATTGCTAGTGAGAAAATATATAATTATATTTGAAAGATCAGTGATGAATAAATTTCTCGAAAACTTAGTATATTACAAACAATGTCTCTATGGTATATTTATTGCCCTATGATTCCGCATTTTGAGCGAAAACTGCTTTTCGATATCGCGAACCGTTCAGAAGTTATGGGAGTAGGTCTTAGTTTGTGGGACACCCGGTATTTCTTCTTCAAGAAAGGGGATTTATGTAGAATACCAGCACCTTTGTCTCGTTAACGAGGTGACAGAGTCGTCCAAGTTTCCGGAAATAACGATTGAAGGAAATAAACGGCACCCACACACCGAAATTACGCTGCAGATGTGGGTATACATTTTTAATGGTATTTTTATCGTATTTTTACGAGGAATTACGTTAACGGCCGCTTAGAATTAAGGCCGCAGTAAAATATTCATTTTCGCGCCATGATGCCTCCAGTGTTAACGATAGTGGCCTCGCCGTTGTAGCGCCCTCCGGCATGCTAACGTGACTGAGCCAGACCCGCGGACTCGCTTTAACGAGTTCGCTATTGGGAATTTGTTGCTGCCACGAAGGCTGTTGCCCTATTTCCATATTTGTTACGCGCGCCCGCCGCCATCGCCGCCGCGGGGGAAGAGGGTTGCCGTTTACGGCGCGGCGCACCGCCCGTCATCCCCACCTCCAGGGCCACCCGATAATTGCGTTTGCGAAGGTGATGGGGAGCCGGCCGCCGAAGGGGCTGGGGCTACGCGGGGCGTCGTCTCCCACGACTTTGCCTGCGGCCCGCGCTCGCTGCCGCGCTTTTCTCTACACCGCAATACAACTATGACGCTGCTTGAGGATGGCGATGGATGGCTGGAATAAAAGTCTTCGGTTTAATTCCAGGCGCACCAGGTGGATTTTTTAGGATGTATGAAACACCTTCACTCAACGTACAATCACGGTTTGGGTTTCATGAACTAAAATAATTCCTAAATTTCTGTATTGTGATGTATTTACAAGTAGCATTTGAAGTTTAGAAGTAATATTTACAATTTTATTTTGACGATTTTAGAATTTAAAAAAATGCAAACGGAATCCTCGTGAGTGATAGTTATAACTAAATGAAGTGAGAAGAGGAAATAATGGAAATCAATTAACTTTATTCATTAGTCTGTAAGAAAACATTTAAAATAATTTCTTTAGGCCATTATCTGTACTGCTTCATTGCTGTATATTATTGTGATTTTCAATTTAATTTCTAAAATGGGTTTGCAAATTTCACTTCATAAGAGAGTCCGTTTGTATTGTTCTCACTGCTTTAAGTTTCCTAACCATTATAATTCACCGTACCTGTATTTGCTTTATGATTAACAGTCTATATCTTAACTGTTCAAAATTATTGACTTCAGCTTTACGTATAATGGTTGTTGCCAACCGGTACAGCCTTTTCTATCGATCCACGAGTAATGTACCAGATGAATTAATATCTGAGAATTGCCTCTGTCCTAGCATTTTAATTTTTGTTCAATTCTCTTTTTCGGTTATTTTCTCCGAATTCATTTCCACCTTTCTGGATTTCCCCAGAAACAATTCTTCTTAATTCTCAATCTTAATCAGCAGCATACCGAGGTTGCGTATTTCTTTCTGCGACCCTGCCTTCCTACACATACACCGACTCTGCCCTCTCTGACTTCTGCCATCCCACAGTGGCCATTCCGCAAACGAGGCTTTGCGACACTGCCCTCGTAATGAAATTGTTCTTACTGTTACGGCGCGTCCGTGTTACTCGCCCCTCTCTCGGGCGGAATTGCGTTTTCTCGTTCTCGCTTTTTTCAGCACATACTTACTCCCCTCCCCCGTTTTATAATTTGTGCGCTCGTGTTTAATGCACCGTTTCGAACGTACCGGAGCTTGCATATGAATGCCCGCGCTGAAGAGCATTAGTTTTCACATCACTTCATTCACACCTAACTCCCGTATTTTCGCACGCGGTCCTTGCACTTTCACATCCACAATCCTTTTTCCCCCTTCTTTCAGGATTTCCATGTAATCCGCTCCACATTGCTTATGCATTGATAATTCAGACCTCGCAGAACTTTTTTGTTTGGGAGCTCGTCATTATATCCGTTAGATGTCGGGAGTGTGTGTTTTCACAATTACCCCGTCCGGTGTCGCTTGTCACATCGCGCGGATTCGGGTCGTTAAATTTGTCGGGCGGCGCGTGTGGTGCGGCGGGTCAAGTGAAATGAAAGTAACGACGCCCCCCCCCGCCCTCGCGTGGCAAGCTCCTTCGGGGACCGCGGGTGATGTGGCCACAGCGCCAACTCGTTACGCGTGCTGCCCTCTGGAGAGATGCGTTGGTTTCCGTGATTTCTCGCCCTCACTCCTAGTCAGAACTTTCTGCCCAATACAATGAAAAATGCAGATGTGACGTGTCTAAGGTTTACTTTAAAAAATGTTTATTTTTATGAGTACATCAGTTCCCCGTATATGATGGTCAAACTTCTTCGAAGAGTCTGGAGTCGTCTGAGATCCTTGATCCACCGGATAATCGGTTCAAAATCTGCTACATTCAAATGTGCTTGAATATTGTCTCTCGTGTGTGATTGTCACAGTGATGTATTTATCTCGCAATTCAAGGGTCTTGTATATTTAAGTGTATGGTCCGAGAAACACTCCTGATTGGTGATGAGGGTATCTCCCTCAATAATACAACAAATTAATGATTCTCAGTCTACCGATTTACATTATGCACCAGAAAATAAAATTTGGATTATTTGGTTTATTTTGGATTATTTGGACGTATTGGAGATTTGAATGAGTCAGTGCTTGGAGGTAATTTTTTCGGAATAGTTATCTCTGATAGCATTGTGGGGTAGATGCTCTATGTTTTCAATTGCAGTGCGCGCGCATTACTTCCAACCGCAGTAAACAGCTTTGTAATTACGTGGTGAATGCATATTATATCCAATAATTTAGCATTATTATTATTTTATCTATTTTGTATGTTGATCCTATTCATTTTAAATGTAAGCCGCATCGTGCATCGGCTTTATGCTAATGATGACCCCAGATGAAGATTTGTTTGCAATTTGAATGGAAATAGTGGTTGCTAACTTTTTATTGTACCCTTTCGTTCACAGAAAAACATATTTCTCTTGTAAATTCATTATTTTCATCTGTTGATTTAAATAGCCGCCCGTTACAAAAATTTAATTAAAAAAAATAAACAAGGCTCTATTCTTTGATAACCAAACGTGTGAAAGAGACAGTCATTTTTAACTAGTTAAATAAAGTAGAGAGGAAATAGATCCTTCTACGTCAACATCAGACATTCATCTCTTTCTCTCTATTTGTCTTATTTCTATTTTTATCTCTTTGCCTCTCTCTCAGATTCTGACACTGTGTCTCTCTCTTTCTCTCTTGCATCTCTCTCTCTCATAAACTATATCCCATTTAAATATTACCTTTTAATGATGTCAAGTGGCAGGCATCTTAAACGTTTCATTCACTAAAATGAAGGGTTCGTCTTTTAACATGCATATTGATTGCGATGTAAACCAGTAAATTTTGCATGAACATAAAGTGAAGCACGTCGTTGAATCGACCGAATTTGTGACGTGTTGATGAAACTTTAACTCCTGTTTGTCCCGTCACTGGGGCAACAATCGATATCGTCCTCGAAGTTCAGTTGTGGATGCCATTCAGAGAGCAGAGACATTCTGGGAACTGTCGGTACATGCAATTTCATATTGGTTGACAAATACACTAAACAATCAAATTACCAAAGACGAAATTACCAACTACCACCTATAAAATTATTTTTCTGCGACTGAAATGAAATGTTTAAGAAATGTATCATGTAAAATATTATATATTCTTTCAGTTACATTAAAAAGATTCTTGATTTTTGTAAACTGGCCTTCGATGAATCGGCATGAATGCAATGAACCTGCTTGAATGCAACATTGAATTCTAGCTAAAAAAATCTTTCTCTGGCATCATTAGAGTACAAACTTATTTTCGAAAATTAATTCTAGAAAACATTTGTTTACAAACATGAAAGAGATACTCATTTCAATTGTATTTTGTGGTTATTTTTTGTCAATCGTTGATTCGTCTCAGATTTCTTTAATATGAAATAAGTACATTAAACTGTATGCCACCTGCTATTGCTGTATGATTGTCTAACACCGTCAAATTATAAGAGAATCATGTATTATCTGTTGTAATTTCTTTCAAACATTTTCTAACGACACGAAAATCGATAAAAAATATGAAATCATTGTCGTAAAAACAGCTGTACTTCGTTTATCAGCCGAGCTCTTAAGAACATTCTCTGAGGCAACAGTTCGTTTTCCTTGCGCGGCTCTGCGAGGGCGGTGGCGTGAGACGCGGCAACGGCCCGGCGCCTGCCCGTCCGCCAGCGAAGCGCTCCCCGATAACTCCGCCCTCGCGCGGCTCTCGCTTTCCCGCGTCCAGCGACGCCGCCGGATGAGCTGCCCGTATCCTGCTCAGCCACTGATAAGAGGTTTGGACCGCGTCCGGGGGTGCGCGCCCGCGGCGTCGAGTCGCGTCGAGTCGCGTCGCGTCGCGTCGAGTCGGATCACGTCGAGTCGCATCACGTCGAGTCGTATCGCGTCGAGTCGCGTCGCATCGCGTCGAGTCGCGTCGAGTCGCGTCGAGTCGCATCGCGTCGCATCACGTCGAGTCGCATCGCGTCGAGTCGCATCGCGTCGAGTCGCATCGCGTCGAGTCGCATCGAGTCACATCGCATCGAGTCACGTCGAGTCGCATCGCGTCGAGTCGAGTCGCATCGCATCGAGTCGCATCGCGTCGAGTTGCATCGCGTCGAGTCGCGTCGAGTCGCATCGCGTCGAGTCGCGTCGCGTCGCATCGCGTCGAGTCGAGTCGCGTCGAGTCGCGTCGAGTCGCATCACGTCGAGTCGAGTCGCATCGCATCGAGTCGCATCGCGTCGAGTCGAGTCGCATCGCATCGAGTCGCATCGCGTCGAGTTGCATCGCGTCGAGTCGCGTCGAGTCGCATCGCGTCGAGTCGCATCGCGTCGCATCGCGTCGAGTCGCGTCGAATCGCGTCGAGTCGCGTCGAGTCGAGCGCTTCAGTTATCGTGTTGCTTCGCGCCTCTGTGCAGGTTGTTGCGCTACGCTCGGCCACAAACACCAGGCATTTTTATTTTTGATCCGCACGCTATGCGATGTGTGTTCTTCCTGGAATAACACTGACTTATTTATTGTTTCTGCAAACGGATTTTCATCCCTACAGGGAGAGAGAGAGAGAGAGAGAGAGGGAGGGAGAGACAGAGAGAGAGCGAATTAGAAAGGGGAGTAGCGGAAAGAGGGAAGGGGAGAGGAATGAGCAGGGACAGAGGGACAAAGAGATAAACTAAATGAGAGAAATGGTGAAAAGAGAAAGAAGGGAGATAGAAGAGGAGGAGAGAGAGAGAGAGGCAGAGAGGGGAGTTAATGGAGAGAGGGAAAGGGAGCGAGAGGGAGATACAGGTACCTGACATTGTAATGTCGCAGATATAGAGCGTGATTGTATATAAAACGACAGAGCATTGCAGATATATTGCAATTGAAATGCAGATATGTTGCAATGTGTGCGCAGTAGCGTAAAATCAGCCCGGGGCAGATTTTTGAAAACAATGGAGAAAGCAGAGAAATATCGCGGTCTCATCATATCATACAATTAGTCATTCATCAAAACACAAGTATACTGGAAAAATAAATTTTAACTTAGCCATCGATCTACGATGTATTACATTCCTCTTTATCTCCTTATGTTTTCATCGTATAATCATACGCATTTTTAATTCAAAATGAAGTCGCTGTAAAATGAGTGGAGATATAAAAGAACAGTAGTTTTCTTTTATTGAGTAAAACATAGTTTTTAAGACTTAAAAAATATAGCATTTTCTCTGCGAATTGTGTTTTTCGAATCAAGTTTGCTTTTCTTTATGGAGGAATTGCCATAGTATTACGCGCTAACTATTACCACTTTTCGCTGGGCAACGCTGAACTCTGTTTTGCAAATATTTTACTCGTTCGGAAAGGTAGACATTTTTCTTTTGTGCAGGTCGGATTTTATTTTGTCAATGGAGGTAGATGGTGCCCAAATTACTTTCTCTCTGTGCGGTGTAATCTGGAGAGCGTTAAAGCAAACACAAGCTGATGTAGTGTATAAAAAGAGATATAAATAGAAGCAGTGTTTGTTACCTGTAATAGAGAGCGATGTATCTGACTAGTCAAAGGACACTGTAAGCTTGCTACTTTCTGTATCGTGCATAATCCAGATTAGATTTTGTGTTCATGAAGTGTATCAGTTTTGGTGTGTGCATTCACGTGCTGTTGTAAGAATGAAATTGGTTTACTGAGGGACATATCATAAAGTATCGTGAGTTGCATTTCCTGTGAGATGACTATAAATAATTACCAAGCAAATTGCAAAAACATTATAATTACCCGTATTAGCAATCATGCATATAGTTAACGGGACTATGTAAAAAATAACATAGAAGCGAAGACACTTACTAACGGTGCCTTTTCTATTACAATATTCCGAAATGGGTCAGTTTAGAGTGTTTATTTTCAGACAACGCAAAAGAAATTAAATCATCTTTCAATTGAATTTTCGAGAAGACAAGCATCAACATTTTGTTGCATTTTTATAATAATTCCTGATACTTAGAGCATGCAGACAAGTCTTTGAAAGAATTGGGCATAAGCAACTTTGCCAAACCCGATATCCAAACGAGCAGTTTTATAAAGATTATTGAGTGTTTTATTGTGAATAAGAAAAGGCGTTATTGTTCGCTCTCTCGCTAAACCATAACTCCCCTAATACTGGGGCACGTATAATCTCAGAATATAGATCAGAAGCATATCCATGCTGCACTCTTTCTGGGAAGTGAACACATGGTTATTTTTGAAACGCTTGAAAAAAGGCTGGAAGCCGGAGGCGCGTTAATATTTTAGCAAGCGGAACAGCGTAGGTGTTTGTTTCCGTGAAATATTTAAGAGGGTGTGAGCAAGCACTGTGGTCAGTGGAGGGGCACATTGTAGTTGTGGATATAAGAGAGAACGATAATGTAGGGCAGTGCTGTTGGTGGGTGGCTGTGGGAGAAGAGGAATGGAGCGCAGTGGACGGAGAGTAGGGTTGGAGAATGGCGGTTGACTGTCGCGGACGCGGGCGTAGAGCGGCTGCGGGGAAATAGAAATGGTGGGCAATTGGCGTTGGGCAAGTTTGGAGGATGGCGGTCGAGTGCGTGGAGAGGCGATCGGCAAATGGCTGTGGGGAAAGAGCCAACATGGGCATAGGGCGGCGGACAGTGTTGGAGAGTGTTAGTTGGTGGACGTGGGCGTGGGCTTGCAGAAGTGGGCGGCAGGCGGCTGTGGGGAAAGATGGGCAATTGGTGGTGGCAAGACTGGAGGATGGCGGCTGGCGAATGAGTGCGTGGAGAGGTGGACGGCGGACGGCTGTGGGGAAAGAGCCAAAGTGGGCGGTCAGGGTTGGAGGGTGGTAGTTGTTGGAAGCGGGCGTGAAAAGGTAGGCGGCTTTGGGGAAGAGAAATGTTGGACAACGGGCGGCGAGCTGGAACGGAGAGTGGCGGTTAGCCGGCGCAGGCGTGGAGAGGTGGGTGGCATGCCGTGCACTGGCGTCCGCTGCTTTGGTAATTACGTGCCCGTTGGCGCGTTCACGAGTCGAGAAGCGATGTAGTGCGGTGACTTAAAGAAGATACAGTACGGTGGTAATGTGAAGGGCAGCTGTTGAAGTGTTAAATTATTGAATTCATGGGATCCTCATATTTCCTCAGTTCAAGCAGTGACTATTAAGTTGGCAACTGTGTCAAGAATAATGATTACAGCCTAAGTTCCTCCCATTTGCGTCCTAAAACTCATTTTCTTGATGATGAGTTGGCATTAAACTCGTTAGTTCTTAATGACATTTTCTTCGATTGTCCTTTTTAATTTCGTATTAACAAAGGCAAAAATTATCTTTTCTGTTATTTTTTTAAATAACGTCGTCTAAATATACGGCCCGTCAATATCTTCTTGATGCAATCAACTCAGTATACGTAATTTTTTAATAGTTTCAACAAATAAGACTGCTTGAAGAGCCGAGTCGTCCATTAACTCTTTCCGTGTGTTCGTTAGACGCACACGATTTCAGAGCTTTTCTTATAGTATGGATTATTTGAAGATATGTGCAATAAAACTACATGTTCTATTATTATGTTAATGTATGTTATGTTTTAAGAATCAGTAATTACTAGTACGATGTATAAGGATGTTTACGACTTTTTGGTTTGCGCCACCTCGTAGAAGGATAGATAATGCTGAAAAACGTAATAGCTCACTTCAAAACTTTTTTGAATGTGCTTGCCTAACACAGGTTTTCGGTGCAAATAATTATTACATTTGCTATTTTCTCATAGTTTAACTGAATAATTGATTAATGTCTTGACACATTTATTAGGTACTATTTGTAAGATCTTGTAAATGGAAATTAGTAAGATAGCTCAAGAATCTCTTTATTACTTCCCCTCGTGAACTAATTGTCTTCCGATTAACCGGAACTATGTAAGTAATTCCTGTTGTAAAGTAATAGTTAAAGTAGTTTAATAATAACTTAAAATAGCAAAATTAGATGCTGTCATTATATCAATCAATTAAATACAATTGAATTAACGAAAAATAATTTTCATCGAAAACTGGTATTAGGCAATCTTAGGTACTCTCAAAAATATTTTTAATCTGTTTTATCATTATCCAAGAGATTCTGCATTTTTCACGGACACCCTAAAATGTATGTATTTTGACTTCGAGGTATAATTATTGATAGTAAGGTTCTTGAATTTTAAATTTGTTGCCTACATCGACTTTGTATGAATGCAATAGTCGAAATGTTGGCATTTGGAGTACTTTGCCATCATCATAATCAATAATAATAATAATAATAATAATAATAATAATAATAATAATAATAATAATAATAATAATGATAATAATGATACTGATAATAATAACATTTATTATTATTTTAATTTTTCCCTTAATAACGTAATGTAATTTTAGAGAATTTTGTAATTCAATATTTTTATATTGTAGATATCCAGACAAAATTTAACGAAAGAAAAATAGAGTCATACTTTTTAGAAAACACTATTATTCTGAAAAGGTTGTGTATTATTGTCAAAGGCCTTGAGAAGTTCCGTCTTTAGCTTGGCGAACTACAAGGGCAGAGGGCACGGCGCGTTCGACTCGTCTCGAGCAGCGGACACAGGCTGGTGGCTACCTCTGCCTGCGCCTCCTCCATGAATAATTGCGCCTTCATTTGCGAAGCGCCGCCCCTCGCTGCTCGTCGTCTGCTCCCCGCTCCCTCCGTCCCCCCCCACTCCACTCCACTCCGCGCCGCGCCGCGCCCTGCCGCGCCCCCGCGGGGTGCCGACGCCCGATTCCCTGCCCCTCCCCTCCCCGCCTCCCCACGACCCCACCTGAACGTATGCCGCCGCGCCCCCAGATTGCCGTGCGCCGCCAGCGCTCAGCTCTATAATCTAGACATTGCATAAGGCGAATGTGATAACGGTAATGATGAAGATAATAGTGAGAAAATTGAGAGGAAATTGGTAGCGGTAATACTACTCAAGAATATGGTGAAGGTGGGTTCAAAGGAGAATACGGATTGTGGAAGTCGCAGATTGGAACTCAATATGCCGTGTTTTCAACTGAATAATTTGCAAATATTTCCAACTAATTTCAGCTTTTTTATATCAGAAAATGTTGGGTTATTCTATTGGAATATTAACGAATTCCTCCATTTCAACAAACAAAAAGTAAGATATACAATACATCCAAGCTTAAATATGCAATGACATTTAAATCATATAAATCATTTTATTCATATTCAATTTAATCAAAATACTCGCAAGAAAAAGAAAATTATTCAAAAATCTTTATTTTCATATTTAATTCTCTATTTTATGGTACCAAAAGAATTGTCGTGTATGAAATATATCCATGTTTAAAATAGGCAATGACATTAAAATTGTACAAATCCTTTTGACATCTAATTTAGTAAATACTCGGCATGCACGATAATCATTTTTTGTTCAGCCCTGTTTATACATGACCCTGTGATCATATTTAGATTAAAATCACATTATTATCTGTTCTTTGTACTTGCAGCCTCGCCTTTCAACACATTACTTTCTTTAAAAAAATATTTATGAAGATTTTAATAAAAGACAGTATTTGAAGGTCGTAGGTGAGCTGAATTATTACATTCTTCGTTTCCCTTTACATTTTACCAAACTATTGTTTTTAAATTCGCTTTGCAACGACACACTAAGTTCATTTAACATAACAAAATATTTCACGCGAAACGCCAGTTATAATAATACCATTTCAAAACAAATTCACTAAATAATATCGCGACATGAACACAAAAATTCTATTCTCTCAAAAAAGAATTTTTCCCGCTATATCATTAATAGATCTCTTAATTTTCATCCAGTACACTGAATTCCTTGGTAAAGGAGTAGAATAATTATTTGTAGAGTCTTATGAAACGTACTGCATTGTGCGAAGAGTACACCCATTTATTGAAGAGAGGCCACCCCCGAACAAGGCGACGATTTGAGGCCGCTGTACAATTAAACTTCGTTAATTCTACACGTTTTATTACCCGGAAAAGCAACCGCTCAATTCCGGAATGAACCGGGGGGCGGGGGGGGGGCGTTAGGCGGCGAAATTAGACAATGGCACTAATAGAGGTTGTTTACGACGCTGTATTCCTCCGCGCGCGCGCACACAATTGTGCGTTCATTGCGGCGCCTTCGTGTCCCGGAAGCGGTCAATTCATATCCCAGTGTCTGCGGGAGTGATTTTTCAGAGCGCATCCGCGCGGCGGGCGCGGCGTCGCGGGCGCGAGGCGCATTGTGCAGTGCCCGCGTTATTCCCCGCCGGCGCGCCCATTATGCCGCTCCTGCAGGGCGACGAGGTGGAAGGGCGGAGGTGGAGACGCCACGCTGCGCCGCGACGCGCTCTGGGGTAGCACGAAAGAAGGAAGAAACTAGTTGCACAACAAGTGGCACGGGCTTCCTCGGAAGATTTCTACCGGTTACGTCGATTGGTGCGGTTTGGGTTTTTCGTGTTTCCGGGAGCGTCAACTGCTTTGGTCATTAGTCCCGTTAGTGTAGTGCATGTTTTTTTCTCGGGAGATGGCGGTGATCTTCCCCCGCTGGATGGCGAGATCCGGCGCCGACCTACCGTCGGCTAGTGGGGTTTCCCCCTAACCGGGACTCTCCCACCAGCGGGGCACCGCCCCAGCCAGGACAAGCTCTAAGCTCCCGACCGGTCTCCCGGAATATGTGGTAGTGTAGCGCATGTTAGTGTAAGTGTGTGTGTAAGGGGGAGAGGATAGGACAAGGATGAGGAAGGAAATATTTCGTGTTTCCGGAAGCGTCAACTGCTAAGGTCATCAGTCTCGTAAGTGCAGTTTCTGTATTTTCGAGCGGGACGTGGTGGGGCGCGAGGGCGTCGGAGGAGGATGACGCCACGCCACCCGGCGCAGAGGGTTGTCACGAAAGAAGAAACAAACTAGTTGTATAACAAACGGTACAGGCTTCCTCGCAATATTTGTGACGGTTACGACCGGGAGAGGTAGCTCATTGTATCGACTGATGTCACTGCAGCGCCTCTGACCGGGAGGTCCTAGGTTCGAGTCCCGACGATGGCAGGATTTTCGACACCACCATGTCAGCTAGGTCGAATTCAGTCGCGGTCTGGAGGAGAATTCTAGCGGCCAGATGCTCTGATCGGTAGTTTTTCGTGGTTTCTCCGATCAACACCAGGCGAATACCGGAGTAGTTTCCTAACAAACGGGCCACGGACCGCGCGCGATGTTTCCTACCTCTTCCTTGCCCTATCCTCACCCCTTACACACACACACAAGCACACACAAATATGGATTACGCTACCACACATGCCGGGAGACCGGTAGGTAGCTTAGAGCTTGTCCCGGTTGGGCGGTGCCCCGCTGGTGGCAGATGCCTGGTTGTGGGGAAAACCCCGCTAGCCGACGGTAGGCCGGTGCCGGATCTCACCATCCAGTGGGGAAGAGCACCGCCACCTCCCGAGGAAAAACATGCACTACACTTACGGGAATAACGACCTAAGCCAAAACACCAAACAATTGTGTCCACCATTTTCAACTAAATAACATTAATTTCCTATTAAAATCTATTTTTATATCAGTAATAGTACCTTGAAACGTGATTCAAATAACAGTGGGCTAAAATTGCATTTTTCCATTTTTTCTTTGCCAGTGTGCAAGATTTGTTGGGCGGATCGTCCTGGCGTGCGCCTGCTTTGCTTCTTCCTGGGGTGGCGTGCGAAGAGGAGGGAAAAGAGGGTTTAATAGGTAGGCAGCGCGATGGAGATGAAAAAGGCTGCTGAAGGGCATCGAGGAAGAAGTCAAAAATGAAGTTGACGGCAGTCAGAGCGATGAACTGTTATAGTTATTGGTGCCGTTAGAATAATGCTGATACATCCCTGGAGGTGGGGGAGTTTTCTCCCGCTAAAACAGATCCTACGCCAACATTCACATCGACGTGGGGGATTTCGGGAATATCCTCCGGGGAAACACTCTCTCAGCTTCAAGATTTAAGCACCCGAATGGAATCCCAACATGTGGTAGTGTAATGTATGTAAGGAGAGATGCAAGGATGAGAAACGAAAAACGCACGAGGTCCATGGTACGTTTGTTTACGATACTGATCTGTCATTCGACTAGCGGATCGTAGAAACCACAAAAACTACCCCCGAGCAGTCTGGCACTCTAGTTTTATACCTATTTCTAAGTCAACCACTATCTGCTGGAGAATTCTAGTGGTCGGCTACCCTGATAATGAGTTTTGCCGAGTTGTTTTCCATCAATACCAGGTGAATAGCGGTGCAGCACCCTAACAAACGGGCCATGGACAACACGCGATCTTCCTTTCCTCTTCCTTGTCCTATCCTCTCTCCTTACAAACGCCCCTGACCTCACCATTCAGCGAAAAGGGATCACCGCCACCTCCCAGAATGAAGAAACGGAAGGCAACGCTAAACTAAATGGACTAATAATCATAGGAGTTGTTGGGTTCAGAAACATTAATCAATGAACAGAAAACTATCATTCAGAACTGCCGGCAGGAAGTCACCTCCAAGCAGCAATGTTGAATTCGATCCAAATAGGTAGTGTGGACAATCTGCCACTCGAATCCTACAACCTCTCCTGAGACACTGTAATGGCGGCTGAGGTTTCCCAGAAATGGTTCAGAAATGACCTTTAAATGGATCTAAAGAAAATAAAGAAAAAATGGAAATGGATAAGGGAGTTTATTTATCATTATTATTATTATTATTGTTATTATTATTATTATTATTATTATTATTATTATTTTCGAGGCAAGAGCAGCGGTTGGCCGGGCATCGCTCATAGCATTTATTTATTTATTTTACTCGTTCACTTTCTCCTTCTCTCAGACGATCTCCTTACGTTATGCAACTACTTCTTCTGAAAAAGGCTCAATAGATATTCTCTTTAAGGCAAGAGCAATCGGTCATAAATTTTATGTATAAAACATCCCTTATGAAAGAGAAGATAAAATAAATAATTTCGATTTTGGGAGGCATCAGTACTCACTCTTGTAAACAGACTCTCTACACAAGAATATTTAAGAATATTTACCATGCTTTTTACGAAGACAATGGATAAAGAGAATTTCTGTCTTTATTCTATATATGATTAGCCCAAGAGCTTTATGACGAATGAAAAAGAGAATTGTCAATGCAAGCATTTCCGTACGTTCATGGACGAGATGAACAAAAATTATTAAAACATGTTTTGGCGTCATTTGGAGTCACCTTTTTAATAATACGTTTTGGGTTTTATTATTTTAATACAAAATTTTCTTTAATTATTTTTCATTCGCCGTCGTATAGTGCTTGGCGTTGGTTCTCTAGTGATTCTTGCTGTGTCATTTAACTGTCTTACATTTGCGACTTTTAGAGCTAAATAATTTATTTGATGGGTATTCTATCCTTAACAAACAGAATAATAAATATGTTTTTAATCTAGTGGTTTTGCTTTGAAGACTCTCATAATTAAAAATTCCGACTTTATTTTTTTCGTGTTATCCATCGAACACCGTCTCTTAGCGTTGTAGCCGGCTGAACCATTGTCTGATCGTAATGCAATCACAGTCCAGCCCTCGTGGACGGCCTTTCATCACGGACAATGTGCTTGGGAGTGCGTCTCCAGCGGAACACAGAGAATTTCTCTCGCTATTCTACAATCCGTCTACTCATCAGTGTTCGAATTGGCTCCACCGGAGTCTGCACCTATAATGAAGCAACTCCTCTCCCGGTGTCCTGTCCCTTGTTCACGTCCCTCCGCGTCCCCTCAACTTTCCCGCGCAACGCCGCTCGGCCAACGCCGACTTCCGCCGCGCCGCCTCCGCCGGTCGCCGACCCCTCTCAGCCGACGCGCTGTCCGCCGACCGCCGCCCCCGCCTGCATCCCCACCCTCGCCCCGCCGCCCCCAATGCTCCATCCGCCCCAGCCGCCCCCGCCACCCTCGCCGCCCCCGCTGCCCCGCAGCCCCCGCCACCCCCTCCGCCCCCGCCTCCCCCGCCGACCCCACCGCTCCCGCCGCTCCCGCCGCCCCCGTCGCCCTCGCCTCCCCCGCCGACCCCACCGCCCCCGCCGCTCCCGCCACCCCCGCCGCCCCCGCCGCTCCTGCTGCCATCGCCACCCCTGCTGTCTCCGCCGCCTTCCGTCTCGGCCGCCTCCGCCTGTCCCTGCCGCCCCCGCCCCGCCCCCGCCGCCCCCGCCTGCACCCACCTCGGCCTCGCCTCGGCCGCCCGTGCGGCAGTCGGGACGCGGCTTGACGTTGACCTTTGAAGTCCAGCTGTTGACTCTCCAATCCCCAATCCCCACTGGCCGCTGCCCGCGCCCGGCGCGCCACCCGTATTCGGAGATAACCAAATTAGCACTTGCAGTTCCTCTTTGTTAATTACCAGCCATGTGACAAATTGCCTTTCTGCCGCTGTTTTTGCACTGTGTGCGTGGCCCGCGCTAATGGGGACGCCCGACGTTGCGCTAAGCTCTGTTGCGAGGGTGGCATCAGCGTGGGGGGGGGGTGTTGGCGGAGGGGTAGACGGTCGGGGTGGCGATGGCAATGAGCGTTGTACGTGCGGTGCAAACGGCCTCTTGAGGGGCGGTAGTTGGGGCGATCGTGTTGGAGGGAAATGTCGTGGTGTTAGCGGGCAAGAGGGTGTTATCAGAGATGGTGAGGATAGAATGGATTTGAATGAGTGCTGTAGCGAGTTGGCTCTTACACTGATGGAAATAGTTGCCGGGGCTGTAACAGGGAAGGGAATGTGCGAGGGCGATAGAGTCGCTGTTAGCAATGGAGGAAGGGTCGGTGGGAGTGGTGGGTTGAACCGTAATTAATTGCGTTCTTTTGTTGTCTCGTTCGATCACGTACGGGGATGCGTGCAGCCATGCGTAAAGCAAAACATTTGAATTTCAATGTGGAAAAGCTTCGAAGCTTCTTGTGGATCGGAAAAAGTAAGTGGTTGTGCGGAAACGTACAATGCGAATCGAAGAGGATGAGCCGGGAAACGCGATTTCAAATGAGGAAGCACTTAACGGAGTTAGGAGACCAATAAACTGACATCTGTAAGGCAGAACCTGACGGTTGAGATAAACAACTGGAAATTAAAAGCTAGACCTTTTGCTTCTCGGGGGAAGAGTTTAACTTCTCTTAAATATTTAGTTGTTAGGCCATTTCATGACTACCGTTTACGCCACATCTCAATATAGTCGCATTGCTTTTGTTTGTTGCTGATTGTGTAGTATTGTCAAATCAAAATGATTTCGTCATTTTTAAATGAAAGCTTAAAATCATTTCAAATCTTCTAAAATTAGGTATATCCTAGAATGAAAATGTCTGTAACTGACTCATCAGCAGAATTTCGTGGAAAATGTCATGAATTGAAGCGCTATTGACGGGAGCGTCGTTTTATGGGCTCTGGGAAGATGCAAATGAGGCCACCTGCACCTCGATCCGCTGCATTGTGAGTGTTAGTAGTCTCAACGGCATGAAGAGCGCCGCATGAAGAGAGCCGCAAATCAATGAAATCTCGGAACTCATTATTTGCAACTGCTTTACTATATTGTTTCAAAATTCACGTTCGTAAACGCTAAATCCTTCCACAGTATTTTTAATAATTTAAGAACTATAATGTTGTTTCAAATAGGTACAAGTTAATTTAATGTGACAGTTGAAATTACCAAAGGTATTTAATGAAACGTAAAACAAACAGTAAAACAAAGGGGGAAGCGGCATGATTAAGTGACATATAGAACCGAAAAAATCTGGTCTTTATTACTTAAGAGGGGCATAAAATAATTTCACTTGTATATAAACACTTGTTAAAATTTGTTGAACACAATATATCAAATTTATTGAAGATCACAACTAAAAGTCATAAAAAACAGCCTCGATTCGGAAATTTCATTGTCATCGGGCTTTTCTGCAGAAAAGATAGTGAAAAACATTTACAATAAAATGAATTATGAACAAAAAATTACGAGTACGCAGCACAAAAATAATTAGAAAATAAGAATAAAATGATATGTATGATAGGAATCACAAGCACTTCAAGAAATTCCGAGTCGAAGAAAAACGTAGTATAACATTGTTTATCAAAATAAAAAATATTAAACGCTTCATGTTGACGCGAATTTACACATTTTCAAGGTTGAACACGAGGTGATGGTTTCTCACCGGTGCTCTGGTGCGAGGCCGGCGAGGAAGTAGCTAGGTGGGGAGGGTCAGAAGGGAAATGGAAAGGAAAAAAGAGAGGTGGTTTACAAGAAGGTAATATAGTAACGTGAAGTCAATATTTGCTAAGAAAAAATTTCGGAGTGAATAATTTAATTTAGTGTATTTGACTCTATTTGGTTTCTAGAGATTTATATGTTTTATGTGTAGTTTTCCGAACTAATCGTGAGAATTATTATTATTATTATTATTATTATTATTATTATTATTATTATTATTATTATTATTATTGATCCCAAATTATCACCAAGAATTACAAGAAGGGATGCAGGATAAGCTTGTTTGAACTGATACTTTGTTCTTATTTAAGTAGTATTTTTGAATGTATACTTTCTACTTATAAAAGTAGATAGTAAATATTTGAAAAATGATTTCTGTGACAGATAAAAAGACGAAAATTATGTCAAATCAGAAGGTGCATCCTGTGAGGCTGAAGCAGATCAACTCTTCCATGAAAGTAATAATAGGAGCAAAACAGAACACTTTGGTCACACACAGAGAAATGGTAAGAACTATTTTAGGTAATCTTGAAAGAAAATATGAAATAAAAGAGTGCTTTTAGATCAACGTGAGTATCGTGCTGGAGGAAAATTAGTCAGTTATCGAAGCATGGTTCGAAGAGTTATGAATAAAAATGAAATGTGAAGAATTCAGGAATTTATGGGCATTCCAAAGTTTCAAAATCTACCGGTAAATTGTAAAGGCGACTCGACAAAAATTCCGATCTCGCGTATCGTAGCTCGAAGTTTTCGGGGAACCTAAAACTCCTATATCGTTGACCATCTGAGACGTTGCTCTGCCCTCGCCCAATCCCACATCTTGGACGGTACTGGGTCATTGCGCTCGTTCGCGCCCATATCGCCTACATCGCCTACGCCGTCAACTCCCCTCATCGCTACATCGGCCTCGCCCACGGCGCCCACGACAGGCCCCGCAATTGCTTGGGGAGCGATTACGCCGCTTAATTACCTGCAAGCTGCCCCAGTGTGCGCAAATTGAATTTCCCCGTTCTTTCAGCACGCGGCAGCGCGCTTTCGTGTTGCCATTGTCTGAGGAATGCGTTGCCTCGTTCAGATATTGTTTCAGAAGTTTAAACGTTTTTGATTGCGAAGGTCTAAAGAGATGTTTCGGCCGGAGCGTAATTTATGAATGTGTAAACCAAACTTGTGAAATTTGATTTAAATAAGATAATTGTGTATATTCTTCGTGTATTATATTGTATATTTCGTAATATTATACTTAGAACATGATTTCATCATAGTGTTTCATTACATTTCTAATACAAATCCCTAGTTCTTATATTTTATACAAGAATGTTTTTAAATGCTTCTAAACATTCCAAAAGTATCAATTAATATTTCTACTCTTTCTTTTCCAGGTAAGAGCAAGGAATCATTCTGGCTTCAGTGTACGTCTGCTCTATAGGTATGTTATCTAATTTCCAAATGAATTGTATTGTACGTTGTTAAGAGAATAGTACTACATTTCTCCACAATGTCTTATGAATGCTACTTATTCACTGAAATCGTTTTTCCGCTTACTGTTTACTTTACAAAATTGTTATTTGTATTCGTCCATGTGAATTTTGCCTGAAACATAATGTTTTCGTATACATTATTTCCAATGTTAAAAATACGTGTGACAGCAATCGATGAAAATGTGAAGGAGAGAATGAAAAAATAAATCGAATAAACTACGTGCTCTTGAATTAAACCCATGTACAAAATTACCTGTTTTAATATTTCTTCAAATGAATGTGTTTAGAAAAACGTTGCAGCTTGAATTCCGCTTCGCTTGCAAAAATTGAATCAATACGGCACAGCAGTCGTAATGAAAGCACCTGCCATGACTCTCGCACCACCTCCTACCCGCTGCGATACATTGCACAGTGAACCGGCACTCACTCCATCAACGCGCGAAGCGCCCGACAAAAAGAAAAAAGAAAAAAAAAGAAAGAAAAAAAACTCGACGCACGTGTGGCGGCGCAAATAAGGAAGACAGAGACAGCGCTAACCCGCGAGGCGGCCAAGGAAGAAAAAAGAAAGCCGCGCGCGGATAAGGATGAAAAGAGAGCACCTTCATACACGCGACTCCCGTCGCCGCGCCCACCCGCCGCGCTAAAAGACCAGAGCTCTCCCGCCTGCCGCACGGTGACGCGGAAGATTTGTGCGCGGCATTTGTCACGGCGACGGCGCCCCCTTATTTGTTAGTCCGCGCCATCTTTTCTGCTCGTTTGGTTGCTTTCTGTTGAATGTTTTCGGCGCGAGGGCGTAATTAAGCGGACGCGACGCCAGGCGCTGGCGCGCGCGCAGTCGAAGTGGGGTCTGTGGTGGGGGGAGGGCGCCGGGGACCCAACTTTGGCTGCGAAGTTCCCCCCGAGCACTGCCATTTCCATTGTTTTAAGTTTTACGCTTGTTGCTGAATCCGGTAGATGGCAGATCCACTCCATTGTCGGGTGTGCGCCTGCCTAGAGTTGAACCTGTAAATCCGGTGAAGTATCTTGAATCCATTCCAATTGGATTTCTGTTTCATTATCTTAGATGCAACGGATGTCGTTAACAAAATAATAGTAATTTGGTGAAGAGTATAGTTTTAAGAAGTTTGTAATAAGATAATTATTATCTCGGTACGCTTGTTAATTAGTCGACACCCGACAACGACCGACATACAGTGTCAGGACCGATTCAAATATTGTTATTTTAGTCCAAAGGATCAATGTAACAATTCATGATATCTTCATAAATCAGTTGTGTTTCTTTATGAAGCACACGTTACCTCTAGAATATTTATACGTATAAACGAAGAGCATGTAGAATTTGCCCTTCAACGTGTTCGGAGTCCCCACTGACTCTGCAAGGAGCGAAGGATGGTGCCGCTGTCGACTGGCCACATTGCTCATCATTAAAACGCTTGGAATTTTGAAACAGGACGCTAAAAAATAATATGTCCAACGGCATGAAGCATTCATTTGTGGAGTTGAAATAAATTATTAGAGAGAGAATACAAACACAATTATTAAAATTGAATTCCTGGGCATAATGAAATTTGTGTCATTAAAATAATTTATTGCATGCCTGCCGCCTGAAACTCTTCATCTAAAGCACGCAATTGTGTTTTATTTTGTTCGTCAACGGACCGTGGTCACGAGGCAAAAGTATTTTGCATAATTTAATTCGAAATAATTATGAATAATTATAATATAGAAATAATGTAATGTATCTTTCTCTAATTGAGGCAACTTATAATTTATTTGTAATTTTGTTCTGATAGCAAACATTTTTCACAATGTTTATTGAAAAATTACTGGTACAAAATAATGAATTAGTAGTTAATTATATTATAAAACATAATTCTCGACATTATTTACCTGTAAAACAGAGACGCTATTTTTAGAAATTTATTATATTTTGCAATGTCTCATAATAGTTTAGTTTGCATTAAATAATACAGATATATACTCTTTTCTAGCTCTTACCAGTATTGATTTGTTGAAGTGTACTCTTGGAGGATATGAAAAACGGTGTTGAAATTAATTTTCATCTGTTATAAACTATCATTTGATTTGTGCATAAACACATTTTTACATAAGTATATAACATGTGCATATTTATCTTTTTAATCAGATCCGCAATAAATGATACGGTTTTATTCGGAGGCAAGTACGTCGTAATGAAACTGCCTCGAAGCACATATGCCCGAGTCTTCTGCGTGCCGTCATGCAATAGCAACATCTGGATGCGTGAACTTCGCGAACCCCGCACACCCAAAACTAATCTCTCCTCCCCCCAGTGTGTTTGATGTTGCTCGTACGCCGTGTTCTGCCTGTGCAAGTTGTTTAGGCGATGATAGCTCACAACTTTCGCTGCTAGATTGCACGTCGCGCGGCGGGGCCGAGCAGGGTGCAGTGGAGCGAGCCGGTGCGGGGGAGGGGGAGGGGGCGGGGCGTGCGTGCGTGGGCGCCGCGTTCACCTGCGCAGTGCAGAGCCGAGCGGAGCAGAGCGCGCAATTTCCGGAGGATGTTCCTCGTCGGAATCGCGGGCCGCGGGCTAATCTGCGCGCCGGTGTCGCGGCGGCGGCGGGGGCGGGGCGGGGTCTCTGGCGGCTGCCGCAGCCCGGCTGGGAAAGAAGGGAACGCGTGATAATTAGGACGCAGTGGAGCAAGAAAATTATTACTAGTAAGAGCGGGACGAGGAAGAAGAAAAGACGGCAAAGGAAAGATTGTTGCTGCAAAGAGTGGTACGTACGGAACCATTGATATATAAAATTAGAAGTTAAAAATGAGAGATATTATTGAACTTCAAGAGAACTAAGAGAAAAGAGTTATGTAGCAATGAATTGGGAGTGTGTGAGAGAATAAATTAAATGTTGGATGCAGAGCTATGTGAAATTATCTGAGGCTGATTCTAAACGGGAGGGAGATAATCGAACGGACAAGGGAAAAGAAAAATTACAAATCGAACTGTATGTTATAGAAAAATACTACGAAATGTAATGAACGAATTGAAAAGATGGTTTAACTGACAATAAGAGCTGGAAACCTGGCTAAGAAACGAAGAGCAGGAGAGAGGCAGAAGAGGACGCAAAGTGGGCGTGAGCGCGCGCCAGCGAGGAGACAGTCGTACGGCAGGGGCACAGAGGGTGGAGCTGCAGGGAGGTCGGCGCCAGCGTGGCGGCGCCGAGGGTGGCGGCGGCTGGCTCGTGTCAGACGACGTCCTTATCGCGCGCGCCGTAGAGGGGGTTGAGCGAGGGAGCGCCGCAGAGGGCGGCGGCGGAGGCGGCGGACGACGATTAGCGCCGGGACGCAGCAGGAGACGCCGCGCGATCAACGACAGCGCGGCGCGGTGCTGACTCACAGCCGTCCCGCCCGGCGACCGCCGTCGCTCGCGCCTCTGGCCCTCACGATCCTCCACCAGGCCGCGCCCCGCCCCGCCGCCTGCCTACCTACCCCCTGCCACTGTCGCGCCCCGCCCCGCCTCGCCACGCCCTGAATCACTCCGCCGCACTCCTCAGCACCCCGCCGCCCTTCCTATGGGTTCCCTGCCTATCCCCTTCCACGTCCTCCGCGCCCTTTTCGCTGCAAATTACTCATCGAAGTTTGTGTTGCGTTTCATTAGCGCTGTGGTGAGATACAGTCTGCGAAAATGTCACGCCACAACTTTAATTATTGTAGATGCGTACCCCCGATGCCTCGAGGGCGTACGTTGCGCTAAATGTTCTGCCATTTGTTCGAAGTCGTATCTTACTCGGGCTTTTGTATCAGGACGAGATAACTAAGCCCTGCGCCATGCCTGCCTTGTGAGCCTCATTATAACAGTACTCGTCGGGAAATCTCTCTTTGGCATTCGCGTTCCTTTACGAAATGAAGAAACGCTGTGCCCACAGTTGCCCTGCTTTGTTAAGAATACATCAAGAACGAACCACATCGCAATGAACCTTCAAAGCCGTCTTTGCGCAGAGTTTCTCGCGGCAAATGTGGCGGAAACTACTTACATATGCGCAATGTGTTTCATTTTGCAATGGCGCGAGCTCTTAACCTGTTGCCCGGGACGCAGCAGGCCTCCAGAAGAAAATACCTTCTCCGCAACCGCAGCTGAACATCGTCTTGTATAATTAATTACCCGGCGAACCTTTTGTGAGTATCGGGTGTTGGGAACGCTCTCTGGAGGAGTCTTCTCTTCTTCTGAGTGCGCCTCCCGCCTCGCCCGCAGTCCATGCGCCGTTGCCCGAGCGGAACGGGGGGGGGGCGGAAATGGAAGGGGAGCGAGAGGAGAAGAGAAAGGAAGAAGAACTCGCATTGCATCACTGGCGCGTAAACGCACCCCTAATTGGACCTCCGCGACCCGCGCCGCAAGTGGCTTCGGAGGCGGACGCCCTCGCGGAAACGGGGCCTTCCAACCTCGGGAAGTTCTCTTTAAGTAAGTCGCGCGGAGGAATTTAGTTAAGACTCATTTAGTCGATTTCGTTCGGGGGGATTTTGAATTATAACAGTCTAGACCTTTTTCTCGTCCGTTCTTAGAGTAATTTCTCGCGTATTCTCTCAGATATGTTCTCGAGATACATACATACATACATACATACATACATACATACATACACACACACAGAAGGTTTATTTGCATGTTGCAGAAGGTTTGAATGTTAATTTTGTTGTAACTCTACTAAATGGCGCAGAACAAAACTAAATATCTATGTCAAATGCAACCCGCAAACCTTTGCAGCATTTTTTAATCGATATGGTTAAATAACTTCTAAACAAATCATTAAAAACTAAAATTTTGAGACAAAATGACTCAAGGAAACACTGCAATCTCACACCGTAATCTACAGGACGGGATCTTCTTGAACGTTCTATTACAGTTTTGCTGGTCCGGCGCTTATCGATATTACCCCACCTGCTCAGAGACGTGCAGAATCATCAAATAAATGTGAATAAGAAGGGCAGAGAGATGCAGAGGCAAAGGGAGACACAGAGACAGACAGACTGAGATGGAAAGAGAGAGAGAAACAGAGGGATAGACGAAGAGAGACGATGAGAGAACTGATGATGCGATGAGTGAGAAAGGGGGAGAGAGGGAAGGACAAAGAGGTAGATGAAGGGCAGCACAACTTCTGCCGGGTTCCGCTAGTGTATATATAATATAAAATTATAAAAGGGATTTGTAAGAGATTTCTTGGAGGTACGTTAAAATGACTTCAGTGTTTTGAAGATGTCACTGTATGTCATGTGTATTTTCTTGTTTCTTTAGAGAAGTTTTGTATATTTTAGTGAGTATTCAACATCATATACGCAATTCAAAGGTTAAATTTTATTTTTTTTTAATTTAAACCTACATTATAATATCTATCAAATACATGTTTCACGCAACATTGCATGATTACATGTCAGTTTCGTGTCGCTCATGCCGTATTGCATCTGTATGAAATTGCGCGGAAAATTACATTGGCGTTTTCTACCGTGCAATAGAATGAAACCGATGATGCTATTTAGGTTCATATGTACTGGGAGTCGGAGTAAAACGTATGATAATTTCCACAATCATTTGCTTTGTTTTGAAGTTCGAAAATTGGACAACCTCTATTTGCCATTTACATTGATTGACAGCTCTTGTATGAGCGAATCGCTATTACGCAGTATTGCTGGCAGGAAAATACGAAATCATAACTGTCACACATCATTACAAATGTTTTATAATTTCAGGAAATTTTAAAAAGAAAAATGCAACTTTCTTGGCGTAGAGCATTGTAATTAACTTCACACATTTTTTATTATTGAAATTTAGTGTGGTTTATTTTTTACATTATTAACGGTAATTTACTTACCTTATATAAGCCTAAAGAAATTATATATTAATAATTATTTTTCGTGTCTTCCAACCTTTTAGATCGTAGGTTATTAATTTTACTACAACATGAAACAGGCTCAAGAAAGAAAAAAAAAACTTTGGCAACCCTTTTTGCGTAATGTTCTCATTTTGACAAAGGTTTTCAATTGACATATGGAAACTATCTGCCTGACGTTTTCCACAACTGGTAATTAATACTGATTCTCACAGAATAAAACTGCAAACCACCGGAAACTGCAACATTTATTATTAGAGGAAATAATTTATTCAAGAGTTGGAAATTGCACCTCTCCGTCGCTACTCCACGCAATAAAACAGCAACTAGAGTCTAAGTCACCAAAGGCGTTTTCGCCGCTTGCGGTGGCAGCGCTGGGCGCGGGCTAATTCCTCGCGGCTGACGGCGGCGGTGGAGGCCGGCGGTCGGGCGTCGTTCGCGCCGGAAACGGGCATTGGCGGGGTTAAGCCACCTGCTCGACGTGACAACACAATTAGCGTGCCGGCGCCGTAACGCGGCATAATCCGGCCCGAATTGTTTGAGCGCCGCCGGGCCGTCGCGTCGGGCGAGGCGCGCGTGAGCGGCTCGTCGCCGGTGACGTTGCGGCGCGACGACCACCGCACCCGCCACGCCCCCCTCCCGCTCGCCGCTGAATTGTTTACGTCTCCCAACTATCCGCTAATGAAATGACCCTGCTTCGCTGGTTATGTGCGGCCGGCTTGTCAGTTTGATTCAGAGCGAGCAGTTGGGCAGCGCGCCCCGCCTCCCGCTCCAGTGCCAGCCACGTTCGGATGGATAGGCGGCTCGCCGCGAGCGGGGCATTCAAAGGAATCGATGGGGAATGGAGCAGAGATGTTACGATTATTGGAACGCAAGTGCAAGGACCGATGGAATTAGATATTGTTCCTTTCCGTCGAAGGAAATGAGGATTTTTTTGTTTTAAAATAAATATGACTGACTTACTTACTTTCTTCCTGTTTTCAACCAGTAGCGGAGATATTGTACCTTTCAGTTGTTTACTTTTTCTTGGGGTATTTACTTAAAATCGTGCAATTTAATTTTTCGCAACAATGTATTTAGATATTTAAAAACAAATACATACGAATTTCGTTATTATATTGAATAATAACTATATCTTCAATTATTTACTCTTGATATTTTTCCATTTCTAAAAAAAATATGAGAATTATCTTCAGTCTCATTTTGAAGTATTTATTCTATCGTACAAAAATTAAACTTAAATTCTCCAAAATGACTACACAGATAGCGTTTTGGAATGCGTCATTTTTCACTCGTGGCTCTAGCTGTTACTGTTTTGGCGTGTCCAATTTGTCATCTCCCATATTCAGAATGATGGTGCGGGATTATTTCCACTTGCCAGAGGAATATTTAAAAAAATATCCACATGACAGATGAAAGTCTCGAAAGTTGGAGTGTGCAGAGGCGGTCACAAGCGCGGTGCGTCGGGCAGGTGGTCGTTCGCGCGGAAGTGCGGCGCGCCGCCGCCACTCGGGGCCCCGCGCCTGCATCTGGCTTTGGCGGCGCGGGGCCGCTGCGCGATCGAGCGATACCTCCACGTGCGTTGGCCGCCTCGCTCCTCGCACAGAGTGATAGCGGCGGCGGCGGCGACGGCTTTTCGCGCGTGTGGGCGCTCCGACGCGTCCGCCCGCCCGCTCGCAGGTCCACGCGCTTTAATGTCATTCCCTCACGCTCAACTGCGCGCTCCTACGCACTGCCACTCGCGGGTCGAACAACACTCAGGATGTCGTCCTTGCCTTTCTCTCCTCTTTCTTCTTCTCTCTTGCGGCCGTGGCCTTGTCGGCGGATTCCCTAAAATCACACTTCAAAACGACGTCGACTATCTTTTCGATCACCCGATCCCTATCAGAAAATTATTGTGCCGTTTTCCAAAACCGTAAGTGGCCTCTACCAATTTTCCCCCTAACATATTTATTTTGTAAAGTTCTCTCGTCTCCTCCATCTCCACGTTTTAATTTTTTTTCTTTTCATTCTCTCATTTTACAGAATTGAAAGCAATGGCGCACTAGAAACATTAAAAGAAATAAGTAAAATACAGTAGAAGATATGTGATAGCATAAGCGTTTCTGATTATGAAGAAATCGTTCGAAACTTACGTAATCGTACCGTCTGTTACGTTTTCTAAAAATAATACTTTCGATATTTCTGTGTGTAAATGACACGCAAGTTGATTAAACTTCAAATTTTATAGTAATGGATATTTCAAAATAGTATCCAATATCTTCTTAAATTTTCAAGTCAATTATGTTTTTAAATCATCAGAATTCTTAAGACACTGAAATATTAAATAACATCAACTTCCACGATTAAATTGTTCGTCGTTATCACATCAGTTTATAAATTCCATCAAAAGTTTTTATTAACTTTCTATCCAAACTTTTCTTAATGGACTGTTGATTTAGTACAACCCTTTTCTCTTCTTTAATTCTGTTCTCCCATCATTTTACATTCCCTTTTACGTTCTCATTATTATTCTTTCTGATCTCCAACAAATTTTTGTTAATTCTTCTTTAAATTTTCTTTTGTTGATCTATTATTTTCCCTTTACTGGGCCGTTATTAAAGACTGAAAGTTACGTAGAAAGCATCTTGGTTTATTTTTTAATCTTCGATGCACCTAACCACTAATTTTTGTGTTTTAAACTCAATCAGCAATGATGTTTTTTCATGAAAAAGTATTTCTAGTGTTTTACCACGTAAAAGTATAACTAGTGTTATTGACACTCTAAGTTTCAGAACGATATCCAGAATTTGTTTCACTATCAACGCTTTTATACAAAATATTAGTTTTGATAAACCTATTCTCCTTCTAATTTTGTAATGGCGTACGTGTAACACTGTAGTTGTTTTCTTGGTTGGAACTTGAGTACTTGCCGACATTGAGCCGAGCTTCTGCAACGTGCTCTGTTGTCGAAAAGGGTTAGACGGCGTGAGCATATATAAAATGGGATTCTTTATAGCAAAAAGCAAATATGTCAGCATCATTGAAATAAACGCATGCCATGTTTAACACTTCTATTCTCTGAAAATGTAGTTGAAGTCTCGGGTCTCCGCATGCAGAGAATGACAAAACCTCACAACACCTTCGGTTTTTCAGGCTTGCAGGTACATTTAGAGCTTAGTCGTGATCGTTGGAAGGAGAGAAAAAATAAAAATAATGATAAAAAGAAAAAAATGCGTAAAAGAAACGTAGACATTGGAAGCTAAAACAGGCAAAAAAAGGTGCAATAAAAATGTAAAATGCTACACAACAGTCATCTAATTTATATTGTTAAGTCTTAAAACATAAGAATAATAAAAAAGCTTTTTGCCAACTTTTACTAATTACTTTTTCTCTTGATATCTCATTTTCGTTGTCTTTCTTTGCTGATTTCCCTTCCCCCGCCTTTCCTCCTTTCGTGGCTGTCCGCCTCGCAGTGCACTTGGGCGGCGGGGGCGCCTGAGACGCAGCAATGCGCTCGTGTCGTAAACTCCAACGCGCTGCCACTCGGAGCTGCTCTTCTCTCCCGGCTCGGCCGCTTCTGGCGCGTGGAAATGGCTGCGCTCCTCGTGTGTGAGGCCTTCGCGCCTTTCGTTCAAACTCTCTCAGGCGCCAGCCTTCTTTCTGTGCGTCGTTATCCGCGCTCGCGGAGGAGTGCTGGCAAGATGGAATGATAGAAGATAAAGATTGAATTACCAGATGTTCACTCTTCCATATGCATGGCTTTGCTTTTTGAAGATAGCAAGTTGCCTCTAATAGTCGTAATTAAAATTTTTGTACATGGGAATTGAAAGTTGAAATAAAAAAAGAATAGAAAAGCATTTTGTTTATTATTAAATGTTCATTTGTTTATTTATTGAAATGTTATGAAACTTTCAGAATTATAAAACTGTATTTAGAACGTAAAATTGATATATTTCTTCTTAAATTTTATTTTCGTCGATAGTTCAGCTTTATATGTAAACAAACGCTTGCTCACCTTCCCATTCATTCCCATTGTGAAGTTGCGTACTATCGCTCATTCATCGGATCTTGAAAATTCTTGTTAGTTTGAATGTCTGGAATCAGACTATGAACGCAGAGCCAAAACTACTGGAACTAGAAACGTAAAACTTGAATTCTAAATGTCCCTTTTCCTATGGACGTGATAACTAGAAAATTGTTTTTATTTTCTCGTATACATACCTAGTAAACAGTCATATTATGTTGCGGAAAATATTTTTCGATGTCAACGACAATACACGTTTTGTGGTCCCCTGATACCAAAAATTTGTTTTCAAAACGTCCGTTTTTCTGTGCTTCAATCCGTAGTGTATGAACAACGCTAGCGCCTAAACTATTTGTAGACTTTTGCCCAATTAATATTCTCCAATCTTCCTGGTCTCATTCGGGCCCTACGTGTTTCAAACGAAATCCGTGAATTTCGGAGGTACTTTATTTATGAAGCCTTTGGGACGTTCTCAAAATTTTCTCGTAAAAGGCTCCAAATATTTCTTTACAGTTATTATAATAGAGTAAAATAAACATATAAACATGTTGTAAGTCCTATTTTCATGGTCGTCTCTTAATTTTCGAAAATTGCTTCAATTCGGATTTTTTCTGGCTTCTTCCTACAGCTTCAATATTGAAGATAGAGATTTTTTCAAAGGAATACGTGTAATTCACAATCGGTTTGAGAAAATAAGGCTCTTTTTTCCACAATAAGGCTTCAACTTTCTTTACGTGTTATGATAGTGTTAAATGTATTGAATAACATGACATAAACCCCAGTTTGGTGTATTCGATTTATTTAAAAAATATTCATACGGCGTTTTCTATACATGATTGCATTTTTTAGTACATTTGCTTAAAATTTCTGTTGAAGTTTCTCGAAAATTGAAAACTTTTGTGTAAAATTAGCTCAAAATTTCGCAGTTTTAGAAACGCTTAAACGATATTTTCTAAAAAAAATATAAATTTCTTAATGTTTCAACGAAAATTTCCCTGTATGATCTGTTGTTACCCTTGAAGTCGTATTTCAATCGCACCATTAGGGATCCAAACTTTAAGAAAATGAGAAAACAGTGTCTATTAAGCTGGAATAAATGGCAGCTGGGAAGAGAGTGGGGCAAAACCAAAAGCTTTCCCGGATAAAAGAGATTAGAAAAGTAAATAAAACGAGAAAGTCTGCGCCATTCTGTAGCACCACTAGTTTAAAATGCATATTCGAGACTTAATGGTTTCAAGTTATGTTAATCTTACAAGGGGAGGTCTTGGCAATTCGCAACGCATGTGAGTATTACGGGTTGCGTTGCTGTGATGCCTCAGGGGCTGGACCGGGCCAAGCAGGTCGCGCCTGGGAGAGCAAGCGAGGCGAATCGGAATGTAACGTGACGAGACTTTGTTGTGCATGACGAAGACGCAAATGAAATTACTTTTATTTTTCCCTTTTAATTAAATTCATTCCCTTTCCTGTCTTATAGATGATGAACATCCAGGGAACGCTGGATTACTTCTGCTAATATTTTTTGTAACGAACTTACATTTCTGGTATTTTGTTTTGGAGAATATTTACGAGATAGTTGTTGGTTGCTACTAAACCTACTTATTGGCCATTTCGTTTTTCTTGACAAATGTATGGTTTCTATTATGAGAATTAGGCAATGCATTCACGTTTTTCTCGGTACTATGTTGTTTTCTCTTTATAGAGTCACTGCTGACCGACGCAGTGAGTGGCAGTTTCATTCGTTTCGCTGCTCCAAGGATAATTTATTTCTTGAAAATGTGTATTTTTATTTATGTTGCTGCCTTGTTTTCGTTGTTACATCCTTCGTCGTATATTTTTTGTATTCCATTAGATAAACAAGAAATATTTGAAGTGAGCATATTGTGGTAGAATGTGTTCATCGCCACCACTTCATCGAAGAGTAAATATTTCAGAAAATTATAAATGATAAAAGATAAATGTTAAAAGGAAAACAAGAGTGATATAAATGATAAAAGGAGTATTTGAGACACTTTTCACAGCTCTTAAATATGTATTATGTTTATTTTCCATTATTTGACATTTTAATTGATTTTTAAGATAGTTTCCATAGTTGCTTAGGAATGCTAATTTTTTTCCTTCTTGTATTTCTTCTTGTGGGTTAAATTGTAGTCTTTTTAAATTGATTTGTGAATATACTAAACGCACGTCACATTTGTCACTAACATTTTTATTTTACATTTTTAAATGCTACATTTAAATTCTTTTCATACTGTTGAATCCTCTATAATACTTCAAGGAAGAGAATTTTCTTACGAATTTGAAGTGAAAGGAATTCAGTGAATCTCAGAATTCAGAACTATCTGAACTGCTGATATGTCTCCTAATATACATCCTAAACAAATGGTAAATAATGTATTCTACATGAGTTGTACAAATACAATACCTATCACGAGTCGAAACATTGGGTCAGTCATAAGTCTGAGCAAGTTCATTTTCTTAAATGATTTTCAGAACAAATGTCAAGGTATACATCCTTTTGTGTTAAAAATTATATTTGCGTACCAACACTTTAATAGATTAGTTTGGACACTGATATCGCAAATCCAGAGTGTGTGCTAATTTTACTTATTAATATTGACGATAAATATGGTTAAATGTATGAAAAATGTATGTGTAGAGTTCCCAGATAATTTCCACGCAGTTATCATTTCTGGTTTTAACATCAAAATATTTCCAACAAGAAAAAAGTTAAACATTCGCCTTTTTTAAAAAAATTGTCATATTTCCCCTCACTTATCAGTAATTTCTGCTGCCTCATTTCCTCCTCGCCTTCCTTCTACCCTATTTCCTCACCCCCCCTCCTTCGGTGCAAGCTCGCGTCGACGTGCGATTTCGTGCGACACCTGGCTGGCGCGGGTTAATGTTGGTTTTTCATGTTCCACGAAAGCCGATAGCGGGGCGGCGATCTGATCGAAGGCGCACGTTCCAAGTGACGGGCTGGGGGCCGGGCGGGGGCGGGAGCAGCTATCGGCGCCTGAAATATCGCCTTGTAAGGGATCGCCGTCGGCGGCGCGCCGCGGCCTCGCACCCGTATCGCGCCAGCTATCGCGCTCCATCTCGCGGCGGCGCGCGCCGACACGGGGAACTCCCGCCGCGCCACGTCGCGCCGCCGCCCGAAACTGAACCGACCCGCGTCGCCTACCCTGAAGTAAGGAGGCGGTCATAGTAGAGCCGATTTTGGCCGGAATTTCGGCCGGCCGTTCTTGTCCGACGTTTTGGATCCGTTCAAACTCGTGATAGTAAACGGAAATCGTCACAGTGAACCCAAACGACCTCTTCCAACAGCGTCGGAAAACCTCAGGTGTCGGACGAAGATCTGTTTCGTTTGAGTTTTGTCCGTCCCACATCGGTCGATCGTAATTTCGACCAAAATCGTCTCCACTGTGATTGCCGTCGAGGACGATCACTGAAGCCGATTTCGGAAATGAGCAAACTGAAACCGAACAACCACTTCCAACGGTGTAAGGCGGCGGTCACAGTGGAACCGATTGTGGCCAAACTTTCGGCCGACCGATGTCGTATATTTCCGTCAGATATGCCCGATTCGTGCAAACATGTGCTAGTAACTGGATATGGTCATATTGAACCCGAACGCCCTCTTCCGACGGCGTCCAGAAACATCGGCTGTCGGACGAAGATCTGTTTTGTTTGACTTTGTCGGTTCATTCGTCTGACATCAGTTGGAGAGTCAAGGCCATCTTTAATATATGGCTACTTTCAACACATGTTTATGGTCTTGGACGTACCTCTTGCAAATGTTTCAATGAACTGCGGAACTATGGGGATATTCGGCCGATTTCGGGTGCAACATTCGGGTGCATTTCGGATGAATCAAGTCTAACGATTTCGCTCGCAGTCGTCCGGTAGTGAGCGACCGATATTTCGACTGTGCTGCGACCTTAGCCTTATGCTCTCGTGACCGATACGGGCTACGTCCGCTTGCTTAGGTTTGCAAAGACCTCAGATGTAATCAGGGGGAGAGTGGATATTCGAAATCAGATAATTGCCTGGCTGGATTTCCTGTTGATTTGCGACTTGCTTAGTTTGTTTTAGATATGCACCTGCTGCCTGAAACGACACAAAGACATCGCTCTCAATCTTACATATCCCCTTAAAATTGTACAAGAGAATTTGTTCTCGTGCCTGTTTGTTTTTTCATTTTAAATGATATGCAATGTTTACACTGAATTTACATACTACATTTGCATACACTGAATTTATTAGCGTTATATACTGGTTATGTTTAACTGAAAGTGTTACGGTATAGAGCCTTTAAGTGAATTACTGCAGTTTCCATTACTGAATTACGAGAGAAACTAACAGACAGTATAGATTCATATACAACTTTTCTATTAACATTTGAACAGAATTCTAATGAATATATATTTCTTTTTACTCTTTTCAAATTACCGTAGTATTATAGGCATCATAGTATCATTAACACGAAAAATCTTCTCATGTTTTGGGGATACTATTTTGCGATGCTGTGAATTATAGAATGTGACGAGAATTTATTAGCGCTGAGATATTCTCGAAGAATTAATAAATGACCAAAAAAAATATTGAAGATTTTTCTTTTTCTTCTTCTTCTTCTTCTTCTTCTTCTTATTATTATTATTATTATTATTATTATTATTATTATTATTATTATTATTAAAATGTATTATGTGTCTCTTTATTTCCATGTATTTGTTATTGGAATGGTTGAAATTTTTGTTCATAGCAGTCACCCTGTGCAGTGCATCAGGACAGTTATTTTGATGACGGTTTTGCCTCCGTGTAGTTGAAGGCCACCCCCGGGTCAGAGGTGCCGAAGTCGCTTGCGGAAGCGAGGCGCCGCTCCCGAACGCCTTCACGTGCGGCTCAGAGTAATGCCTGCAGCTGCGCCGCCCTCCCCGCGCCCACCCCCCGCCCACCGTGATGAATATTCGCCCGCCCGTTCTATTACGCCCGTTCACGTGAGGGTTCGTGTGTGGCGTTACTTTGCTCCATCCACTTCGATTTTATACTTAATCCCATCTGATAAAGCCCGGCGGAGAGCGCCTTATTTAAACGGCCGCGAGCGCGCGCTCTCTGTACGCTGGCGGCGAGGCTGCGTTTTAATAGGAATTCATACAGCACTTGCGCGGGATTTTATTACCGCTGTTCTGCCAGAGATCGACAAGGGCCGTAATTGAATTCGGGCGCGGCGAATCCCAGCGCCGCCGCCGCCTCCGCGCTCGCCCCGCGCGCGAGGGCCACCGCACCGCGCCGCGCCGCACCGCTCACCCGGGGTCCGCAAGGGGCTCGGCGCCGCCCGCCCATTTGCAATGCATGCGCCCTTTTTGCGAGGACGCTCCGACCGGCCCCGCCCCGCCCCGCCCGCCCCGCCCGCCCGCCCCGCTCATTCCCGCTCATCCCCGCCCATCCACGCCCTGCCCCGCCCTGCCCCGCCCTGCCCCGCCCTGCCCCGCCCTGCCCCGCCCCGCCCTGCCCCGCCCTGCCCCGCCCTGCCCCGCCCCTGCCCCGCCCTGCCCCCGCCCTGCCCCGCCCTGCCCCGCCCTGCCCTGCCCTGCCCCGCCCTGCCTCCGCCCTGCCCCGCCCTGCCCTGCCCATCCCCTCCCAGCCCCGACTGGACCCGCCTGGTCCCGTCCCGCCCCGCCCCGCCCGCCCCGCCCCGCCCCGCCCCGCCTCGCCCGCCCCGCCCCGCCCCACCCCGCCCCACCCCGCCCCACCCCGCAGTGCCTCGATGTAGCGGCGACGACACAGACGCGGTAGAGCGGACTGTGCAATTGTGGGCGGACGCGAGATGCCAGGAAGGCGAAGAGCGGGGAAGCGAGCGGTGCGAGAGAATGTGACTTACGTGCGGTCGCTGGGTTGACGTGCTGCGTTGCGGAAGAGGGTGACGGATTTTCAAAATGGAAGTCGCGAGACGTTGTTAAGAATATATTTGTAATGTTAGATGTCAAATGAAAGATTACGTTACTCAAATTTGCACTGTTAGTTTTAGAAATTAAATTTTCAAATCACTTATTTTAAACAACAATTGATCAAATGTCTATTTCCAAATTCTTGTAATCCGGACACAGTTCCAGTTAACATCATAATCTAATATTGTATTCACAATAGAAACAAAAATTATTGAAACATAAGTAGGTAATGTGCTCAGTATGGCAATTTTGGGCTAGTTATCTGCTTTCGATACTAGTTAGTAAAGGCAATAACGACAAATGCACTTTATTCTGACAAAGGGTGCTCCAAAAAGAATCTGTAGTAAAGAGGTTCATAAAAGTTATTTCCTACGTTGTGGCGGTGTGTGCTATTCTATTGAGACATCAGTAGCGATAATGCTTCTGAGAGAATGCCTTGTGAGGGAAGAAGGTCTCATGGAGAGCATATGGAAGCGGCGGGAGCGGTACAAGGTTTCGTGGGCTTTTGTTTTTATGCAGAAACACGGAAGCGGAAATGGTTCAGTCTCTGGCGGAACCTACAAAACTGCAGTACTCTTTTGTGCGTCTTGGGTACGTTCTTATTACACGACTTTGAAAATACAACCTCTGTCATTTAACACTACCCGTAGGGCTGGTTGAATTTTTCCAGCACTGAGTAATTTTATGTGAGCTTCTATTCAAATATTAGTCAGATGATTTTCTCATATAACCACAAATTAATGATGTGCTTTCTTGACTCAGATTGTTTTGACACATTTTCATTAGTATTTGCCCTAATAAATAATTAAATAATTATCAGGATAATGAAATCGGTTTTATTTAAGCACACTGTTGCAAAACAAAAATTATAGATGTCTATATAAGTAGGTCAAACTCAGTCACTGTCCCGAGAAGAATTCAAATGACCAGATGCTCTGATCCATTTTTCGATGTTTCTGGACTCAACACCAGGTGAATTTCGAAACAAAACTCTAACAAATAAGCCATAGGCCGCTCGAGACTTTTCCTTCCTCTTCCTTGTCATATCCTCTCCCCATTACGTGCACATACACACACTTACATGCACTGAACTTTCATACATGTCCATAGACTAATCGAGAGCTTAGAGCTTGTCCCATCTACGGTGGTGCCCTGCTGGGGGAGGTTCTTGGAGGAATAAATGTCCCGCACGTCGATTTGAGGGTCGGCGCCGAATCTCACCATCCAGCGTAGGAGGAATACGCCAAAATCAAGCATAACAAAACATACACTAGGCTAACAGGGCTAATAACCAAAGCAATTTATATGTACGGAAACCTCGATCAATCAAAGGTGTGTATATTAATCTGTGCAATGTTTTATCTATTGCTTTGCTGTTCGGAGAATAGAGTTAGAGGAAACGCACACTGAAATTGCTACAGAAATTCGAGGACGAGAATTCCGCGGTAAAATCCGTTTTGAGAGCCTCTCAAACAAAATAATTGTCCGCACTGTTATGTTGATGTGTAGTTTGTATGTCAAGCCGGTAAATATATTTTGAGGTCTAGATTCTACACATGTCAGGAGAACATGTCTTTCCAAAAAAGTTTAAGATTATGGTTAGGTTTGTGACTGAGGGAAGCATAACACCACGTATATCGAGTGCCATTTATCCTTATGCGTATTCACTCTTTATGATTACTATATTATATTACTGACGCTTATGAAAGCTATGAATCAGTACCTAAATTGTTACATTTTCTCCAAACCATTACAGTACAAAAATATTATTGTATTTAAAAAAGGTAAAACGAGAAATAATTGTTGCATCCCATTTTTAACAAAAAATATTAAAGTCCATACATAATGTTTCCATACATTACAGATTCATCGTTAGAAGAGCATTTAGCTTTTTTTTGCAAAATAGGTGTGAAATAGGTTTTTTATGCGTCAAGTGTTTTAAAGGGGTTCTAATGAACTAGCGATGACAAGAAGCTCGAGGACCTTAGGCTCGATGGCCTTTTGTCGCCCGAGATCATTCGAACCAGTTAACGCTCGTGGTATATACGATATATTATTTTTACCTACTTTTTTCATTCAGATTTACTTAAATACTAATTAACTGCTCACTTGTAGATTTTACCTCATTTTGTCTCTTCATATTTTCCTCCGATAATTCTATCCATAAGGAAACCTGTAGCATCATTAAACGTTTTTGTATTTCCCGTAACGACGATCTTTTCGATGTAGGTAAGTTATGTAGAGTATATCGTGCTCCGCATCAGAGGTCCGTATTTGTGTCGTGCTTTGAAAAACATATCAGTAAAAAATCAAAATATTTTTTAAACTTTGTGTCACCCAGAATTTGATAGTATTATATTTCATACTATTCCGGTGGAAAGTAAGATTGGAATTTTTGTAATGTTTCCTTTTAGAAAACAACACTTGAGTAGATCGAAAATATGTTTTGAATATTTTATCGGGGCATCGGCGATATTTTACAAGCGTGCGTATTTCATATCGTAAGATATTTGATTACGTGGTAAAGGGTGGCATGATATATTATGCCAGCCTGCCTGCAAGGCTCCTGCAACTTTATGAACCGAGGCGATGCATCACAGGAAGATCAACAGGGGATGCAGGTGCCAGTTTAAAGCTCTCTGCCGGAGGTTTCTGCGCGGCGGGGCGCGGGGGAGCGGGGTCTCGACGGGACCTGCCACCGCCATCTCCGCCTCCGCCGCCACAAGACGCCCCGCAGAGCAAATATTGACCTTCCCTAATGGTTTACTTGGGCCCAGGCGCAGCGCCTCCCGACACAAATTATGTAAACTGAAAAGAGCTTTGTCTTTTATCGTTTCTCGGCGTTTGCTCTCAAATTCTAACCTTTAGTCAAAATAACATAGTAATGTTTGTTTGCATAGGCAATACTGGGATAGTGCTGTAGTACGTGTTAAAAGTCTCTTCTGTATGAATTCTTTCAATATGCTGGACGAGCCCGAAAAGAGCTTCTTGTCTCAGGTCTTTAAAACAATATGGGTGGATGGAATATTGGTCGGAGTTGTATGGTGATGCTTTAAAGAGTATTAAACGTGTGTGAATGATTCGTTGATTCTTTTGATTCCGTGCGCGTCAACTATGGTCAACTACTGTCGTAATTAGATTGTTGCATGTTGTATGCGGTGATCTTGTCCCGCTAGAGCGTGAGATCCGGCACCAATCTGCTCTCGGAGATGTCCCCTTCCAGGTATCTCCACCAGTGGGACACGCCCATAGCCCGCGAAAGGTCTACGCCCCCGACTGGTCACCGGTCACTGGTGTGTAGCGCATGCAGTTGTATGTGTGTGAGTGTGTACGCTAAGGAGGGGGCATGGATAAGGAAGGAAACATTGCGTGTGGTCCGTGGTTCGATTGTTAACGAACGTCTCCTACATGCCTCTGGTTACCATCGGAGAAACCAAGGAAAACTACCCATCAGAGCATCCAGCCGCTAGAATTCTCATCCAGACATTCGAACTAGTTTCTAGCTAGTAACGAAAATACATCCCCTGTGTGTGTGTTGGGGGAGGGGGATTGTACCATAATACATCCCTTTAGTCAATGCAGAGATATCAGTTGTTGCCAAGAGCTATTTCAACTGGTTCAAACCAAAATGTCTGTGAGTGTTTTTATTTTAATTAATAAAGAGTCTTTGCTTTTAGTTTGCATTTTTTTCACTCACATTCGTTTACTCTTTTCTTTTTCTCTCTAAAATTTGATTAGAAAATATCATGATAATAGTTCTTTTTCTCTTTAAAACCACGTGGCATTTTGTTTCAAAAATGAACTTCAAATTATTTTTAAATTTTATTTGTAGTATATTTTATCTACACTTTTAAGTGAACGTTTTATTTGTAACACATTAAATTTGTGAATCTTTCCGAGGCGAATAAAACTGAAAAAGGTTTTAAGGAGAAGGAATAAATATTAGATTTCATATCGCATTTCCAGTAACCACTTCGGAATCTGGCCTTCACCTCGCGGTTTTCGAACGTTTTCCTTTGTGCAACTTCTGGGAACTTGAAGGAGTTTGAGACACGAAGAAGTGGGTCGTGAACACCTGCTGTGCTCCATTCCGCGTAGTTCCCCGAGAAGTAGAACGTTGGGATATTTGTGCTCGCCACGCTACACCATTATATTCACGAGTTAGTAATTTCAGGCCCTCGCGCGCGAACTAAACTTCTCAGAAAAAAAGAGAGAAGATTCAGATTATTTGCTCTTTTCTGAACTAACATCGAGCCTTTAAGAAGTTAAATGCAGCGTGTAATCATAAGCATGAATATAATGTGATACAAAGTTTTCGCTTCACATATTATGAAACATTCATAAAGAATTTGAAATATTGAATTTACTTATTAAATCCTTAAGATGACAGAAATAGAATAATATTAATTGCAAATTGTTGAAAATGAAAACATTAAGTCGTAGAATGTTGTGTGGCACGGAGTTTAGCCAGCAATTTACATTCGTGGAACCCCTCCAAGAATAAAAGCTTCTTCGCCGTAAGATTCCTATCCACTTGAGTGTACGACCACTTACCAGATAAAGCAAATTTTCAGTAATTGCAGCTTGGGGGAGCAATTTTTTTCTTTACGTCAGATAAGAAACAAAGACTTTTGTTCATTGCCCAAGAAATTAAACAGCAGTGAATTTAAAGAAGATAGTTTTCCAATGTGAATTTCAAGAAACGTTTGCTGTACTAATCGATTGTAAAAAATAAGTAGAAACACAGTTTCATTCATTTCGTTATACAGGCTATTTTATTAGAATTATTCATTTTTTGGCTCTTGAATGAGACATGGAGAAAGCATCAAGGAGGATCTTTATTTTTTTATGTATAAAACTTTGCACAGGAATATAAATAATTCGAAATACATCTAAGCAATATATTCGCAATAATAATAATAATAATAATAATAATAATAATAATAATAATAATAATTATAATAATAATAATAATAATAATAAAAAGAAGAAGAAGAAGAAGAATGCACAATGTGTATGAATTCTTTGGTTTCAAACCACGAACTGTGGCCCTTGATTTAGCGATGAAGAGACGCCGGGCTTTCCAGTCGGCTCGGGAGCAGCCAGGGTGTCATTCCAAAGTTTGCAACTGCCGTAACGTCGCAGGGGGCCGTCGGTGGCGACGCGGCGTGGCGCGGGGACACGTGCGAGGCGGAGCTCCGTAGCTGGCTCACGCCGCCACACGTGGCCGCCGCGCCACGCCACGCCGCACCGCGCCGCCGGCCAATCTCGCAGGCGCGTCCCCGAGGCGCCCAGTGAGCTTGCCACGCCGCCGCCGCCCCTCACCGCCCTTCGCGTGCTCGCGCACGCTCCCTCGTAATTAGCTCCCGCTGATCACGCGACGCCGCCTCATCCGCCCGCCCCCCCCCCGACCCCCCCCCCGCTCCGGCCCCGCACCGCACCCCATCGGCGGATGCGTCGCCGCCTTGCCTCGCATCGCGGTTCGGCAACTTTGATCCAGCCGCTCGCACACGGCCAGGATTTGCCTAAGAGGGCCAATTTACGTGTTTGGGAGGGAATACTGTCACTTGGCGGAAACCGTCTGTCCAGATTTCCGTCCCAGTACTTGCGTTTTGAATTCAAAGAGCGGTGTTAAAAGAATTTTGAAAGATATTTTGAAAACATTATTTCAATGGCAATTCCAACCCCCACGTATTTGTTCAAAAGAAAAAGAATAGGAAAAAAATTGCATGCGCAAAATATGATCAACGAGCGTAATACGACCTTTCTCAGTGCTACTCATCAAGTTATTTTCAGTTGGAGAGGAAATCGAAAATACAGGTGTGCGCGTCTCTGGCAGCACAAAATAAAGTGTTCATTTAAAAATATAAATAAACAAAATGTACTACAAAGTTGAAGAATAATATTACATTTTTTGAATGTAAATATGTACTAGAGCATAAACTACGAAGTCAGAGATTAATTGTTGCATTGAATATCATCTGTCAAATAAACATTGTCTTCTCAAAGACATAAGTACGCAAACTATGTTTTGGACAGGTGCAAAGTTTTACGTCAATTTTGACAGTGTGTTCACCATTTTTGGTCATGTTTGAAAAATACCTCCTTCTCAAATAGGATCTGTAGCTAAACGCGTATGTAACAAAACCTTTTATTGTCGGTCTGAAAGATACATCTGTCGAACAATTTGATATCTCTAGAAAGATGCCTAAAAATTTTAGGAAAACTAACTCAGAACTGAAAACTTTCGTTGTTGGAAAAGATAGAAAATGTAAAAAATTAATCTATCTTGCGAAAATAAGCTAGAGTCAAATAAATGGCATCTAAAAAATTATCTTACAAGTAGATGACAATAAATTATGTAGTTAAAATAAATAAATATTGCCTTGAAAAAAGAAGTTTCAATTTTTCCTTAGTTATTCATCCAACCATATTATTTTTTGATTCCGTTACGTTAACATAATAGTATTAACAAATAATTGTTTCTATGGTTTTCCTTTCTTCCCAGTGAAACCTCACTAACCCAAGGTTTTGAACTGATTGTGATCTTCCTTTCGCAGACGCTTCCATCCATCCCTTCCAATCCAAACTAGGACGTTGCGCTCTTTGGGATCACGTCCCATATTTTCTCCCTTGAATAACCAGGCCACTCATGTGGGAAGGACAGATTAAAAAAATTATAAGAAATTGAAATATTTGGCATATAAACATGGAAAATATTATATGCCCTTTGTTTATTGTTATGAATTTGAACGACCAAGAATGACATTAGTTTTTCTTGAAAACAAGATTTTATTTCTGTAAAGTAATTTGAGAATTCAGAGGAAACTCTGCTCACAGAAAATTGTGCGTAGCGAGTAAATACGTACGATAACCGAAACATTAATTTAAATATGTTTTTTAGGAGTCATGAAAATAATTTTAGTATCTACGGTAAAGCACACGTTTTGCTAACTGTTGTTTCTGATGAAACATCAATGATTTTTTATCAAGTTGGCCTTTCTTAAAAATTGACTATAATATAACGCACTGCTTCCCGAGATATCGTACTTAATCCTTAGAACTCAACTGCCACTATGTAAATTGCCGCCGCAGTCGCGTTCTGTATCCGAAACGTCGCACAGGCAGACACCATTGTCCGCGGTCGCCGCGTGCTTCCACCAAACAGACTCGTCCCCGTTTCCGCTGCTACCATCATCGCCACCACTGGTGCCACCACCACCGTCACCACTACTGCCCACGCTGCCTCATCGACCGCCACCGCTTTCGCTTAAGCCTTCCCCTCCACCATCACTACCACCACCACCACCACCAACGAGAACACTACCATCATCAACAACACGACCACCGCTACCACCCTCAACAGCAATGTCACCGCTAGCTCAGTGCGTCAACTGATGTCACTGCAGTGCCTCTGATCGGGAGGTCCTTCGCTTGAGTCCCGACGGTGGCAGGATTTTTAACATTAGCTAAATAGATGAGTCGAATCCAGTTGCTGACTGGAGGAGAATTCTTGCCACCGGCTGCTCTGATCGGTAGTTGTCCGTGATTTCTCTTATCAGCACCAGGCGAATGTTCGAGCAGTATCTTAAAGAACGGGCCACGGACCGCGCGAGATCTTTCCTTCCTCTTCCTTGTCCTATCCTTACCCCGTACTTACACACACACTTAAATGCACTACACTACCATACAGGTCGGGTGACCGGTCGGAAGCTTATAGCTTGTCTCGTCTTGGGCGGTGCCCCACTGGTGAGAGATACCTGGTTGAGAGAAACCCAGCTCGCCTACGTTAGGTTGATGCCGGATCTCACCATCCAGTGGGGGAAGATCAGCGGTACTTCGTGAAAACTCACGGGACTAGTGACCTCAACAGTTGTCGCGCCCGGAATCATTAATGAATGATTATTGAACGAATGCCACCGCCGCCTCCACCTCCACTCCTTGCACTGCTACCGAAGTAAGCTCTCACCAGCGCAGCGTCACCTCCGCCGCCAGAGTCACGGCCGTCGTCGCGGCGTCAGAGCTCTTGCTGTGGCTCACCCGCGTTGCGTGCTGCCCCCTACCGGCCCCGCCCCTTCCCGTCCCCCTTCGCGCCGGGTGCGTCGCTTGTCAATTACCCAGACGCCTGTCTATACTCCGCCCGCGAGAGCCGAGCATGCCAATCCATCAGAAAGGGGCGGGGTCCGTCGGGCACACGTCGCCGGTGCTGTTCCCAGCACCTCCACTGCGACGTGCCACTTCCTCACTGCATTGCCAACATCACTTTTCTACGCACTGATTTATTCCTTGGACGTACTTGTACAATGCTCCGGGCCTTTACCCTATTCACCGTAATTTCGTCCCTCCACGATAATTCTTCGTATACTTTTCTGATGATGTTCTTCATTGTATCTCTGTTTACATTCTAATATTCCACTCTGAGTTTTTGCTTTCTCTTTACTACGTAGTGCAGATAAAAGTATTGTAATGCTCCAGACGAGTGTGGAAATTTTTCCCCGTAAAGACATGGCACAAATATCGAAAAAGTAGATAAATCTTGTTCCTAAATGTAGTAAATTACTTCCTCTAACATGACAGAATCCACGTTTTGTGGATACTTGATTCCGAAATATTGGTTTATTGCAGAAAGTCTGTCAGTCCGAAAGTCTGTCTGTTTGTGTTCAACGCAAGTATCACAAGCTATCAGACCTTTTTTTCAGAATTCAAATTTGCAGATCGATCTGGCCGAACGCGAGACCCTGCGAATTTGGAACGGATATTTTCGTTTCTGTGGTACTTTAGATGAAGCTTTTCAACATTTTCAAGTTTTTCTGAAAAAATGCTCCTATTTTTTTGCATTAATTTTTCTCTAATATAGGAAAGAATGCTTAAAAAATGACGTAAGCCTCACTTTCGTTGACCTCCCTAAATTTTTAAAAATTTCAAAAATTCAAAGTTTTTTCGACAGTGTCCTTCAGCTACAATATAAGATGGAGATTTTTCTTGAATGAAATCTGTTATACGAAGACCGATATTTAAATAAAGTCGTGTACAATTTTTATAACATAAAATATTTGCATAATTTTGCGTGAAATAAAGGAAATTAAAAAATTTCATAATGGCTCTAAATTGTTTTCTGAAATAGAGAAAAGTACGCTTAAAAATGCGTCAGGTCTAATTCTCATTGTCCTCACTTAATTTTCGAATATTGCAATATTTACAAATAGAGCGAGAAAGTTTGTGCTGTTGCGGCATCATTAGTTTATCTCTCTTCCAATTGTCTTGATTTGCATCCGCAACTTCTACGATTCTTGTTTTCTTTTTGCTTCCTTTTCAGTCTTGATCCTCTACTCCACCTTCAATTTTTTCATCTTTTCCAAGCATGATTTCAAGAGTTTTTCGAATGGCGTAGCATTTTCGAAACGTGTACACACGCTCCAGTCACATGTGTCTTTGCGTGATACTTCTCATGATAAATGTCTCTTCATTCTAAATATCGCAATAATGCATGTGAGTTTCGTGTGTACTTGTGACTACCGGTAGTGTAAGCGATGTCTCAAAGAAAAGACCAGCTTTAAATATGCAGAAGATCCAGACATGCAATGGATTAATTTTGTCAGGAGTATGAAAAGTTACGACAGTTTGAAAAAATCTTATTTTTGCGTTCCTGTGTTTAGGATTAACGTAAACTAATTTTTTACCCTTTCAAAATTCTCATACATTGAATCTACTAATAAAAATTGCTGAACATAAAACACCCTTTTGCAGTAATACTTTCTCTGACGTACACTTCTTATAGTTTAATTTTTGTTTCATTTGCGACCACAAACAGTTTGATTATATCTAGAGGTTATACGAAATTAAATAAATTTATCTGTCTAAACGTGTTCACATTATTTGCTTGCCTTGTATAAATCTCATTGAGTAAGTCTTGCAGAACTCCTCCGTAAATTACATGCCTTTACTTTTTTGTGAAAGTGATTTATGTTCTGCCGTAGTAAGACGCGAACCAGTGGTAACAAATCGAATGACATTTTATGTGACCACTATCTCGAAACGTTGACATTGATTACTTGTCGTCTGACGCTTTCTACTAAACGTTTTTAAGAGTTGTTTCTCCTTGTATTTATTGCTTTACAGCTACTGTATATTCTTTATTTAATCTGCAATGTTTATTGACCGATATTTATATTCTTCGCACGTTTGGATAACGTCAGTTTTCAACTGTTTGCATTCGCATCGAAATTTATTTTGTGGCTGTTTGTGCAAATTTACTCGACCGATATTTTCTCTTATTTTTTGCGCTGTACAAATGGAGAGTGTGGCATGTGTTCATGAAAACGTATGTGTATTTTCTCAGTAGACTGAAGTGCTTGGAACGCTCCAAACGGCGAGATCCCTGTTTAATGCTGCTGTTACAGGTTGACGTGGAGACCATAAACGCACATAAGGTGATTAGTGAAACTTGAAGTTTATTGTTCGTTTTAATTATCTTTTCGGATTTTCTGTTTTATTTTCTGTTTTGGATCACGCACGTACTGAGATATAAGACAATTTTTTATTTTCTACTTGAAGTGTAGATTACGGCTAATATCAGGCACATAGAACAAAAACGTGTTTATTTGTTTAACCTGATAAATTTTGTTCTCCCCGACGTGCGTGTAAATCTGACGAAGCTGTTTTTGCTGTATTGCAAGAAATAATCATTATTCTTATGATTGACCTAATGAAATTTCAAGCTTTATTATGTTTATGCATTATGAATGTAAAACCAAAAAATCTCCCACGTGCAACCACAATTTCTGCAAAAATCATATTCCTACTGGTTTTATTTGAGTGATGAATTTTCAAATTTACTTTCAAAATCGTATTTTTTTGCGTTGTTATGATGGCCAATGCTCACTATTCAAATGATATTAACAGGAGATCGCGTTCTTGGATATCTTTGCTTGAGGAAATATAGGCATATTAATTGAAACATTTTAATAAAACGAAATTGTCTACCAATTATTGTAAACTCTAGACAATGTCAAGATCAATAGCGTGCTATATTTATTTCGGAAACTTGTTAAAAGAACGACGTCTACAATTAAGAACACCCATCATCTGAAGTGGATTCTGAATTAAATTATTCAGCCAGGAAGCGATAGCTTTTAAGTTCAATAACCAATAATTCCCTTATTGCCAGCGCTTTAAATGGTCCGTTGAAGAAAATACATCTAAGGTGTCCGCAATGTACGTCAGCCATCCTCAAGCGGAAATCTGTGTTTTCAAGCTCCATTGCTCTCCTTTGTGAAGGGGACCTCGATTCCCGCTTTTTTCCGCACCAGAGGAGGACACAGAAGGGACCTCTGAAACCGAAGCGTTAAGCTTGACGGAGCGGCGCGTCGTAAATTACGTGCATTTTTTATTATCCCCCCGGCGGAATTACCATAATGCCCCGGCGACGGCGCCACGGGCGTATCTATGTCGGCGATCTTCTCCGCTCCACGCGGCTCGCCTATTTTTCCGCGCGGACCCTCTCGGCCGAAGCGAGAGCGGAGGGCGCATACTAGCGAATGCTCCGTTGCTGAAGAATATGCCGACGCAAAAAGCGACTGAGTAGAGTTGTGCAAAGAAGGAATGGGTGAGATACTAGTTAAATAATCTAACGCTACATAAAGAAATATTCTCAAGAACGATGTCAATTTCATGCTAAAATGAACGAATACATTGTAGAACAATTGAATGATGAAGGTAGTCTGTTCTCAAAAGATTACAATGGTGAGGAATAAAGCTTGTTCCTTTTCCATTTCATATTTTGTATTCCATTTGTTTTAAGGCGGTTGTATATACAAACTAAACATTTTTTTTATTTAACATCAATATCGTTTCATGCCGACCTGTATGGCTGAGGTGGCTAAGAGCGAGTACCGACTCAGCGCTTCGGTTCGAAGGGTCACGGGTTCGAGTCCCGCCTTGGGCATGATTGTTTGTCCCTTGACTTTGTATGTGTTGTCGCGGAGGGCCTCGCGTTCTGCTGACCCCAGATCAGAGGAGCCCGCAAGTGTTTGTCTAGTGTATGGTGGAATATATACCATCGGGACGTAAAGGGTAACCGGCTGTTGGCTGGATAAAAGCCCTAGAAAAAAACTTCATACAGGTATATTGAGTTTGGTACGATAGTTGAGACCTGCCACAATCGACAGCTCAGGCCCGCCAGATGTGAAGCGCGTCAGGCCGACCGAGTGAGCGTGTCGGAACGTGCGGATAAGAACGAATCTCAGGTGAAGCCCCACACGAAGGGCAAGCGGGAGCACAGTCCAATTTCATTTCGACCTCTATAACGCACGCAAAGGTCAGCTAAATGAGCAACACACTGTAACCGTTCCCTGACCGAACGCCACTCGGAGAGTAGGCGACGGCACTTGTGAAATGACCGTAGGAAAAGGAATGGAGATGGTTTCTTAGTGGATATTCCGACTACAGTAAAATGGCACGAGTTGCGGAAGGGGGGTGATGCTACAAAGTATGGAATCATTAATAACGGCTCTGGTAATATTTAGATGACGCCGTGGAAGTCTTCGTGATCGAGATGAATGGGTGAATGTTGTTCGTTGGGTAAAGATGATATGAGTGGTGATGCAGTTGAACTACGTATACTCTTACAAATGGGTAATGATGACGTAGGTAATTGAGGGACATATGGTTGAGACGTGCAGAGAAAGGTTTAATTTCGTGATTCGTTGCATCCGGCGGTGTCCAGCACAAACGTTTTGTCTCTTATAGTCTTCGAAAACCTAGTAGTTAGCTAACTGGTAGCTAATAGTCCATCGTTCGGATGCTGAGTTTTCTAGGATATGAGGTAGCTTTTGTAATATTACGATTATTATGTCACTATTTATCGTTCATGAGAAAATGCACTTGTTCTCGAAATTATATATTTTTAAATATTATTGATCAGCTTAGTTCACACTTATAAATACGAAATAAAACTAATAAAGCATTTTAATAATTTCTGCATCATATCGACAATGTTTTATTGTAGAAATAGTGAAAACAACGAATCGCTAAAAATACCCATCTTTATTCATGTTGTTTGCAGAAATAAAACATGAAAGTTCTACAATGCAATAACATTGTGCTTTCAGATTTATTTTTATTTCACGTCAGATATTTCCGAGAAGTGAAAAATGTATCTATATATTTTCTATACTGTCATTTTAAAATTTAAAGCAAAAAAAAATGGAAACTAAAAATGTGGAAACGTTTGACGTAGATGTGTTGGCATGTTAGTTTATGTGGCTTCGTAGAATATTAGAGAAAGCTACTAATAAGCCATAAAGGTTAATTATTTATTTTCAATTGTATTCACTAGATCTTACTAAATATTTATAATAATGATTTTAGTTACTTCTTTTCTTAGGCTTTTATCCAGCCAACAGCCGGTTACCCTTTACGTCCCGATGGGACGCATATTCGACCATACATTAGACCAATACACTTGCGGGCTCCTCTGATCTGGGGTCAACAGAACGCGAGGCCCTCCGCGACAACACATACAAAGTCAAGGGACAGACAACCATGCCCAAGGCGAGACTCGAACTCGCGACCCTTCGGAACGAAGTCCTGAGTTGGTACTCGCTCTTAGCCACCTCGGTGATCCAGATCGGCATTTTAGTTACTGATGTAACTAAAATCATTACTATACGTGATATTATATTAGTAACATCAAAACTATTTCCACATAGTTGAATGCAATGTATATCTAATGCTTTCTGAAGAAACGACTAAAACGCGTAAATACATTTAAAATTATTTCAGAAATCAATATACACATGGCGAAAATTCTACCTGTACACAATGGAGAAAAATATGGGAGCAAACATTTGATACTCAATAAAGACGATTTATAATAGGTTCAGGTTATGGAAGGGGTTCTTCGCGGATCAAAGAGCAGTTGTTTGGGTCTAAAACGCGCACTAACAGTTACAAGGAGCCGTTATCGGCACAACGTGAGGATCGTAGCAAGAGCTTATGGCGCCACCGTGCGCTCACGTGCCGCCTTAACGCTGCGACGTGCTCGACCGCTCCTCGGCCCCTCCGGCGCCACCCGCGGCCACCCCCGCCAGCTGGCATCCCCGGAGACCGCGCCGCCCACCCAGCCCCCTCCGGCGGTGAGCCGCCACGCCACGCTCCGCCTCGCCCCCACTCGTCTCTCCTCGCCGCGCCCCGCGTCGCTCTGCCTCGCTCCGCCTCGGCGTGCCTCTCCTCGCTTCACCCTGACCCGACCCACCTCAACCCGCCTCGCCCTGCCTCGCCTCGCCTGCCCCGCCCTCCCCGCCCCCCCCGCCTCTGCCTTCGCCTCGTGCCTCGCGCCCGCCTCGCCTCGCCTCGCCCCGCCCCGCCTCGTCTCGACTTTTCCCCGCCTCGCCCGCTCGCCCTGCCTCGCTCCGCCTCGTCTCGCCTCGCCTCGCCTCGCCCCGCCTCGTTTCGTCTCGCCTTTCCCCGCCTCGCTCTGCCTCGCTTCGCTTCGGCCCCCCTCTCCCCGCTTCGTCCCGCCCCACTCGTGTGTCCGCACCGCCTCGTCTCTCAGAGCCCCGCCCCTTCTCGTCCGCATCGCTTCTCCTCGCCCTTTCCTGTCTCTCCCCGCCACTCCCCGCATCTCCTCTCATCGACTTTCCCTGCCCCACCCCGACTCGCCCCGTCTCCCTCCGCCTCACCCGGCCTCTCCCCGCCTCGTTTCGCTTTCCCCCGTCTCGCCCTGCATTACCCTGCTCGGCCTCGCCATAACTCTCCTGTCCTCTCCTCGCCTCTGCCCGCCTTTCTCTGCCTCGCCACGCCTCCCCTGCCTCACGTGCCTCGCCCCGCCCACCCCGCCCCGCCTTGCCCCCGCGCCACCTGGTCCCGCGCGCAAGCCCAGCCGCAGGCGCCCGAATGCATTTCCACTGCATCCTGGAACCGCACGGTCCGCCTGGGGAAATCTGGCGGTTCGCCCTTCCCCCGGCCTGTTGTCGCGTTTGCGAGCGGACGCGGGCGGCAGTCGTGTGATGTATGGATTTTCCATTAGCACCTCGTACGTTTTCCGCGGCGGAGCAGGTGGTGATAGCGTAGTTCTGGTGAGGGGTCGGTTTTTATCATCGCGCTGAACATTTTGCGGTTTTCCCTCGCTCAATGTGTATCGATAGGCCTGTGACCTGTGCGTATTTGCGTCTGCCCGTTTGTCGAATGTCAGTGAAATATTTTTGTTTTGAAATGATAAAAGTGTTGAAAAGCTCACGCAGCGTTCCATGTATTCACGAAACCAAATAACTAAATTAATTTATATCATCAAATTTGTAGTACAGCTTTTCATGCAAAGAGTTTCATTAGATTCATGCAATGTTTTTCTATATTACCACGTCTGCACTCCATTGCAAAAATGTATATGAAACTCCCAGTTTCATGTTTATATGAGAAATTGTGAATTATTTACAGTCCTGAACAGATGTCTTTGCCTTTTAATTTTCTGTTCTATTTTTCTTTCTATTCTTATTTATATTTCTATTATATATTATATTTTCGCGCTTTATATTATATCAGTAATTATTGATCTCGAAATGTGACGCAAGTAGTATCAACATACATTGCGTGAAGTTGTTTGAACCTTCTCTGCACTAATTACTACTATTAATTTACATAATATGACTTCACTATGGATTTTCATGTCTGAAACCGATTGCTGTTAAATGACAATTATTGTTAACCTTATAACACAATGGTTGTAATGTCCTGATAATGCGGATTATAAACCCATCCTAAAAAGTAAGACATAAGTTTTAATACTCACCATAATGATGTGCAATTCAGGTATTATGGTGAAATTAATTGACACATTTTTTACGAAAGCTATTCTTTTAAATATATTTTTAAATGGTTCGGAAACTGTTCATTGTTTTCTTGTCATTCACAATCATATTTTGTAACGACTTTTCACGTAGTCTGACTCATTAAAAGTTTTATCCGAATTTTATCCAGAACTATTGAAAAGCTTTTTTTGAAGGTGCCTCGGCTCAGACTTGGGGGATACATTAATACATAAAGAGAGGAAGAGAGCTAATAATGCGAGAAAATTCTGCTTAAAGACATTTCATGCCATAAAGTGTAATTCATTTTGGACATGTCAAATGAAGAATGTACGCAAAACAAATCATTTTGAACCGTCAATGATCACTGTGCTAGAGGCGACCTTTACATACTGAGTAAAAGTACTATATGTATTATACTTTCAAAGATCATATGCCTTGTACTGACGTATTTATACTCAAGTTTGTTGTATTTCCTTATTTTCCTCAAAACAAAATATTGCCTTTTGAACATGTGCTCTTTTTTATCTGCACACTGTTTGAAACTTTAGTTAATTTGAATAGATTGCGCTTTCAAATCACGGTTCCATGATGGAATAAGTATAGAAATAAGTGCTATTGAACATAGTTCTGAAAAACCATAGTTCATTAGTGCGTAATTTACTGCGTATCAATGTATTTTATCATTGATATTAATGCGAATTAGTTTTAGTACCACATAATTATAAAAAAAGAGAAATTCTTGAAATTAAAATTTCGGCGTCAGCATACTTCTCTTTTTAGATGGCTGGACATTTTTTGGTAAGTGAAATATATTGTTTCTAGCAGCCCCAATCGACCACTGTGGGTGTAGGATAAATGAGTCTGTAAGCAATTGATGATAGACAGATTTATCACGAGAAACTGGATACGTTTTGTGCGAAGGATTCCATTGTACAGCAGTTAATAGTGGATGACACGAAAAAACAACGTAAATAGGAATGTTGAAATGGAGGAAATGGGATCACGACAATTTACAGAAGGTAGTTACATTCTGAAAAGTTTGAAGTACACAGTCACGACAAAGTGTAATGAGGTGACCTGCATTTCCTGTTTATCACTGATTAACTTACCATCAATAAGAAAGAGGAGTTCCTTCCTTTTGGAATTATCTTTCTCCCTTATTATTTTGGGAGTAACTTTCGATATTTAAGTGTACTTTTAAAATTTAATAGTGCCGCAAAGTCTGCCCAATAAAATCCCAATAGTAGCGTAAGTAAGTAAAATTAATTCTCAAATTAGCACAATTAACACCTTGACAAAAATCAACGTATTTTTTTCCATTGAAGCTTCGAAAGGATACAAATGAATGATGTTCTAAAAATTATTTTGTAATAGATATTATTCCATAATGATATTTTCTCATTTTCTAGTTACCGCTTTTAATGCAAACGTGTTTCGAATACAAAAAGTGCCCACCTCTCGACGACTCACATTGTCTGCTTCGGGGAATCGCCCAGCGCCTGTTCTCGCGGAAATAGCTCGCGCACCCTATGTGCTGCGTAACCGCTGCGTTGAATGAAGGGAGCGGTTACCTCTGACACAGGAGAAATGGCAGACACTGTGACGATAGCGCTCCAATCTGGCTCGTAAAGGAGAATGAGAATATGAATACTGGAGTAAGGCGATGATTTAAATAAAATATGACCATTCAAGTCGCAGTAGGTGGGATGATGGTTGTTACTAGCGGCAGAGTTTGCTATGGAAAGCGGGGAGAGATCGTGTATGTGAGGATTTTGTTCTTTCATCTGTAGTTGGTAGTAATACTATATGAATTTTCGTTATATATTTTGCTTTGTTTTTTCTGAAGTGTTCTATAATCATTATAATTTTCTGAATAACGGAATTAATAATTTAAAACAATAATGAACAAACAGTTACAGAAGAATAATAGTTTATACTTGTAATAAAATACCATCGATTGTTAATGCAGACTTGTATTTTAAATCATTCCCAACATTAACAGTGAAGCTAAGAGCGTCGACCGTGTTGCTATTCAATTGCCAATCCTGCGTTGACTCAGCAGTGGCGTTCCCGCCAACAGCCGGCGTATACTGCGGATGCATCCCAGACTGTTGACCCGCACCCGGCGTAGTCGTCCCTGGAGACCCACGCGCTCCCCTGGAGAGGGGGATCCGAAGGGCGCGGGCAGCGTCGCTCGATGTGATTGTGAACTCTGCCCCGCCCTCTGACCTCCCGCGCTGCTTGTGCTTGAGCCATCGCTGCCCGCTGCCGCTCGCCCCGCCCCCGCCCCCGCCCCCGGCCCGCCGCCAGTGCTGCGCTCTGGGCGGTTCGCCCTGATTGCATCGCCCGGTTCGCACGCCCTCGCCCATCGCCCGCACCGTCACAACACGTCACCACTACAGGGCTTCGTCATTCTCTCATTGCGGCGTTGCCTCATCCTGCGGAAGGTTCCATGGCGGATCAGTGTCGCTCTGCAACCGGGCCCTTACCGAACTATTGCAGCCACTAGAGCGCTGGCGCCGAACACACTTCCTGTCTAGATGCTCGTTATATGACGTCCCACGGCCCTTCAGACCGACCGGACCCACGGCATAATTGGACACTATTGATGGCCGTTTGGGGAAAGCCGATTTATTTATAATCGATTTATTAGCAGGATTTCAAAAACCTATTTTAATTTTGCAAATTTTTCTCATTCACAAGTATTTACAGGAATCAAACTTCACGTATCAACGTCCTTGCTCTTCACCACCTGAATAAAGTCCCACCATTTCGAACATACGCAGTTTCTTCGTTGCTCTAAGCACCACCCTTACGTTTGTCCTTTTTGAAACTGATCTGGCGCGTCTCTGGTCCATCGTCGTCTCGACCTTCGCTCAACAACACAACATTAATCCACCCACCCAACTACCTCCAGATGCTGCCTTCTCCTCTGCATCTTCTGCCGCTGCTCTCTCTTGTGCAAACAATGCCCACCCTACCCGCGGGGCGACTTCAGGGCGACCTTTGACCCCTAGCCGCCCCCCTTCTCGATCCTTTGCTCACCCAAGGCCCCGTCCAGGTAATGCCTCCCCACGCGCGTCCAGAAACGGGTTCCTTGGTATTCTCGCGTCGTCCTCCGCCTGCATTCTCCATCTCTCCTCGCCATTCGCCGATTCGCTCCCTGACGACTGGGCAGGTCCCTCCGACAGGGAGGTGGACCTCATTTTCGCCGACGTCACAGTTCATGACGCCATTATTTTCTACTCAAACATTTTACTGTTTCCTTCCCGTTTTGTTACTGTTGATTTATCTTTTCGTTCTTTCCTCTTTCATTATTCTCTTTCTTTTTCTCCCTGACTACACATTTCTCTCATCCTCCCATTTATCTCCCTCTCTCGTCTCATTGATTCCTGTTTCCACCAGTTCCATTCATCTAATATTGTTTCCCTTCCTTTTCATTGTTTCTTGGATAACACCTCCTCCTGTACTTCCATAATATTGGCAATTTTTGTAGTATAGGAACCCACAGTCCGCCTATCGCCTCCCTGCGACATAACGAGTTGTTCAATAACGAGGCACCCCATGCGTCTCGCCACGGGAGGTCGATCGTTTTTGGGCGGCATCGTGGTGTGTAATTTCACCTCTTATCCTCCCTTCCCGTGCGTGATATATAGGAGAAGGTATGAAGTTCGACAGACACTGTTGATCACTGCGAACATGGAACTCAGATATTTATTGCAGAGATGAACAATGTTGTATTTTTGTGATTAACTACGGATGCACATAATTGACAGAATTGCCTTTCTTATTCGTTCACGCAATGCACCAAGTTCAACAGCTAAATTATTACAGAGGGAATTTAATTCCCATTGTTAACAGGTTTCTATTTGCGTATTTTGTTTCGGATCTTTTTCTAAAAAAAACGCACTGTGTAGTACTTTCTGTGGTTGCTGCGTCAGGTAATATCTATTTTCCCTCCAACGAATCGGACTTTCAAACAGCAGTGGCTTCAACTCGAAAAGACAATAGAGTTATGGTCGAAAATCACTCGTTTCGAAATAAATATTCCCGTGCATTTCTCCTTCTACAAATGACCTGCACACATCTTTGTGGAGACATAGTCCAAAATAAAAGCATTAAAGAAAATTCAATTTTTTTTTAGCTGTATAAATTCGAACATCATCTGTTTAAATGCGAACATTTATCGTCATGATATTTGTGAATTTAAATTAAAACAAAAGTATTATTTGTAAGTAGTTAATAATCTCAAGTTCCCAGATAATTTTCTATCAATGTTTCTATCACATTCAATTGCCCAACTGACTTCCTGTTTTCCATGCCTTTGCTTTCATGTACCTTATGTGTGAAACTATGCTTGTACTAATAGTAATTGAGCATTTGAAATTATACGTGTATCTACTTTTGTAATACAGTAACCCCTGTGTATATGTGTGTATACACCCATGAAACCGGAAGTGGTGGCTCGGTAATGTCACTGCAGTGCTCAACTGCAGTCGGCTCAACTGATGTGACTGCAATGCCTCTGACCGCGAGGTCGTAAGTTCGAGTCCCGACGGCGCGGCGGCAGGATTTTCGACACTAGATTTTCAGCTAGATCGAATTCAGTCGCTGTCTGGAGGGGATTTCTAGCGGCCGGCTGCTCTGATCGGTACGAATGCCGGAGCAGTACCCTACCAAACGGGCCACGGACCGCGCGCGATCTTTCCTTCCTCTTCCTTCTTCTGTCCTATCCTCTCCCATTACACACACACTAACATGCATTACACTACCACACATGCCGGGAGACCGATAGGGAACTTAGAACTTGACCCGGCTGGGGCGATGCCCCGCTGATGGGAGATACCTGCTTGGGAAAACCCCGCTAATTGACGGTCGGTTGGCGCCGGATCTCGCCATCCAGTGGGGGAAAATCACCGCCACCTCCCTATGAAAAAACATGCACTTCACTTACGGAACTAATGACCTCAGTAGTTGACGCGCCCGGAATCACTAACAATCAAACAGTTCATCTATGAACCCAATTCCTTTCACCTCCATGGTACATAGTGTGCATTGCAGGTGTGCGCGTTGCAACGGGTCGATGGGCCAGTGTGTGATGCAGAAGCATCGTGAACACTATATCTAACCCACACAAGGCTCACGAATTAGACGAGCTCAGGAAATGCGCTTGATGATAAATAAATACTATGTCCCTGACAGCCTACGAGGCACTTTGGCATAATGGTTTGGGAGGTTATAGTAAAAATAATCAGGGGCTTGCGCCTGAAATGAAGACTTATTTCGGTGTGACAGTCACCGAAAAACGTAAAGGGCAGAAATACGAACTTACAAGAATAACACAGAAAGCTTCGTCAAGCGTAGACTGTGGTTTTCCGCAACGGTGCGCAGTGGCAGGAAAGGAGTAGTTGTGTTGGCGGTGTCCTCGCCCCCCCCCCCACGTCGCAGCCTCCGTGCGCCTCTTGTCACGCGCCGCGTGTCAGAGGACCTCCACTGCCCTCCCCCGCAGCCCACGCGTCGGTTCGCGCTGCCGCTTTCCAATTTCCAACGCCTCCCCCCACAACCCCCCGCACGTTAAAAACGCAGTTTATATTCAAAAGCCTAGCTTTAACAATTTGTCTTTAATGAAATAATTATCTCGCGTCTGTACATGTTTGAATTGTGTGTTAAATTATTCAGTCCTGCGTAGGAGCTCCCACGCGTCCAGCTCACAAACGGTGGACTGATTGGCTCGTTGTTTTGACCCGATGGGAAAATTTTCACTCCGCGAACCCATTTTCTTGCGCTTTGTTCTGGAAGGATGGGGGATTTGCATACTAAAAAGGAGCTACGGGAATAGCGAAAATGTGCACAGCGTAGAATATTGAGTTTTGAGTTTGTCCGTCGTTTGGGGTGTTTTGTCCATGTACGTTTTTCATTGTGGAAAATGTGTAAGTGTGAAAGCGAAATGAAATTATTGGTCACTATTTCCAGCAAATTTATGTTTTGTAGTTTCTGAAGCATATCTATTAAGATTCCCTTCACCGTTTCAATCGGAAATCAAGTTCGCCGTTTTCAATTGGAAAGTATTTTTTCTCGTTTCAAATTACAGAAAAAATTCTAGAAAGAAAATTATGTGATATTTATATATTTTCAATGAAAATTTCCCCTAGCTGAACTGATTGCTCAAAAATTGAAACCTTTGGATAATTCCAACCTTTGGATAATTATTGCATCGAATTACTTCTCAATTTTAAGCTTTACTATGAAATAATTATATAAAATACCATTTAAAGCTAACTGAAGTGACAAAAAATATATAAGATGTGATACGAAAATACAGAGGAACACCCCGAATTTTATTTACAAATTTTTAAAAACTCTTAAATTCACATTGTACTATCGGGAAAACATTACCAGGCATTCAGTGCTCTGGTTTAAGAGAAACATTTTAACATATCGATATTTTTAAGTTATACTTTTTTGTTTTTGTGCAATTACTTGTATAATTTTATATTCTCTACCTCTTCCTTTCGATACGTTTGTTGCTCCTGCATTTGCCTAATTTATTCTCAAACATGAATCAATGCTTTTGCGAGCCCTTTGCCAATCATTTAATCAGATCGTAATCACAGTCATCAATTTAGCTCTCTGTTGATGAATTGAATCTACAGCCGATACACTCCAATCAGTTAATATCGTGAACGTGCGCATAGTCATTGAGTAACGGAGTTACCATTGAATCAATTGTTATGTGAGCATCGTCAGGCAATTGATCTGAACCCCAACAACCGAACTATCTGCACATATCAATCACAAATCACTTGAAACTTCATCAGATGTATTAACGGCCGAATAGGCTCAGTAATTAACCGTGTAGTATTAGCGATACAACAAAGATATGACGGTCTAAATTTATTCATATCGAAAAGAAGAAGGATTTGAAAATGAAGAAGAAGAAGAAGAATGTGAATTCGATAAAGAAGAAGAAGAGGGTTAGCAGAACGCGAAGGCGAAGAGAAATGAAGTGATAAGCTCGTGCCAGGCGTCGCTCGCCTTTCCTCGTGCGGCTGGAGCGCAGCTGCACTGAACGAAGCGGATTCTTTACGGCGGGCGGCGACGGACAGCTCGTGGGGCCATGGGGACGTGCTCGCTTCGTTGCTTTGCACGCGGGGCACGTCCCCGCAGGACGCCTGGCCGTTCCGCCCCCGCCCCGCTCCGCCCCGCTCCGCCCCGCTCCGCCCCGCTCCGCCCCGCTCCGCCCCGCTCCGCCCCGCTCCGCCCCGCTCCGCCCCCGCTCCGCCCCCGCTCCGCCCCCGCTCCGCCCCCGCTACGCCCCCCCTCCGCCCCGCTCCGCCCCGCTCCGCCCCGCTCCGCCCCGCTCCGCCCCGCTCCGCCCCGCTCCGCCCCGCTCCGCCCCGCTCCGGCCCGCTCCGCCCCGCTCCGCCCGCTCCGCCCCGCTCCGCCCCGCTCCGCCCCGCTCCGCCCGCTCCGCCCCGCGCTCCGCCCCGCTCCGCCCCGCTCCGCCCCGCTCCGCCCCGCTCCGCCCCGCTCCGCCCCGCTCCGCCCCGCTCCGCCCCGCTCCATCGCGCGGCGTACTCCGTTCCCGCCCGCCAACTCGCAACTTCGGGCCCGTCGCGTCGGCATGGCAACGGCGCGCAAAGTGCGTCTCATCCCATCAGGGCTGCACTTCCCCCGGGGGCCCTCAAAGGGCAACGCGGTGTTGCGGCATCGATCGCCTGGCTAGTTGGCTTATCAAGACGTAGTCTCCTTTCTGCTCGGCTGCGCTTAGCGGTGCCAATGTCCGGCCCCTTTGGCCCGGGTGCGAGGAACTGGGCGGCTCTTCATCTGGTATCATATTTGCTTTTAATGAAGCAGTGGACGAGATTGAATAAATAAACCAAGATATGAACTCAGATCTATGAACATAATCCCAACTGAATATTTCTTTAAGCACTCTTTTACTCTAAACTCGTACGAGTATACTCGTAGGTAATAAACTCGTAGGTCTCACTTTCGTTGAAATCCCTGAATTTTCGAAAATAACGAAAATTCGTTTTATTTGTCTTCCTACTACTACAAGATTGACAGATTTTTTCCCCTGAATATATCTGCTATTCAACGATAGATCTTGAAATACGGTTATGTACAATTTTTCGAAAATATGAGTAGTCTTTCCGTAACTTTGTGTAAAATACAAGAAATTAATTTTTTAACATTTTTTCCTGAAAAAAGCTCTGTTTTAAAAATTGTTTCTTCATATGTTGCAAAGAACAGTAAAAAAAAGTGGTATTCATCCCCTTTTTAGTGAACTCAGTATTTTTGAAATTTGTAAAAAATTAACATTCTAAAATGCAGTATTGATAATAGAGGCGTTTCCTCATTGGATTCTATTCCTAAACCTAGATCTTTAAATAAGATAATGTTCAATTTTTAAAAGAGGAAGTGCATTTTTACGTTATTTCCGTTTGAAATTAATGTAATTTACTTTAAAAAACTGTGAAAAGTTAGAAATAATGTGGGAAAGTGTGTACTCTTATTGCACCTCTAGTTTCATATTAGTGATCGAGTTCCTAGATCGCACTTAAGAATTTTCACGAGAGGAAATAAATACATTGGAAAGTAATGAGAAAGTTAAATTCTTTTTTGCGAAATCTCTGATATTATCAGTACAAATATCATAACATATAAATGTTGATCTCAAACGAACAAATTATTGATTTTTTAATACTTGAATTTAAAATTTTCTATTCTGAAACATGGATCATTATTCATATTTTCACTACCACTTAATTTTAACAAAGTAGTCTTGCTTTCTTCTCACCGTCAGTTTGTTTCTGTTCGAATTTGCTCAACACTCACTGTTCGTGAAAAACCCCTAAGAATTTTGTCCTTAAAATGTATTAAACAGCAAATGTATGAATTTATTACATATGACTGGAAGTATCCTTTGAAAAACGTATGATAATGGAGGAATACACGATGTTGTTTCATTTTCTATTGCGCATGACGTATCATCATTTTTAAGAGAAAAGAAAACAAGTACACGGAGGAGCCTTTCCATTTATATTCAGGTGACACTGACACACGATCCACACGCCTTCTGAATTCCAGCACTCGTCCCGGGCGTATGCACACCGCGGGCGCGGGGCGGGGCGGGGCGGGGCGGGGCGGGGCGGGGCGAGGCGGGGCGAGGCGGGGCGGGGCGGGGCGTGTCGACGAGAACGCCTTCTCACGTCTGCCGAACGCTTCCGCGAACACTTCGGCTTGTGCAAGTTTTATCGCCGCCCTCTTCCCAGAAGCGGCGGCCGATTTATCAACGCTCGGGGCGTCGCGCCGCCCGCCGCCAGCGCTTGTAGGCCTCCCGCGCGCGCCCGCGACCTGCGCCTGCGACATCTGCGGCCGCCCCGCGCTCTTTGTCGCCTCGGGCCTCCCCCGCGACTGCGCCACCGCGGCGCTTCGCTTGGCCTCGCCCGCCGCCCGTCTGCCTTTCGAAATTCCTCGGGCGTCGAGGCCCCGGCGAATATTTGGCTGAAATCTGATGGAGTTGGCGGCTGGTTAATTTATCGTATCGGCACGAGATGGGAAATGTCGTAACGGAGGAAAATGAAATGGAATCAATGATACTTGCGTACGGCTTCTGAATGAGGTTTAATGACGTACTTTTGTGTAAGGAAAGAAAGCAAACGTATAAAGATAGGAGTGAAATGGTAGGATAGAAATGATGATATAACAGGTTTTAATGATCCAATGCGGTATTTCGTTCGAAAATCTGAGGAAAATGTTTCCTGTCAAATGAAGGTGGTAGATGAACATGGTACGTAGTAATGTTGCAGTCACAAAACTATGTGTATAGACATTTGTTTATTAAAATAATTTTATATCGCGATATATCGTAAAGACATCCAAATATCGTTCAAATGTCTGAAAAGCCTGTAATAACGTATGCAATGCATTATTGTCACTTGTTAGTCAGAACATTGATATTTTTTTGGTTAAATATGCCATTCTTTGAGAAGAAATAAATATATTTGAAATAATATATAACCTTCATAAATTGACACATACAATGTTTTAAACAATCTACGTTGAATTTGAAGTCTTTTCAAAATAATATTTCTGAAATATTAGATATTTATTCAATACAAGCACTTTACATGAAAAAGGATATTTAATACAGAGATGTCTTTTAATATATTGTTTTTTCGATATTTAAAACCGCCTATTATTAAAAAATTAAAAACGCCTCCCTCGGTGGCTCGTTGGTTAGCGTGCTCGCTTTCCACGAGGGAACCCCGTGTTTGATTCCCGGCCGAGGCAAATTATACCTGTGCGCTCTCCTTACAAATGTCCCAGTGTCTATTACTGCGTGACGATGAGAAAGCTCATCCTAAGGTTATGAATACTAGTATTTACGGTCTTCGTGCTAACCACACGAACCCCTTATCCCATGGCCGAGAGGCTGGGTCACCGCACGCTGGTCGGTCAAGACCCTTAGCGGGCTGTCGAGGCAAAGAACAGGAACAGAATTAAAAATGCCGTGTAGAACTTTCTTTAAATTGTAAAAGAGGATAAATTGTAATACACGTTCTGCAAGAAAACGCACATTCCATGAAAAGTTCTTTCCCCTTGGTACACCGTTCCCCTTGGAACACCGTACACTTCGGTACACCGGATTGCGAATGGCGTGCAGCGTTACCAACCTCCACCCACCTTCAACCCCATAGACACCCACCCCCTGGCTCACCTCGCCACCCGTGTCTCCCTTGTGCCACCGATTCGCAATCGCGCCGCCCGCCCTGCCTCCCGCCTGGCTCCTTCCGCCTCGCTCCGCCCGCAGTTCCGGCTCGCTTCTTCATCGCTGGCTGCGCGCCCTCGGCCTTCCGCCTTCCCCCGGGGCCGTCATCCGCGTGACGAGGCCCGTGTAACCGGATAACGCAGCGCGCGCCCCGGCCGCCGTTGATCCGCCGGCGCCCCCCCTCCCCCCGACAACCTCCGACCCCAACGCTACACCTTGCAGCTCACTTCCCACTCGCAGCTCTGCCCTCGGCTCGCTCTCAACCCAACTGTTCTAGCTGGGAGGAAACGAAGTACGATTTCAACCATGCCAATTGCCCTTCATCGTTACAAATGTGTGCACTTCTACTCGAAGAAGAGACGGTGAACGATTCAATGAATTTTTGAGTCATAAATATTATTAAAACTTTTTCCTGAGGGAAGTAAAAATTACAATTCCCTTATAGTCGATTTTCGACTTAATATCTTAAAATGGCTGTACCGTGTAAGGAATATTCTGGAACCGTTGTCGATTGTGAATTAAAATCCATTGTTTTTTAAGTGGAAAAATATATCTTTATTACCTAATTCGCCTCTGAGTAAATTATAATTCAATTTCAATACTCTTCAGTATTCAAGATAATTAGATTCTTTCCGTTCCAAATTCCATCTCTAGATCATATTACCCTCACCTCCATCTCTTCTCTCTCGAATACCTGTCAGGTTCCTCAATCTTTATGAAATGCATATCATCTGCACCTCCAGAGCTTCTATACTTCACTTCTTTGCTTATGCAGACTTCACTGCCACCAATATTTCTCCGCGTTTGTCGCGAGATTGCAACACCTGCGATCTCTATTCGTGTCATGGACGTTGTCACCGATGACAAAGTAGTAGTGTTCTCCATCCGCCTTGTTTCCCATTTTCTATCGTCGCGTCCCGATCGTTTCGCGTGACGACGTCGCCATCAACCCCGACGTCCTCGTCGCCGCCCAGGCATCAAAGATTGCATCCTGTCTAGCCCCGAACGCCTGTGTAGCCGCCGCTCTCCGATCGTCTGCCGCGCTCCATCGGGCCCGCTCCGAACGCCCGTTCCGTCTTCATTTTGCCTCGGCTCCCCGCCACCACCCCGACGCCCACGCTTCCCCCGCCGCCCCCGCCGTACCCGTCCCCCTACCGCCCACGCCGCACCACCGCACCACCGCCCCAGCCACCCCCGCCGCCCCAGCCGCCCCCACCACCCCAGCCGCCCCGCCGCCCCGCCGCCCCGCCGCCCCGCCGCCCCAGCCGCCCCAGCCGCCCCAGCCGCCCCAGCCGCCCCAGCCGCCCCAGCCGCCCCAGCCGCCCCAGCCGCCCCAGCCGCCCCAGCCGCCCCAGCCGCCCCAGCCGCCCCTGCCACCCCAGCCGCCCCCGCCGCCGCCACCACTCCCGCCGCCCCAGCCGCCCCGAAACCCCAGCCGCCCCAGCCGCCTCCCCGCCGCCCCAGCAGCCTCCCCCGCCGCCCCAGCCACCCCTGCCGCCCCCGACGCCCTCACCGCCCCCGCCCCCCCCCCGCCCCCGCCCCCCACCGTCCCGTCGCCCCCGCCTCCGCCTCCCACGCCGCCCCCACTCCTCGTGCCGCGTGCCTGGGCGCCTCGCCTTGCCGCGCCGGCGATGTTCACGAGAGCGCGCCTTATTGCCCGCGGATTTGGATCCGCTTGCGAGCATCCCAATGCGGCGAGTTGATTTAAAGCGCCTAGCGAGATGCGAAAGTAGGCTTATCCTACCGCAAGTGCTCTTCCACATGAATTTGGTGTCTCGAGAATGCTATTTTAACTCAAGAGAATTGAGATTTCTTTTTTAGATTGCGGCAAAGTGAAAGCTCTTCAAGAAAATCCGATTTGAACCAAGATTTATTAGTATTTATTCAGAAGGATTCATGCTTGAAAGAAAAATTCCAGAAAAATGTCCTTACGATTATTTCAATTTTTTTAAAGAATTTTGTTATAGTTTCTCTTAATTTACTGTGCAAAGAAACTAATGGGTAAGCTAAGAGACCTTATTTAATAAATAGTTTGAAAAGGTAGTCTTCATTTGTTTAAATAACATTAAAGGAGAAAGTGAAACCAAACACAAAATGTGAAAGTCAGAAATTCAAAGGAACATGATGTAAGTAAATTACGTTACATTGATATGATAAAGTGAATTAAATATCGAACTCTTGACAATTAATTGCTTTTGTTCCAAAGAAAACTTTTTGAAGGAGAATGTCATAATATAATTAAATCATTTACGAGGAGCATTCAATAATTAAAGAGACGAATTGGTCTGGAGAAATGAACGTTAATGTTTGCGAAACAGGACTTTTCCTACTTTTCAATACAATACCCACCAACATTTATGCACTTGCCCAGCGGGTTACGAGCTTTTTTATACCCGCTGCAAAAAACTTTTTATCCTGATGTTTGAACCAATTCCTCACAATTGTTTTGACTTTCTCGTTATCCTGAAACTTCTTCCCACGTAATTTCTCCTTGAGTGGGCCAAATAAATGGAAATTAGATGGTGCTAATTTGGGGCTGTAAGGGGGATGAGGCAGTACCTCCCAACCCACTTTGTCGATGGTTTCATTGGTTTGTTGAGCAGTGTGAAGACGTGCATTGTCTTGCTGAAAAATCTCGTCTCTTCTCTGAGATCCAGAACGTCTCTCTCTCTCTCTCTCTCTCTCTCTCTCTCTCTCTCTCTCTCTCTCTCTCTCTCTCTCATGGCTTGCTTCACCTTGTCCAAAATAGTATCTGAATAGTATTGTCTGTTTATTGTACGCTGTTCTTCGAGACAATCCCCATGCGCGCCAACCCAGCTCATGGTGGACTTAAGATTGCTCCACAATTCCCCGCGAACGGGAACGTGAAGAAAGTTGGAAGATGGACATTTCAGGCAGGCGCTCACAACAGCACGGGAACGCCAAGTTAGATGGGAACGGAATGGGTGGTCAACAATTATTTTGGCCCGGGAATCGGAAGCCTCTCGACCAATGAAAGTGCAGCAAATGGCGGCGAAGTTTTTCAGTTGATCGAGAGTGGTCTGGAGCGGAGGTGAGTGTAGTGCAATATTGTGGTTAGAGCGTGAATTGGCGAAGTTATGGTTTGAGGTGGGTTTTGTTAGTCATTGTTATTTTTGTCATGTTAGTCATGTTAGTCATTTTGTTAGTCATTGTTAGTTAGTCATTTTTTATTCATGTCAATATTCCCCAAACAAAAAGGTTTTATATATTTCCTTTAAAAAATGTTTTTTTTAATAAAAATTGAGATAGTTTTATTTTCCGTAAGTTCGTAACAGTTTTTGATTCTCAAATGGTAAATCAAAAAGTGAACGGAGTAGCGTAGCTAGAAGTGCATTTGTTTCGGCAAGTGTTTCTTGAATATATCTTTTTTGCCGCTACTAGTTCTTAGCGATTTTCCTCTTCCCGTTGACGTCTATTGTGAAGCGCACGTATTTTGCGTTCCCTTTCTCATCCTCGCCTTCGCGATGCCGTTCCCGTTCGCGGGATATTGTGGAGAGGACTTTATGGTTCTTTCTAAGCAGGTGTTTCGAATACAATAAAAGTTCTCAAATTTTTCAAATATTTTTTTCACTTTAAAATTTAAGGTATCGCCTCCAGGAAATTCCTTATTTTCAGTTAAAAATGTTATTACATTACTTAGATTTTGAAAAAATTTAAGATATTATTATAAACTTACGTTGTAAGTAATTGAAATAACTTCAAGGAAATTCATCTTGAAAACCCACCATTACGAAGAAACAATGTTCGAAACTGTACTTATGCCAGTAAATTGATAATAGAATGACACATGATTATATGCTTGTAAGAGAGTTTAGAAAACAAAGATTCATCCTCAAGTTGAATTATCATAACGATGTTTAACAATTTGGATCCGTGTGAACATTCTGCATTCTGCTAAAACAGAATTTAAATATTGAAAAAGCTTCAAACTGAACTCCGGACTCCTGCCTTCAACGGTTTTATCATGAACTTTACGTTACGTTGTATGTTCATATAATGTAACGCAAAGTTCAAGATCGAGCAAAGCACAGTAATTTAGAATCATTTGTAATTAGCTTCTGGATTACTGTCCTTCACGAGATTTTGCACATGTCTGATTGTTCGTATAATAGAGTGTGATCTCAGAAAATCTACACTCCAAAATGTAATTCAGGGATCCTATCGGAGTAAACAAAATCGAAGTTTAAGCACCCAAGACATACCACTTTCGAGATATGCGCAATGGTAACTTATATTCCATGTTGCATTCACCCCTGCTGATTTCACCATCTGCATAGTTCTAAATTTTTAGCTTTAAATCTGTTTAAGTTTTGACGGTAAGTAAATTTCCTATCCTGCAGTACCATATTGCCGAAATTTTGTTTCGATAGTTAAGAACATTTTACAAAACGCTATCAAATATCCTTAGCGTATAATGTAATCTAGGAATGATTTTAATTATGGCTTGATTGCTGTAACTCGGACGTTAGAGTGCACTAGCTATCCAAATTTTCATATTCATTTGGCTAATTTCAGACCGTACGTCAGGCGTGAGTATCTAAATTCTTTACGAAATTGAAAATCCAGACTTTTGCGACTTTTCAGTTAAGCGTTTAATTTCTTCTTCCGCTCTGGTCTTGGACGTTGATCGCGTACCTCTGACCGCGAGCGGTATGTACGCACAATATGCTGAGTGCCCCTGGTTTACAAAATGTAGGTAATTCCGAAAGTGTGAATGAAGAAATTTGTACAATGTTATGTGAGACGGAAAGAAGTTTCTTTGTCGATAAGTTTCAATCATTGTATGTTATTTTATATGTTCATTCGTAATTGCAGTATAGACTTCATAAATATTGATAACTTGACATTTAATTCTTTTACATTTTTATTAGAATTCGGCTTGCTCTCATAATTATAAGCTGGATATGCTAACTCAAATTGTGAGATATTGCGTTCAGAATAATCAATACCAGTACGTTTCTTTTAACTACAGTAAGAGCTGTACTTTCCTGACAGTTTACTCGGTACAGTAATCACTTTGTAATTGAATCATAACTAAAGGTCTTTTTTGTCTTTACATGTGGGCCTTCAGAGGTTTGTCATTTGCTTGGTATACGAGAATCTTAGAAAATGTCAGTGCTGAAATTGACAAAAATCGAACGATTTAAATGATTCCGAACAATGAAGATCATTTTTTAACATTTAAATGGCCGATAAAAATGAATTATTGCATTTGATTACGACAAATGCAAGTAAAATTGATGCTATAATGGAAAAGATCTCTTAAGTGATGTCTGAGTCAAAACTTCCTATCACAGTTTCTTCTAGAGGAGGAATTTTGTCGTCACTGTGGTTCTAGACCGAAGATAAGTAAAGCGAGCTAATAGAATGTCGTGTGACCTGTGCCATCCTACGTTTAGTGTCAACGTTCTGACTTGCGTGTTGTTTGAACCTTGACAGTGACACGACTATCCTCCGTTGTGATCTCTTTCTGATAAATACTCGCATGTTTACGTAAGAGTTGTCACGTTGGTATAGGGACATGTACTCAGCCGGAACACTTCCAATGCAGTTTCACAATGATAGACAATGATATCTTCAGGCATCATGTACGCATCTTATTCGTACTACAGATGTTCACAATTCAAAACTTTTCAAATCACTTCGTTCAATGTATTCAATGTTTACTTTATTCTGACAAACAAAACTTAAATTTCAAACAATATTAAAATAATCTTCTTTTAATGTTGAAAACAATAAAAGGAAGATATTTTTTATTATTATCTCAAATTTATTTTGATTGTAGGAATAGAATTAATAAATACGTATTCAAACAAATGATTACGTTTATCATTTGATTAGTATATTTCCTACCGAGAGTTTAACAAAATATCATTTATTGCTCCTGAGTTTAATTCAGAGATTTTCCATCATTATCTCAAATTAATTTTGAATTGTAGGAATGGAATTAATAAACACACATCCAAAAAAAGGATTATTTTTGTCTTTTGAAAAGTATATCACATACCGGGATTTTAACAAAATAACATTAATCTCTTCTGAGTTTAATTAATTTAAATGACCCTAGTATTGAGAAAAATAATAATGAAAATGAATCAATATCGTTACTGCTGCGGTTTCTTCCGCCTATACGTGCTATTTAACTCTAAATAGAAAACCTCACATTTAACAATTAATAAAGATTTTTAGTTAAGAAATATGATTTTCAATACGTTTCAGGTGGCTATAGAATATCCTATTTATGGTATCGAATGAGCATCTTGAAGAGGTTTCAGTGTTAGAATTCTGAAATGTGTGAAATTGTGTTCCTGTCCTTTGGCGTGTGTCTTGAGTGTGGTCATCTGTAGGAGTTATGTTTCTGGCGTCCAATAGTATTTTAAAATGCATATATATATATATATATATATATATATATATATATATATATATATATATATATATATATATATAAATTTTATTTTTGAAATATAATATTTTTATTTCAAGTGTTGTGCACTGGTACATATTTTAATGCTGGAATAATAAACAGTACTCATACATTTTATTGCCTCATTCTTTTTTATTATGAGTGCAGTCAAGGGAATCCGGAATTTTTATTCAATATAGAACACGCGAAAGAACAAGTTAGAAAAACTTCAAGGTCTTCCCCGTCGAGTATTCTCCATAGTTTTCGTTATACCGTACAATACTTTTTATGTTTTTATAGCACCAATTGGCATTATGCGCCCCAAGGTTAATAAGTCTTTTTTGAGCCCTAATATGCCAGACTTTTTGTGGTCGAAGCGCATTGAGTAACATAATGTTAATTTAATTGATATTTAAATCAACTCGTTGATTCCACCGAACATTTAAATAAGAATGATAAATCAATGATTTAGAACCGCTTTCAAATATTACTGATTGATTGATTCTTAATTTGAAGTTGCTGATTCCGCATGACACACGATTCTCCCGAATTTGTAGCTCTACCGCAGCCTGTTGAGAATGTCGAACTGTGGCATGCAGAGGGAATGGCAGTCGCCTGTAGTGCGCGTGTACGCGCTCCCGCACCTCGCGGGCGGTGTCCATTGCGCTGCTCCACCAGCAGGGCCGGTCGGCCACATCGCACTCGCGCCCACGCCGTCGATTCGCTCCTCCGGCTCCCCCGCCGCAGTCGGCGCCTGCGCCAGCGCTGCACCGGTGTCCGCTGGTCCACAGGCGGCTAGCCCTCGCGCCCGCCCGCCCACCTGCCGAGCGCCCGCCGGCCGGCCTGTCTGGCCGCCGGCCGCCACCCCGCGCGACACAAGTGTTTAATCATAATCTCAAGTTCTGGCCGCCTGTGACACGCGAGCCGGCCGCTGGCGCTCGCCCGGCGCCGCCGCTTTGTCCATCGGACACCGCGCGACCGAGAGAGCGCGGCCGGCCGCGCCGCACCGCGCCGCCCACTCGCCCTCGTCCACGCCCTCGCTCTCGCCCTCCCCCTCGCCCTCGCCCTCGCCCTCGCCCTCGCCCTCGCCCTCGCCCTCGCCCTCGCCCTCGCCCTCGCCCTCGCCCTCGCCCTCGCCCTCGCCCTCGCCCTCGCCCTCGCCCTCGCCCTCGCCCTCGCCCTCGCCCTCGCCCTCACCCTCGCCCTCGCCCTCGCCCTCGCCCTCGCCCTCGCCCTCGCCCTCGCCCTCGCCCTCGCCCTCGCCCTCGCCTTCGCCTTCGCCTTCGCCTTCGCCTTCGGCTTTGCCATCGCCCTCTTCCTCTTCGCTCTCGCCGGCGCCGCCACACTCACCTTCGCCCTCGCCCCCACATTTTTACCATCACTGTTTCCTCACGCTCCCCCCCCTCCGCCATCGCGCCGTTCGCTGGGCCATCGTCCGCCAGCCCCCGCCTCCGTGCCTGTGCCCTCCTCTCGCCGTCTTGGTGCTGCGCGCTGACCCTCCTCCTCGGCGCGCGATCGCACTTTGTTTGTCTTTCGCCTTAACTGCTTCGCCAGCCCCAATTCGCCGAATGCGCGCTCTCTTGCAGGTGTGTGCTCTGCTCGTGTTATACTTGCTGCGGAGTTAAGCTGAGCTGAATTTGCGGATCTGTTAAGAGAATATGTATTGTTTGCAGATATTGCAGATAATGTGTAGAATCTCGGTATGTGCATTTCGTGAATGATAATGCCACGTGTTCGAAACAGAATAGTCTTGGGCGTAATTCTGTTGTATCTTAATTATTTCCTTATGAATGAGGAAACAAGAAAAAACGGAAGTGTGAATTAAAAGCTGTTTGGCGAAAATTCAATAAATATTACGTATTGCACGTATAAGCTATTGCAGAATCATTTACTTAATTATCTGTTGACATTTCAGTTTTGATGAAACTTATTTTTTATCTATGACTTATTTCTTAGTTTGGATTTCTCCGATTCAATTATAGTTCACCATTACGTAAATATTTTTTGTGAAAATGTCATTTCTGCCCCGAGAACATAATTTACGAAAGATAGAAGATTGAATGAAAATCGTAAATAGTGTAATAAGGAAGTCATTCATTCCTACAGAAATAAAACTTTCTTACTTCCGCACGTGACTGAGCAAAATAAAACCTCTCTCACAAATGAACGTGTAGAGGTAAGCTGCGATTGTTTATCCTTTCCAGTGCAATCACGAAGTGTATCGTTCTGGTCATTTATTGCAGTTCCGTAGCTGCGTTCGTGCAGCACTGCCTGCATATTTCCCACCCGCTGGACGACTTGCGTTCATGGTATCACAGCGTGAATTGCCCTTAGATTGCATGTACTCATACTAGCAGAGTGCGGGAGCGATCAGGTTTGTGTGAAGGCTTGCGCCATTCAGGATAAAGCCCGCATTAACTTTAGTAAAGATAATTTAAAAAGAAAAAATATTTGAAATCATTCAAAATGAGTTAAGTGAAGAGATGAGGTTTTAAAGACAATTACTTCAATAACTTTTACTCTCTTACGAAGAACATTTCTCTACAATAAAACAGCAAAAGGCATTCAAATGATTGTCTTTATTTCCAACTGGACAGATCTTTCCTGACACTAATTTATTTGAATGAAATTAAAGAACCTTTGTCGTTCAAAATGCAATTTGATATATTTATTTATTAGTATTATTCAGAAACATGTACGGCGAAAAATAAATCTAAAAATATTAAGTCCCATACGAGTTGGAATGTAAGTGTTTGAGGAAAAGAGAGAAATATTGGATTGAACTAATTCCTGAATAACTGAAGTAGAAAATTGTTTAAAAAATATATTTTTCAGACAAATGTATATAAGATAATATTATGTATGATATAATATTGTAATATTATGTAGATTAAAGAATATAAAATAATATTTCTATTGACAAATCTTCTGTTACGTTTCTTATATATTTTTTAATACGTAAAAAATCAGATTTATTATGTTTTTAAGCGTATCTCAGCACAAGGTAAACTCAAGACAAGAATGTGAAATATTAAATAGAAAATTAATCTTGAAATTTCAAACACAAAACGCCATGTCACAAATGTTCATTTAATTTGTACGTCGAGCGTCGCACGATCCCTTTGTGAACGTGGGAGGCAAAACCGACCTCAATACGTTCTATATTATTTGTTGCTAACGATTCCAATTCCATCCGCTTGAAAAGGCCTGATCTCCTCCGGCTAGAGCGTGGAGTGAGACCCTAATGAATGCGGACCCTCACAACGGGAAACGGCCCCCCACGCCGTCTCGGGGGAAACCTGCAAGGTGGGCGTTGGGCCCCATTAAGCGCCACGCAAAGGTCTGGATCCGTCTCCCCCCCCCAGGGCCAGCTGTCACGCCCACGCACCTGCCCGGCCTCCTTCGATTCCTTCGCCCGCTGACCTTCCCCGCGCGCGCCGCCCACGCCGCCCCCGCGCCGGCCGCCGCGCCGGCGCTCATCGAGATGCTACGCCCTCGCGCCCAGGATTTGCTGCCTTGTCCCTAGGGCCGCTCTCACGCCGCGGCAATCCCACGTGCGACGTCGGATCTTCTGGTGGTTGGTCGGTTTACATTCGCTTGGATTCGCAAATGAGAGCCTGCAAAATGTCACCCACTCGAATATTAAGGGGGGAATTAAAATTTTGAAGATATATCAGATTGATCGACTAGACATGACATAGTAAAAAATCAGTATTGATGATTTTTCATCATCGAAGTCGTGACAATCACGTAGTAAAAATGAGTTCATAATATGGAAACGTTTTGCGCGGAAAAATGAGGAGCATTCCCGTATCAGTGACAAACGGGCTACGGGCTGCGCACGTACTGTCCTTCCTCATCCCTGACCTCTCCCTTTACACACACAGGCCTACACTACGGCACATGTTGGGAGACCAGTCGGGAGTTTTGAGAGTGTCCCGGCGGTGCCCCGCTGGAGAAATACCTGGAGAGGGAAAATGCCCACGAGCGTACGTGTAGGTCGTCATGGAATCTCATCGTCCAGCGAGGAAGGAACATCACCGCCTTTCGTGATAAAAACATGCACTACACTAACAGGAATAATGGTCATAGCAGTTTACATGTCTGAAAACATCAGTCAATCAATCCAAACACACACGTATTATCTGCCTTCTGTTCATGAAATATTTCTTTAGGACATGCCAGTTTGTTTTTACTTATGCTCTTATTCCATTTTCTTATTTACTTCAAGAAATATTTAATCAGTGGATAACTTATTTTCAGTGTACAATTGTGAGTATAAATTTATGAGTGAATCTATTCGAGTACATACTTTCTACCTAATCTCTTTTTATGTAAGACAAAATCTGTTCGATGATACACTTTGGAATGTAAATTGTGTTTGAATTTAAAATTGTGTTTCCGTCTGCAAATGAACAAAATATTCCGCAAAAACTACCATGAAATTATTAGGTACCAGCACTATGGTCACCATTTCTTCTATTGAATGAACACGAAAGTCGATCACTATTCTGAACTCTATACTCGTGTATTGGGTATTGTGATATTTTGCTATAATTTTAGCTATTCAGGAATTTTAAAAAGAGCTTTAACACCTTTTGGAAAAAATGAGTCATGCGCATGTTAAAAATATTTGCTCCCAAAATGTGTATACTTTATGCAGTTATTTAATATTCTCTAAAAGTACTCTACGATAGCAAGTTTGAAAAGAAGAAATAACGATCGGGATAACACAAAGTTTTGGGTGTTGCTTATTTGCCGCACATTCTCCTTTGTAGTCCCATCTTCTACATCATTCGCCTCTCGACCACACAAATAAGCGCATAGCCAATTTATGACTCCAATCTCTACCAGTTCAACCCCTTGTCACAATACTTTGCCTCACTTTTGTGTTATCACGAAAACATTTTTCGTCCATCCGTCACCTCCGCTGCTCCGCGCTCAGCGACTCATGTTGCACCGACGCCCCCGCGCGGCACTCTTTGTGCTTCATTCGCCGCGCCGACCTCCATCTCGCCCCGCCGTTATTGTGACTTTGCATGCGGCGGGCCCCTTCGCAACGCCCCGATCCTATCAAGCGCACGTCTGCCCCCGCCCACCCGGGGCGTTCGCCTCTGCGCCGTCGCCTCCGCTCGCGCCGGCCCCCGCCCATCCCATCCCGCGCCCGCCCCCGCCCCGTCCCAGCCCGCCCCCGCCAGCACCCGCTCGCCCCCGCCCCCGCCCCAGCCCGCCCCCGCCCGCCCCGCCCGCCCCGCCCACCCCGCCCGCCCCGCCCGCCCCCGCCCGCTCCTGCCCGCCCGCCCCGCCCGCCCCCGCCCGCTCCCGCCCGTCCCCGCCCGTCCCCGCCAGCCCCACCACCCCTCGCCAGCTTCCGCCCGCCCCGTCCGCACCGCCCGCACCGGCCACCCACGCTCGCACCTGACCGCCCCCGCCCGCCTCCGCCGCACCCGCCACCCGCCAGCCCCCACCAGTCCTCCTGCCCGCCCCGCCCGCCCCGCCCGCCTCCTCCGCCCGCCTCCGCCCGCCTCCGCCCGCCTCCGCCCCGCCCCTCCGCCCGCCCCCCGCCCGCCTCCACCCGCCCCCCGCCCGCCCCCGCCACCCCACCAGCCCCCACCAGCCCCGCCCGCCTCCGCCCGCCCCTGGCAGCCCCACCAGCCCTCGCCAGCCTCCGCCCGCCTCCGCCCGCCCCCGCCCGCCCCCGCCAGCTCCCGCCAGCATCCGCCTGCCCCCACTCACCTCCACCAGCCCTCTCCCACTCCCGCCTGCCCCCTTTCGCCCCCACCCGCCGCTACCCGCGCTCGCCCGCCCCGCCTAGCCCCCTCACACTTCGCCCATCCCTTCCAACCCCTCCCACACCCACTCACATCTGCACCCACCCCGCCCACTCGTCCAGCGCCGCCCACCGTGTTTCTCAAGAACAAAAAGAAAGGCCAGCTCTTTACCTTAAACGACTCCGCTATGAGCTTGGAGGGTTGATAGGCGAGGCTGCCCGCTTTTATGGTAACGAGGAAGGAAGCGCCTGTCCTTTTTCGTTCTGCCTGCTAATTTATATTTTTGATGCCTCTATGAAATATCTCTCAAATGTATCTCGTTTCGTGAATGTAATTTATATGTAGAGTATTGTGTGCTATATTTCCTGCTATCTCTCGTATTTTTGCATGTGCCATATTTTTTTAATGGAACAAAAGCAGGCGAATTATGTCTTTTGTGTAAAACGGAGAAAATGCCGTGGGTCTGCGGGTATTATCTTGTATCTTGTAGCTAGGCGCCACTAAGACATAAAGCTTTTTCGCACAATGCATACGTAACCACCGCAGTGTGGCGTTCAACCCAACACGGGCAGCGACACGAATCGACTCCCACGAGTCAATAGGAGCCCTCTTGCGGAGGCGGAGGAGTGGGTTCCTTATTTCATTAGGGCCGGCGCATCTGTCAAATCTCGCTTATGCTGCCCCGCCCGCATCTGGTCTGTTGTCTGCACTTCCGTCGGACTGGCTGGGAGCCCTCTGTCTCCTACCTTCCGCCTCCTCCAGCCCGTCTCGCCCCGTTTGGTGGTTCACGTCATTCCACGCCCTTTTATTGCGCATTATCTGACAACAATGCTTCCACCACTCCAAAGGTAGTTGCCACCTCCACCAACACCGTCAATCTCGCATCCTTCTCTACAATAAGGCTACTCTACAAGAACACGACGTGTTCTAATAGATCCCAATTTTTCTGCGTAAATTTCATTGTAGTTTTACCATTTCATTTCGCCGTTTATGTTGTAAATTCGTAGAATACATTTTTTTTGTTGGCGTTACTTTTCAACCATTGGTTAATATATTAGTTGTACGTTGTCAGTGAGTGATGCAAAAGTATATTTAGGAATTGGAATACTAAGTCTACACATTGCACGCAAATATAAAGAATTTTTACAAAAGCTAAATTAGCAAGCTAATTAGATTTTGGTAAATTTGGGTAAATTTTGTGCGTGTTTATTTGAACTCTTGTTCTATCATTTGAATTTCTCGGAATGCGGGCTCGAAGTTACGAAAAAAATCAGTTCTTACAAATAAAGAATGTGCAGAAAGCAAATAACGAAACGTAAAAGAATAACAAGCTCCTATAAACAAATTGTAAATTCCCCACCATCTAGAATTTAAAATCACGCCAAGGAAGGCAGTATGACTTCGGTACTACCAAAAGCTTAGCAAAAGCCCAATTAGCCGAGTTCAATTTGTGGTTCATTTCCACGATATTGTTATTTGTTACAAAATATATTTACTTATTTTATCCCTAATAAATATTGCATGCTTTAATGTTTTAATTTAGGTGTTTTTCAGTCTCAATCTATGGATTCTTATTGCAATTTTGTATTCAATGTGCGACAGAAGTTAATTAGTAAATAAAATGCTTAAACTTGTCTAAAAAGCTTTAGTTTCGAAGTTTCGTTGTTTCCTCTGTGAAGTTGTGTTATTACTCAGCACTTTATTGTACACTTATTTAAAAAGTACTTTTAGAGAAAAGAATGATTAACCTAACTTCTGAGAAATTTCTTTACGTGCACATTTTGTCATTTCATCTTATCTTATGTTAACGATGTGACTTGCAATCATTTAATTATTTCTAGGGAACAATTCTGTTTCGAACACTTACAAGGCTCTTGGTCGAAAAAGAGTGAAAACATCCGAAGAAGTTGTATCATTAGTAGATTGCCAGAGGTCCCTATGGGACCGAGAAACTCAACGAAATTCTTATCCTCCCTTTCTCTTTTTGAAGGTTTTGTCTTGGACTAAGGATGGTTTCACTTTCCCAAACATTCGTGTATCTTTGTTCGTGTATCACATGTTTCTTCTTCGGTATATGTGTCTACACGATTTGTACGCTCTATTATTTTTTTAAATGTGTTTATTTATTGATTGCACCTTCTTTAATAAATCTAATTGTAAATCATGTAAGGATGTTGATAGAATCACCTGTAATATATCTTCCATTTTGTTGATTTAATCATTATGCTCACTTCATTTTTCTTGGTTGTGTCACTTACTATTACATGTATTTTTCAGTATTTTCGTTTTCTATCTCGAAAGATGTGTGTTCATTTTCAACATTTCGTCTTTTTATCTAGAATACTGTTTTCATAGAAATGTCCAAGTGAAACATTGTCAATCAAAACGTACTTTATTAACTAAATACCATATTAAATGAGTTAATGTATAATAGTAATAATAATAATAATAATAATAATAATAATAATAATAATAATAATAATAATAATAATTTTTCAGCAAGAAACGTTTTCAGTCTTGTTTGTTTAATTATTAGTACACGTAGAATGTGTATCTGCGTAAATAAAATATACAGGTAGCCTGTTTCAGTTAGTAGCTTCTTCAGTACGTCATGAAGTTTTTGCTTCTGCCGAGAAAGTTGTATGACGCAAAACGTGCATCAATTGGTTTTCTCAAAATGATTTTTAAAGCTTTTGTACTATTTTTAAAATTTGTTTAGGAATTTTTTATAAAAGTAATTTCGTATTATGTAAAGTTTCGTTTTATAATTATTGTTTTAATATTACATATTATATTCGATTTTGCATATTTTTTACATATTCTTACTGTTTTCATTGCATATTTATGTACATATTTTGACGTTTCATACTACATATTTTTCCGGTCTCTAGTCATCACACTATGTGATGGAAAATCCCAGTGAGCAAAATATCATTGAAAATTATTACTCGATCTTCCAACTTTAATAATTACATTTAACTTTTAAGTTCGTATGACAGTTGTGCAATGTAACAGCGTTGATAGATTATGTATCGAAGTGAATGGAACTCAGGCATAAAAACATATTTCCTTCCTTTCGCCTCTCGGACTGAGCACCCATAATTCAATATGTAAAGTACCATCCTGTAAAACCTCTCAAAAAGTGTTTTTGTGATGAATTCATTTGATAGATGTTTTGATCTGATACTTTCCGTTTCGCAGTATTCAAATTGCAAACTAATTTGAAGTTCTATGTTAAGTAATCTCACTTTGTTGATACAATATCTGTTAAAAGAACATCAACACACTGTAAGACTAGACGTATAGACATATTTATTACCATTGTTATGTTTTTCTACTAGTTTAATGGAATGGAAGTGAATTGATTGGAATTTAATTGAATGGAATGCAATTTCATAGAATACTGTCTCTACGGTGAGACGATTCTTTCATCAAAACATTTTCAGTGTATCTCAACGAAATAAATCACTTGTTAGCGTGAAAATTAAAATCTCAATGAGTTATATCATTAAACTTTCTCCAGTTGTATTGATATATTCTCCTGAATTGTTATGTTCATCTACACGTTAATTACTGCACTGAAGATAATCTCAACGTGTCTGCTTCATTTCACATCCGTTTCTAAAAGTATTGCAGAATGTAATTATGAAACAATAATTAAATTCTGGTCATGCAGCATTGATGGTCTTTGATCCCAGCAAGAGAACCATATATCCTGATTGAAAATCATTTTCAAAACTATTAAAACGCATCAGAATTTTCTTTCTGGCATTGAGAAAAAGAACTCATCCGACAAAATGGCCCCTCATTTCTTGTTCGTTGTGAGGCGTTTCACGGAAAACCCAGAAGCGATATCTCGAAACAAGCCTTCGCAACTCCCATTCATCAAGCAGTCCGTTTCGTGCGATAGCAAAAATTCAGCAAGGGCGGGGTGGGGGCGGGGGGCGAGGGGCGGGGGGCGTGGCGGAGTCGACGCACGGTATCGCTCCGCTCGGCATGACAGCCCTCCGCTGCGTTCCCTCTGGACAGGCCCGCTTCCGCCTCACGCAGGATGCTTTCAGGAAGCGGCTTCCAGCTGGGTCACGCGGGCTGGCATCTGTTCGCGAGCGCAAAAAAAGAGGATGGCTCTGTGGGCTGGGTGCAATGTTAATTATTGACGAAATGTTAATGTGTGTTTACGATGTTTAGAACGAACTGCTTTTCGTGTGATTGCGTTTAACTTTCTTTTCTTTTGTATGATAAGTATTAACTATAATGTAGATCGTAGTATTAGATATTTTAAACTCGTATTGGAATTGATGAATGTCGCACTGAAGATATGATCTTTTCAAATGGTATTTCAGAATAATTAGGTTTAAATTTTTGGCATCGTTATATATTAAGAAACGAAACACAACTCATCATGGTCATTGTAATGTCTCACGTGGTTTGAGCATTTTGTAAATTCTACGTGAAAATGTTACCAATTGTGCATTCGGAATCATATTAAGAAGTTTTTTAATGACCATAGTTGCTTATTTTCAATACTTGAAACAAGATTTCAATGGGTAAAGTATTAAATGAAAATAAGAACACTTTAGACTTCAATTTTCGTCAATTACTTGCATTAATATTAAAGTTAGAATGCCTTTTACGTATGTACTGTGACGTCGTATGTTGCCGAAATGACAGAGAAGATGGCTTTTGTTTACTTACTACACATACATCTGCGAGTCGTACCATTTACTACCCGAGAGTTTGCTCCCCATTAGCATCTGTCAACGTTACACGGACCAACTGTCGGACATGAACTCGGCGCTCGTAACCCGCAAGCTTGCGGTGCCCTAAGTACCCTGCTGTCCCTGACGCCAGTGCCGCGGCGGAGGTCGGAGGTTTCAGAAAACAAAGCCCATCTATGCGAGGGTCTGGCTGTGACGCACGTCGCGTCCCGACAGTCTCGGCAGTCTCCCGACAAATCCGGCGCCAGCAAGGCGCTCTTCCTCTCGCCCTCTGACGTTGATGTTGGGCCCCCGCTCTCTTTCCTATTGTGGACATATTCCTTAATCTTGAAGGGTCCTCATTGGCCCGCTATTCACGGCGTTGCCACGTGTTGAATAACGGTCGCTACGGTAAGTTTTCAGTTTCTCGAATATCTCGGCTATGAAAAGAATTGTTTGTTTCTACTCATTTTCGAGAAGTTTTCGTAGATATTATTTCTATTTTTGTATTTCTTCTTTGTAAAAGGTTAAGAATCACTGTCTACGTTTTCTCCTTCTGCACAAAAGCGGAAATCTTAGGCATTCATAAGATATGTTTTCTGTACGAAATTGGATTCTTTGAATCCCCTTGAATAGTTCTCCTTCTGGTAACGCTCTTCTTAAGGATACCGGATTCTTTTTCCGGCCTCCTTCTTCTTCGTGTTCCGTACTTTTATGACCGCATCAATGTCGCTGAGCCTGAGCTCCCTCCAGCCATTACGCTGTTTGGAAACTCGAGCGGGTCACCTTCCGCCCCGCGCTCCGCGACGCCCCTCGCCGTAATTAAGCGTCACCGTGTTTTATCTGATCGTCCGTAAACACCTCCTTCGCCCCGGCGCCTCCCACCTCCACCCACCCGTCTGCCCACCCGCCCGCCTGCAAATCCGCCAACCTTCCCACACACCAGCCTGCTCGCCCGACAGCCTGCCCGCCGACGCTTACGCCCACCACACTCGCCACTGCCCGTCCTGAGCTCCTCCGCCGCCCGCCCTCCCACCCACCCGCTTGCCCGTCCGCCCGTCCACCCGTCCGCCCGTCCACCCGTCCGCCCGTCCACCCGTCCGCCCGTCCACCCGTCCGCCCTTTTGCCCCTCCGCCCTTTTGCCTGTCCGCACTTTTGCACGCCCGCCCGCCCGGCCGCCCGCCCGCCCGCCCGCCCGCCCGCCCGCCCGCACGTCTGCCCGCCCGCACGTCTGCCCGCCCATCCGGCTGCCCGCCCGCCGGTCTGTCTTCCCGTCCGTTTCCCGGCCGTCGGCCCGCCTGCGCGCCCCTTCGCCCGCCTTTCCGCCTGCACCTTCCGCTTCCACCTCCCGCCTGCATCTTCTGCTCGCCCGCCGTCCACCCGAGCAACCACCCACAAATTCGCCAATCCGCCCGTACCTCAGCCTGCTCGCCCGCCAACCTGCCCGCCCGCTCTCACGTCCCCAGCTGCCCCACCCTTCCAGCCGCCCGTCAGTTTTCAAGTCCTCGTTCTCCATCACACTCGCCCGTAAACTCTCGTTTGCACCCGCCCCACCCTCTGCTTTGCAACTCCCTGCGTCCTCATCCGCACCCGCCCGCGCTCTTGACAACCGCTCGTGGCTCCTCACTCCCGCCCCCTCGCTTCCGTCCACCCACTGCCCCCTCACTCTTCATCGTTCTCGCTCCCTCATCCGTCCGCCCGCTGGTCCTCCCGGCACGAGGACGGGGGACGGAGCGCGACGGCGGCGAAGGAAAGTGAGGCAGAAGCTGATCCTTGCACGTCAGCTTCCGCGTGTTTTAGAGCTCCGACCTGACACGACTTCATCCCGTCTGACGTGCTAGTCGAGAGTAAAGTTTGAAATTTACCCTTAAGTGGACTAGCTCATCACCGTCACCTCTCTGGGCGGAAAAGTGACGCGGTACCTGTTGGTGGTTCACGCTTGAGGCTTCTTTGCCGAGTGAGATGGCGCACTGTGAAATTCTTCAACTTCACGATTTACTTTCATTATTTCTCCTCTTCCCATGTGCTCTCGGTCGCCAAAAATGAAATGCTGTTTATACGGAATGTGCAAATGTACTTTGACTCAAAAAGAATAAGAAAGAAAATTTAATTACCTCATCATTTTCCTCAAATCTTACTTCAGCGTAAAAGATTGTGCTATATCGAATTTTATATCGCGGAATAGAGCCTACTTTTTACATATAGCAAACGCGTTTCCGAAAGCGTGTTTAAAATATAAGTACATGTTATCCTGAGCTTCACCGCAGGGCTGCTGATTTGTTTGTAAACCGCATGAGTAAATAGTGTATTAATGCTGTTATTCCAGAATATCATTTACATTACGTGCAGAATGATCAGCGTCGATGTTCCCCCAAGGGAGAGCCCAACTGCTCCTGGCATCTAAAACCGAGGGATTTATTACTGGAAGTACTTGTATTGTGAATTTGCAAATTTTATGTAAAAATATGTGTGATTACTCAAATGAAAATGCATGTGCAGTGTATTAACGCAAGCGTATAATGTGAATATGGTTGCCCGGATTTAGAAATGCCTGAAAAGTTTTTATTTCCCGCAAGTATTATATTAATTCAAAACTAATCATTCTTTTTTCTTTAGAAATATTCTGCTCTGTCTGAACAAAATTGTAAGTTTCATTGCTTATCGTGTACTATATACATCCGAGTAGCGTTTCTGGTTGAATTTTTCGCATGGCCTCACCGTGCATTCCACGCAAGTGTTAAATCATCGAAATGTTGAAACCTAGGTTCATAAAAATGCCCTTCCCGTCAGCCCTACAAGTTTATTGAGACCGCGGAGTATCTCAGGTGCGCAGTATATGAACTTCACGCACCCGCACTCACTTTCCCGTGCCGGGCTGGGCCGGGCCGGGCGGGGTCGGCGGCGCCGGGGGCGTGTGATATGGCGCCCTTCCTCAGCGGAATGCGCGACCACGCTCCGGGAACGGATCGTAACGACGCACTGGGGTGGAAGGGAGGGAGGAGGGGGAGGAGGAGGAGTGAGGCGGACGGGCGACCTGTTGCCGGGGGTGGAGGCAGCTGCGCCGTCCTCGTCCACGGAAGTCGCCGCTCGCCGACGCACTCGATGACTAGACCAATACTGGGTTTTATATTCTGTGGAAACGTAGCCGTTAAATTCTGTTTGCCACCAGAATCTCCTTCGTGCCATTGTCCTCTTTGCTTCGCGACAGCGGTGTTCCAGATGGGACTTCTAAATGTTCCCAAAGGACTTGGAAATGCTCATATTAACTCATTTGATATTGATTCATATTTTGAAGTAGAATTTATTTAAGAATGAATTTTTATTATTTTATCTACAGTATTTGATACATGCTTTGACGTAAGAAATGAACCTTCTTTCTATATTTATCTGTTTTTTACTCTAAAAGTGGCAAATTAGTTCGATTTCTTCATCATGATCATCAGTTTTACCCTAAAAAAAATAAACTAAGCTCTTATTAACTTTTTGATTTAATAATTTATTTTCAAATCGTATAATTTTGCCAAAATATACAAACACTGCATACATAGCACATTTTTAGGATTATTTCATCTATCTAAAAATGTTTTTTGAAATTAATTTTATCAGCCCATACTTTTATCTGAATATTTTTTAATAAATAATAAAATTTATCTTAAGAATCTTCTACTGCTAATTATAATCCGCCGATCAGTTGGAAGTGGTATTCCATTCTTTCTTATTTGCAGGTCTTTAATATCGCATGAAACACCAATATCATTTATCTTCATTGTTTGATAATGTAATCCTGTTTTAATCTACTTGGCCGTAATTATTATCTTCCATCCATACTTCTGTTATTAACTTCACTCTTGTCTCAGAATCTGTCCACTACAGTTTTTCCGTCTTTTCAACGTTTTTACAGAGAACCGTCTGTTCATTCTGAGCTGTAGAATTGAAGCAGCATTGAGAGGTAAATTTTGGAGATATTTGTGTTTATCCCTAGATTTTCCTGTCATTTCGTTATTTAGAACACACTTCCATTTCATACGAACTGTATGGGTAAAACTGTAAATAGGTAATGTGTAAAGTGTGAAAGCATACATTTATAATTAATTTCAAAGTTAATAAAGCACTAAAAGAGTTAAAGCCATTATTATTACAGATGTTCATTAAAAGTCTAGTTCATTACAAAATGTATGTCCGCGAGACCATAAAATAATGAAATGATATTCTGCCCAATTACCATTATATTACTATTGTCGCCTCGTGTGGTTACAAATATTGGAACGTGCTATTGTAGGAAACGCTGTTGTCCTGAACGTGCAGAGGGGAAGTGGAGAGACGCGATGTTACGCGACGTGGTGGAGAGAGGGCTGGCCGCTGGGACAGCGGCAGACGTTTGAGACCCTAGGTGCAGAGAGGAGCGCAACCCAAACGGCCCCCTTCATTTCATAACCTTTCATCGAAAAGGCTTCAATGCCAGACAGCATTCAAGAGTTGATGAGAAATTATTACATTTGAAGAAATTATGGAGAGATTCAAGCATATTATTATTGTTTTTTGGTACATTGGTGGTTCTTAACTCAGCAAAAATATCGCACAGTTTAACTGGATATAAGATGGTAGAATTATGGAGAGTTTTAAGAATATTATTATGGGTTTTTGGTAGACTGGTGGTTCCTAACTCAGCAAAAATATCGCAATTTAATTGGATATAAAATGGTGAAAATATGGAGTTTCCAGAATATTATTGTTTTTTGGTAGACTGGTGGTTCCTAACTCAGCCAAAATATCGCCGAGCTGAATTGGATATAAAATGGTGGAATGAGTGGCGAAAGGAATTCGCTACTCTGTATATCTCCTGGTGGACTGGACCAGGCGTGAGCGCCGGCGCCCACCGAGGGTCTAGACGGCCGCGTGCGGGGCGTGCTGGCGCGGACGAGCGGAGGCCGACGAGCGCCCGGAACGACCACCGGGGAGAAGCCGGCGAAATGGGCGGACGCCCCCCTCCCCCCACCGCTCCAACCCGTGCCGGGCGGCGCGGCGAAACTTTCAATTTGCGGGCCGCGCGCGCCGTATTAAGCCATTTCCTGCGACGCGCTTTGTGTCGCAGCAGCGCTGGCCGTGAGGGCGTCGGCGCGCGCGGGAGGCGCGACCCGACGGCGGTGGAGATGAGACCGCGGGCGGCAGGGCATTCGCGGCCTCACACGTCGACGAAGACGCGCCCTGGCGCTGGAGGTGGCAGGAGAGGAAGCGAAAGCAAGGGGCGTTGAGGCGCACGGCGAGAGCAGGGCTATCAAGTTGTGGATGAAGTTGCGAGTTGGCGCAGAATTTTGCCGAAGAGCAAGTGGACATTCGGAGGCCAGAAGTGAATGAGATGGCATGTGTTGGAGAGAGCGAGTAAACACGCACGGCGCGCATATTCAAATGCCTCATAAAATCATGCTTTGTGGCATGATTCCCTGAATTTTCCCAATCATATGTATTCTTTACAAAGAATTATTATCATGATAGTACATGTTTGTTATATTTTCACTTAAAACGTTTCAAATTCGGAGGACATGCGTGGAGTCTATGACACTGCTCATTTAAAGTATCTTCAAAGCTACTCAATTTTAATATTTAATGTTCATTTTTTTCACTTTCTCGCCCTTAATAAGGTACTTAGAGAAGATAAGAAGAGAAAGTTATGTAATCGCGCACCAGTAAACGTCCTTTTTTTTGTACTAAGTGCTCACTTAGAGAGATACAGTAATAACTAAAATACGGTTTTGGGCAATGGATAAAAACTAGAAATACAAAAATATTGTTTTGCACAATCTACTCTATTACTAAAAATGAAGGACAGTACCGACGTTTTCCTAGAACATAACGTTCCTGCCAATCTACGAAAATTGAAGAAAGATACCAAGATAGTGCAAACTTTATTTCAAATACTGCTTCATATTTTAATCAAAATATCAAGTTCCCGTTTATTTTTTCTGCTTTAATTTGCCGCCGAGGTTTTTGTTTCCCCGGAAATCCCACGTGTCGGATCGATGCGACGGGCGGGCGGACGTCTGGGGCGCGGCCCGGCCGCGGCGTGGCGTGTCTGGCTTCGAGGGATCTCGAGGCGTCCCAAGGCGCCTTTTTCTCTGTCCCGGCCGCGCCCGCGCCCCGCCCCCGCGCCCCGCGCCCCGGAGCGGCTTTGCGCCGGTCGATGTTGATCAGCTTGGAGCGCAATTGGATTTGCGCGTGGAAGAGAAATCCGCCGCAGCCCCCCGCCTATCCTGCAGGCATATGCAAATGCACCGGGAAACCGGCGATCGACTCAGGAGGCGCCGGAGATCGGCGAGATGTATTCGCGCACGGTGGGCTCATCCTTCTGACGCCCTCTCGCGGCCGCAGCGGTCGACCTTACAGACGAACCTTTGCTTCATCTCGCTTCATTTTCCTTCATGTCGGCATACCAGTACGTGTACTTATATTTGCAATATTTCTTTGAAAACATTTTCTCTTGATATTATAAAATTAATGAGATCTATCAAGCATAATATTATGTTTAGCTAAAATAATTTTAATTTTATTACGAATTTTTTTTATAAATGATCAATATATTTATTAAAAGAAAATATCAAAACTGAAATATTCAAATTCTGGATAAAACGTATAGATCGTGAATGCCATTGTTTTTGTTGTGCCTCTTGGGAGTTAGTTACAAATCGTGGCACGCTGTTTGGCGAGCCGCTTGCAGGCAGTGGAACAGTGGAGGAATGCTTCCCGCCCAGATTTCCCTACATCTGCCGCGTACTGAAATCACAATCTCAGAAGGCAGAAAGGAGACTGTGGTAGTGTTTTCTAGCACTTTCTTTAAACTCTTTGTTTTTTTGTTTCGTAAAAACTTCACAGCTGACACTTGAGCACATCATGGATAAGCACATCATGGAAAAATTCTCTCGCCACATCCATTTTAAATAAAACTAATAAGAACTGTTTGATTTTACTGAGCGTAAATACAAGACAACTCTTGGTATGAAATAGAAGCGCTCTGGAGAGTAGAGACTGTCATAGTTGTTTCAACCGCGCCGGGACCAGGGAGAGAGATCCAGTACGCAGGCGCGAACGAAGAGCCAAGCACCCTGCAATGACCTATACGAGCAACCTGATGTGTGTAATTGAAATCATAGAAATGGCACGATCAGATTTTTCAGAGGACATTTACTTTTCTAGTGTAAGATTGGCTCTGCAAATTCCAGTCACAAATTTGCACTGCCACTCCCAGGTGTCATCTTAGCAATTTTCAGAATCCACGTAATTCGATACGTTGTTCCACTGTCGAAACTTGTAGAATGACCACTTCAGCAAAACAGTACATGTCATTTGTTGGTATACATCCCCCGTATATTTGTCTGAACTTGAAAACGGTGAAAAAAAATGATGATAATCTGAAGGTTTTTTAATCTTTTAGCTGACATTTTCTCACCCATTGAGCGACACAAAAAGGAATTCTCGACCTAGCTGATGAAATGGCATTTTGCCAGCTTTGTGTGACAAAATTCGATGTATGGAAACGCTGCAAAGTTTGTCATACAAGCGATTGAACAACATGCAGGGAAAACATTAGTGAATACATCTTTTAAATTTGAGATAGAAATTTAATAATAATTTATTAAATACTTTAGGATTACTTCAATAAATTTTAAATTACTACTTTTAATTTCACGTATTATTTTTCGTCAGAAAAAACTTCTATTATACTTTATAAATAGTAAGTGTATTTATGTTGGAAAATTGTATTTTTTTCACTTTATATGATGTATTCCCCTTCTGGATTTAATATTCTGTATCGTATGTTTATTGTATTCTTCAATTGTGAACAAAGTATACATTTTTTTTCATTCAAAATCTTCTATTTTCACTCCTGTTTCAGAGAAATACTTGGTTATAACATGAGAACAGAACAATTGCGGTGTTCGGAGAAAAAGAGTAGTTTTGAAAAATGTTTCCAATTAGAAGCCAGAAAAATCTCGGTTTATTTTTGATATCTGATGCCATCATTCTGTACACCTTCGTCCATTCCGCTTTTAACTTTGGTAATTTGACCATGGCATTCTTCAACGCGTCAGGCAATATAGGCGTGAGCGCCGGCGCACGTTCCTGCCCCATCCCTCGTAGAAGCAATGGCGCGACGTGAGGCGCGGATCTATTTGGTAGGCCGCGCCGCCGTTCAATGGCTACGGGGCAGGGGATTAGGCGCAGGGGGGGGGGCGACGCACGTGCGTGCCGGGGTCGCGCGGCGGGGCGTGATTCCATGCCCGCCCCTTCCCCCTCCCCCGGCCGCTCTTGCCGCGCCGCGTTAAGACTCCTCATCTTGGCGCGCCCTGCGTCCTCCCCGTTCACCCTCGCCCTCCTGCCCCCCCCCCCGGGCATTGTTGCCGGCGACAAAGGACGCTCGGGGCGTGACGTGGGCGCTAAGCCGCCTCTGCCACCGTGCCCCCGCCCCCGCCGCCGCCGCTCGTGCAATGGAAATTCGAACGAGGCGGCCGCGCGACGCAAGCAGCCGCGGGTGCACAGACCGCGTGCCGGATCCGATTACGTCGCCCTGCAAGAGCGGAGATGGAGATGTTCTTCCAATAAATTATGCAGTCGCGGATTTTTTTGTTGACAGATGCTGAGAGGTTTTCTCAGAAATTTGGACGTTCTATATTTTTACGTTAACGTTAGAAATGTTAAATGTAAGTGCAAAGGTCATTTGAAGAGTATTTTGAATGCATTTTTATGTTAGGTATTTTTTCGTATGAATGAAGAAAGAGCCGATATAAAGATGTACAGGTATGTAGGGAGCATGGCCGGTAGGAGCGGAAATGGTAAGACCAAGATTAAGATGGAATGAAGTGCAGGAAGATTTGACAAACTTAGGTGTTAAAAGGTGGTGAAGGAAAGTAGAAGATAGACGAAATTGAGCTGTTTCAATATAAGAAACCAAGGCAAAACTGTGAGTTTTGAAGAGCTGATAGAAGAAGAAGATTTTTTCGTACGAAACGTAATTCGAATTGCCTTTTGTGCGAATATTTGAATTCCGTATTTTTTACGACATTAACATTTCCTATTTAGAGCTATTGTGTCATTTAACAATACATTTATCTGTTTAATGTTTTCTAACACAAATGATATTTGTATTTTCACTTATCTTTAAATACCGGTGAAGAAAATATGCTTGTTACAAAATTGTAGAAAAAATATTCTACCGGCAGTAACGTTTTCCAGTAACCATTTCAGAACCTCCAATTAACTGATTATAATAGCTAGGTTTAATGACCTGCAGATATTTTGATAGTTGGCATGTGCTTGCCATAAAATATTGGATAATGGAAACCGTATACTGAAGTTCTCTTCACTACATTACGTAGGACGTACTAACGAAAACTGCACCGTAGTGATGTAGGTGCATCAGAGGCGCGAGTGATCGTGGGTGTCTGGGGTAACATTTGCACCAGAGTAACTCTCTACTGTATTCACTGGGAGCGCTGTCAAACGATCTCCATTCGTTTCCAATCTATGCTTTTCATCTCAGTTTCCACAATTTTCGCAATTTTAAAGTCACTCTAATCTAAAATTGTCATTTGCGTTTGTAACACGCTATGTATACCATAGTCGATAATGAACTTTTGCTTGTCGCGAGTCGACGTTGCATTGACGATGGTAATCCACCCAGCATTGCAAAAAAATTAATTTCAACATAAGGTAGTGACTGCATTGTTTAATGGAAATTTTTGGAGTTGAAAAAAGTAGATGTATCTTAAGAATATTCTGTAAAATATTTGAAAAGTATGGAAAATTCAAAATTCGAAATATTCTCTAGAGCCTTAACGCGCTGAGCTGAATGTCTTTTCGGTGAAAATGACGTTTTCCTTTTAGTGAAGTCCAGAAAAACGCCAAATGTCAATAGGTGGCGTGAATGGAAAGGTGTGGCAAAAGCAGCTCGAAACGATTTCGTAAAACATCAAGAGTTGTGCAGGCTTGAAACAGTATTTAAAACCTTTTCTAAAAAGCCAAAATTTAGCACGTGATACCACCTAAAAAATGATAATTGAGACTATATCTTAGTAAAAATATTTGACAAAGACGAAATAGATTGAACTTATGTAACCTGGATCTAAAATCAATTGGCCAAACAGTGTTTTCGAATCTTTTATAGTTCAAAAGATTTTAAATAATCTCTTAACTAACTCACCTTTGTATTATTCGCCATATTTACACATATTTTCTTTGTAAGTAAAACATTGTTTGTTAGTTCATATTTATGTTTTGATTGATTAGCCTAAATTGTTGCATAAAACGCATTGGTTTTGGCCAGTGTACGTTATCTTTTGTTCGCATATTTCATCAGAGCAGAGCGGAATCATATCCATACAATAGGCAATTCTCGACTACTCATAGTTATTCCCAAACCTAACCTAATGCCACCACAACCACCCGTCTCAATGACTTTCCGCCAGCGCGCATCTTGTTCGGGAGGATTTTTTTCACAAAGCTAAACCCTTACGGATTATTGCAACTCGTGTTGAAGCGCTATTACATGGCATATCAAAATGATGTACGTATTCAGATTCACTGTAGCTCTTAGTCAAAAATATCATTCCCTTCATTGGTCAGTTTGATAGCCAAAGCATTTTACTTCATAATACGGATACTTTTAAACCTGACATGTTTTGCTCGAGTAACTATTACTAATGTATTTTTACTTCATTAAATAAAATGTAAGTCACCTTACACATTATTTGTCTCATAAATAATGTATAATTGTGTAATCAGAATAATAATAATAATTTCGCTGAAGTAATCCGTTGTCTCATTGGCAGTTACGGAGTTTCTGATACTATCATCTCTAGAAGGCAACATTGACTCTCTGGGAATCAGAAGTCTTTGGGATGTATAATTTGGCTTGTGCAGTGACATTCAGCAAGTTGCGGCAACTTCTACTAATGTATTACTGATGGTAATAATAATGATAATAATAATAATAATAATAAATAATAATAATAATAATAATAATAAATAATAATGTTTGAACAGTCACCTCCAAAATTGCAGTTTACAGACCTACATATTGCATCCAGTTTACTAACGTGATTAACTCACTCTGTAACCAAAGTAGGAATTATAACTATTTGAAGCAATGCATTCTGTAATTCGTAAAGCGCTTTTCACACATATCCCATTCAACCATATATTCTTGATGACAAGAAACGACAAAAAACAACAAAGAAATACCCTTCCCCGCCGGCTGAGGAGGGCACGTGCGCGGCCGCCCAGCGAGACGGATGCGCGGGGGCTTGGATGCGGCGCGCCGCGCCCGCGGGCGATTTCTCACGCTGTCACGCGACCGCCTCGCCCCCTCGCCCTCGCCCTCGCCCTCGCCCTCGCCCTCGCCCCCGAGAGCCGCTTTCTTCCCGGGCGGCCGCGCGGCGGATAAGGCACTCGCGGATCCCCGCTACACGCCATTGTGCGTCGCCCGCGGCCCCGCCAGGCTGCGCAGCCACAAGTGGCGGCGCCTCGCGCGCGCCCTTGCGGTCACCTTCTGCTTTAGGTGGCTTGTCAAGAGGTTGGAAAGGTGTCGCACCAATGGGTGTACAATTAACGCCGCATTGATGTGTATAGATTTGTTATTGGGTGACGTTGATGGCCTTCACAAGAACTCGTTTGTGTACATATTTTTAGAACTCATTATTTTTATCCAGTAGAAATATCTCAGTAAAAACTACCAACTTTCTCTTCAGTCTTTCTGTCATCTAATTTGTAGTTTTACGAATCTGAAAATCGAACTTGCGATGCATTTTTCATATGGAGAAGAGAAGCTCTCTTGTTTTCTTTTATTGGAAAAATCAATTGTGAGAGCAAGTAAAGTGAAGTAAGTCATCTCACGCGTTTTTCCTTTTCACTTCTTCAAATGTAATTGAAAGAAGCCATGTAAAATGATACAGAACATACGAGAGACGCATATTGCAGTGTTTGTGGATGTATCGAGATTCCTGATGTAAAACATTGGCGACATGCACATCGCTAGGGGAGCCATGAGGCGGGTGAAGGTGGAAGTCCAAAGCACAAAGGGGTGTTTAACAACACACGGTGAGATTGTTTAACAACGTATGGTGGTTGTTACGTGGGATACACGATACTGGACAAAAACTTGAAATATTGGGGAAGGTGATATGTAGACATCGTATGTTTTGGAAAATGCATAATTTGATAGAAAACATATTTAAGGCTTTTATTGTATCAGCAGAGATTATCACAAATTAACGAATCTGACTCAATTTTATTTAATTTTTTATATTGCCCATTTTTATCTAAGTACCTTTTTTACGAATTGATCTAATTTGTAGATATTCACCATATTTCTAAGAGACATGATTAAAACTGTCAAACGGAATGAATGCCAAAAATGCCTGATCTCCGTTGCAATTGAATCTTTATCTTTTAATTATTTTCCGAAAGAATCTAACATTAAATACACACTGTGTACTGACGTAACATAAATTCAGAGTAAGTCATTTGAGATGAAAAAAACGCCGGAGGTTTGCGCTTGACATTAGCATTAAAAGTCAGTTTCCATTTTGGTCTCAAAAGCACAGATTCACATTGATATTTTTATTCTTCCAATTCCGTTGCAGCCTGCGTCACCGGAAGTTCCAGCGCATTTCCAAGACACGAAGCGCTGCTGACTCGAGAGATCATTGCTTCAAATCCAAAAAGCGAGTGAACTGCAATTTTGGCCACTGGTGAGGTCCAATCTGATCGCAGAACCCTCGAATGCAAAGCTGTCGTAAAATGCACCCCAATTCCGTTAATTTACAAATTTGCATTTTCGTCCTTTATAACGGAAGGAGTACTTTGTTAGTGGCAATATTAGAAATATCATCAACTAACGTTAGGAAAAACTTATTGAACATTACAGTAGAAGAGAAATTGCGAAGAAACCAATGTGCAAAACGAGACGTTTAAAAATGACATTGAAGATTGATTGATCTAATCGAGGGCAATACGGTAGTGTGTTTCCTTTCCCAGCTGAAATGTCTCCAAGTTAGATTATGCATTTGTAGTGCGTTTGTGAATTACGAAAGTTTTTCAAATCCACGATGCATACAAGGGCAACGGCAATTCCCTTCCAGTTTCTTCCGCGATTTCCCTCAAACATAGCTAAACCTCCTCAACTAAACCTGCTCAAATCCGTGAGGGGGCGGAGGCGGCCTCCCTCTTGGAAG